>JARVJO010000227.1:13819701-13842486 GCA_031762555.1 Cynodonichthys magdalenae | reverse complement strand
CTGCCTGGCTGCCTCAGGACAGCCCAGGATTTCTCAAACATGCATGAATGAGTCAAAGCAAGACTCTGGACATGTTTATGATGAGAGGATAACATTATAACATGATCTAAAACTCAAAAATTTTGATTTTACATGATATTGCCCCTTTAAAGTGCCTGTGACATTTCAAATACAAAAAGCCAAAGAAAACATTGTAGAATTAGGAAACTTGACATAATACGCACAATTTTACCCATTTTGTCACTTAACTGGCAGATTTTTATTTATTTTTTTCTAATCTGGCAGATTTTCTTTTGAGGTGGGCTCAGAAAAAATGAAACAAGAAGTGACATCAAAGGAAAACTCTAGGAGAACTAATTCTTTGTTTATTGAAAGAATATTATTTGAACTATGACTCTGATACTGGCTCAAAATAATCTTAAGAAACATCAGATTCTTCTCTTGAGTCTGGATTGTCAGCCGTTGTAGCAATGCTCGGTTCACATTCAGGCGTTCCCCTTTGACATCACTTCCTGTTACTGCACATGCAAATATCTCAACAACTGTTCATGTCAGCAGCTGGATTTTTCTTTTTAATATGTTATCAAAGTTATCTTTCCAAAAATGCATTCATACAAAAAACTGACATCACAAGTACTTAAAAAAAAGACAATACAGAAAAAGATCATTAAAGTTGATTCTCTGTTCTTCCCTCAGCAAAATCAAACAATACGGAAAAAGTCATCTTGATTTTTTTGGCATGAAAGCTGGCCCTCTTTCATGAGAAGAATGCACTAAATTTAGAGACAAAAAAGAGAAACCATCAAACAATTTCACATTTAAAAAGTGTTACCCTAGGGGCCAGATAGAACGATAAAAAGGGCTAGATTTGGCCCATGGGCCTTGAGTTTGACATATGACCTCTGGAGCCTGAAATTACACAACTCAAGTCTCCTCCAGCGTTGTCCCCACAACCACACAAATGCCACATTTAAACCAAATACAACCTTTTTTACAGGACATTTGCAGACTATAACTGTCGTCTCTCTTTAAACCCACAAATAGCCGGCCGAGCAAAATCTCCACACTGTTCAGAGTTTAGACAGCCTTGATTTGTTATTATTTATAGCCAGAGTGAAGCCACTCTCTAAAAGTAATTAGACTTTAGGAACAAGAAAAAAAAAGGGAGCAAGAGAGCATCGGAGAGCGAGTGAAGGAGGAGAGAGGCAGAGATGGCAAATGTTGGTCTCAGCCTTCGGGGAATTGAATTAACCCTTCCCAATTGGCTGCTTATAAAGATAAAGTGGACTTGAAGAAAAGGCTGAGTGGAGCTGCATGTAATCCAGCAACGCTACGACGGCATCCCCATCAAGGCTGGACAGAAAAGCTGCTGTTTACAAGACAAATGTATAACGAGAGGACAACAAATACACAGACGGAGGGGATGCCCTGGTGAAAATTTATTGGAACAATCTGCCATAAACATTATTGATAAATTAGGTTTGATGCTGTAAATATAAGCACGCTTGTCTTGATTCATTTCCCACACCGAGGAGATGGCACCCGCAGTGTCTGCAGCTAATGAGGACAATAGAGACCGGGTCACCTTGAACTGTGTATTAACAACAAACGTTTGCTTAATACCAGCCTAATCTGACTTTTACACGTGTAGCTTAAGCAGGAGATAATTGTGCGGCAGGTGTTTTGAGGTAGGGAGTCACACAGACATTTACAGGCAGCACCTGGGAGTGATGGAGTGTCTTTGTTGTTTTGTTTTTTTTTTTACATCTTGGCTCACAACCAGCCTGCTCCTCACACAGTCATAATTAGACTGGCAGACAGTCTGTAGCTACTGTATGGGTGATAAAGTCTGGCAGGAAAATATTCTGCATTCAGAATGCAGCTTGCTCCGTGTGCACAACCATGTAAAAAAAAAAAAAAATCCTGTTCTTTTGCTGAGCATCCATGCAAATGAGAAGCAATGCTGCAGGAAAAAAGCACCAAACACTGCTGACCTTTTGAAACACAAAGGTTAGCAACATACCATCGTTCTCTGAGAGCAATACTTTATGTTTTTTGTTTTTTTAAAGAATCTGCTACTCCTGCATAAAAACAGCTACTGCTCTGGTCTTGAAACTTGTTTCTCATAAAGCTGATCAATTCCCACATAGATGGAAATATGTTTTTATTAAATTTAGCACCACTTCCCCCAAAACACATTTTGCTGACTGCTTCTGATTTTTGCTTTTAAACCTGCAACAGGAAAGAAATCAGACTTGCTTTGATCTTAAAAACTTCTAGGACTAAATCTTTGCACTGGAATTTCCTGACAATGACTTTAAGGAAGTAAGCAAATTTTTTAAAAAAGTGATAGAACCGATGAACATGTGAATGACTCATAAATAAAACACAGATATTTGAACTACTTCACTTTACTGACCCATTGCATTTAGACACCTTCATAAGCTAAGCGCCTTACTTAGGGGTCTTCAATGTTTTTCAGTCTGGGTCTGGGACCCCCCAAAAAGATGAAGAGACAGAGCAAAGACCCCCAATGTTATATGTATCTCACTTCCCCTCTGTTCTGAACACATCAAAGTTCACTAAATCAAACAGATTTTACATCTTTGTTTCAGCTCATGACTCTGGTGGGCTCAGTACTTTTACATCTTCATGCTGATATTTTGTCCCAATATAGAGTAATCATCATTCATTAGATTCTGCACCCTGACTTGTACTGTACTCTTGAAAAAAAGATTAGATTTAAAAAAATTGTAGATCTGACATTGTCATATTAACTCAGACAAACTCAGGTTGTTTTTTTTATCTCATTGAAAGATTTTTCAGTTTGTTGCTGATCTGTGGTGAAGTTTTACAGCAGACCTTAACAACTGATGTCATTATACATTTAAAACTTAAGCTGCAGTGCTGTAGAAATATTGCAAAAACGACAGAACTAATAGGCTCTCAGACACTATAAACCTGACAGAGCGAACATGACCTGGGTCCTTCTCTTTGTGTGCAGAATGCATGGAGGGTCAGGCTTCGAGTGAAGCAGAGTTCAGCTGGTTTGCTCACTGAATTTTTATTTTTTTTATTTTTTTATTTTTTCAGATGTAATTTTCTGATATAAAATACTTAGAATTATTTAAATCTTTGACATTGCAGACAAGATGATCATAGATTGCTTGTTAAAATGCTTAAGCTTGAATAAAAATATATTCATAAATAAAAATGAGACTAAACCAAGTCTGAGAAAAAATAAATAAATAAATAAATCCAGACTATCCCTTACAGCTATAAAAACTTTCTGAGGGTGCTGAAACCTTTGAGAGCCGCTGCAGAAGGAAAGACAAATGGAGCTGTACACAGATGAAGGAGCAAAAGGGGGAAAAACAAGTCCTTTGTGATTTTCAACAGCAGCAATGCAGCTGAGCAATTTCATCTTCCAAGCTCCCTGCAATTTATCATTTTATCACCAGAACAGAAGAACACATTTTTCTTTATTAGCAAATTTATGGGGTTACCTGAGTGTGCATCAATACAAAAAGGATCCAAAATTTCAGATTGGGGTTTTATTTTATTTTATTTTATTTTTTGTTTTGTTTATGAGGCTGAAATCCTTCACTGATAGGATCATCTGCAGAGTAGTGAAGTGCATCGTTCTCTGATAAATGCCAAGTGGGATCAGAGCTCCAGACAACAAGGAAAAGAAACTTAAAGTGGCTGCAGGAAAGAGTCTGACAGTTCCTGTAGATATTTGTGCCACTCTCTTTGAAAGCCTTGAAACTCAGGTTTGACTGAGTGCCGCTGCTGAGCACTTTTACTGCGTGTCATCAATCCCACATATTTGTGAGGGAAGAAGAAACAGAACGGATTGTTTTTTTTCAAGAATTCAAGAAGGGCAGCCACAAAGACACATATATTTAAGTTTTAAAAAAGGGGCTTTGTTAAAAAATTTTGTAAAAAAATAAAATCAAAAGAGCCAAAAAGGTTGGTTGTTCAGAAACTAAATTCCTGACTATTTTTCAGATTTATTTCTTTATTTTGCACTTGATTTTTTGCCCTGTAAAAATTAAACCACAATATTGAAACACGTAGTTTTGCATTTTTAAAACTGCGTGAATCTCAGGATTTTTTTTTGTATTTAAGGTTTCGGTTTTCAGTCACAAACAATAAATGTCAATGAAAATATTACCTGCAAAACGATAAAAAGAGGGGAAAATGGTCAAACCCACACTTTTAGAGTGAATTTTGTTTTAACAAGGTTATAAATATCTTGTTCCTCCTATGAAACCCTAGGGGAGAGTTTACCTCTAAAAATGTGGGTCCTGAAAGACATTTGTCACCTCCAGCCATGATGGATGGAGGTGGACAAACCCACCTTTCGCTCCTGCTCAGCATCACCGTCTTAATCAACTCTAAAGTTCCTTCTGTCCCACCAGTCAACGTGAATAAATGTCCGGTCCAATCACATCTACTACATATTTAATTCACAAATCCCAGACATGAAATATTCACTCAAGGATCAGGATGAAAAGGACCTGTGGCAGCAGGTTGTCACCAAGGAGGAAGCAAGCAAGAGGAGGAAATAAAATTAAAATCAGATCAAATATAAAAGAACAGCTGACTTGGACGACCAAATTAAAGCAACAACCGTGACAGCTAATCCTAACTTGGAAAATCCTAACGTTGAGGCAACAAAATGTAAAATTATAAGGAAATAAAAGAGAACATGCTTTTTTATTATTATTTTGCTAAAAATATAACAAAAAAGGACAGACGTAAGAGAAGCAGTGTTCCGAATACTAAATAACTATGATTCATGACTGCATTCAGACAGAGCACTTGGGGTCAGGTAGCATCAATCAGATACATGTGCAGGTGAAAGGATGGAAAAACAGAATCAGAGGTTAGAGTGTGTCTGAAAGTATAAATAATTCAAATAAAATCTGAAAGACAGAGGTGTGTGAGGACCAATATGGAGATGTCAGCACTCTTCAGTCAGAAGACAGACAGCACTTCTCCTCCATCAGACAGACGTTCCGTCAGATCCACTGAGACAGAAACAAGCCAGCCGACCGGACCGGCCCACGATGAAGGCCATATATATATTACATTACCTGCCTACACAACGCCTGCTCAAAACCACGGTGCAGGACAGCTGAGAGTCAGCATTTAAAAAAAAGATAATAGAAACTTTCTTGCAGACAGTGAAAAGAAATGGCCTATAATGTTAGAAAATGCTTTAGCCAGGATGTAAAACAATGCTTTTTAATCAGCAAGGCAGCAGAGCCTCATCTGTGAATTAAAAAAAAACACTAGATCAAAGTGATGGTTGGTAAAATAATAAAAATAAAAAGGGAACTTTGGCAGGGGTTAATATAACTTTCCTTGGCTGAGAGTAGCAACTGTTCCAACCTTCAAAGGCTGCAGAAACCATCGATTAACTGAAATGAAGGTGGTCTGTTTCAGCCATAGACTTTTATAAACACTAGACTGAGCCCCACCTATCCTGTCCACTGTTAGCACCTGTTTCAACATAGAGTAAAGATAGACACCAAACAGAGTGTTGGCTCACAGCCATCATAAAAACTATTAGATTAATAGCAACTAGATCTGTGTCACTACATTTTAAAAATATTTTTACAACAAATTGTTAATTTTTCAACAATCCTGTAAAACAGTTATATATATACCAGAAAAATACAAAATTGAACCAGACTAAACCAGATCGGAAGTCAGTCAATACCTTAGACATTTTTGGCCAATTGAAAAATTTAGATTTAGATTTATTTTGGTAAATTTACATTACAAGTAAAAGAAAACAAAATGAAACACTATTTTACAAATACAAATTAATAATTTATTTAATTATGACATCAACTAGTAATAAAGTATATTTATTATTTCCTACTTTTCAATAATAATAATAATAAGCTGAAAAATGTTCACTACAATAGTTGGTTATATATATGCAGTCTGTCTAGCTAGCTTGTAAAGCTAGCTAATTGGCTAACCATCTTCTCAACAAGTCAGGTTTGTCTATAGAAACCTAAAAAAATATATTTTATTTTACACTTTGTAAATATTCTATGAATCAAAGGCAAAACCATCTTGCATTATTTAAGAATTTGTGCTAATATGTAGCATAATTCAGCAGAGCGCTTTGTATAGGCTACAGACGCTAATATCTGCTAACCAATTCAATAATTAGTGATTAGAATAGCTTTATTAGCTTATTTTAATTTTTAATTGTTACATTGTTAGAATAAGTTGTGGTCAGATCACATCTACATTGAGGTAAATAAGATAAAATCAACTTAATGGTGAAATGTGACACATTTTCCTCTTATGTTGTTAAAACCATAACGCACAGCTTTCTGACATTTATAAATTGGATAACATATACACACTCTAATATAGTAATAAATATTTTGTTTGTATTACCGAAATAGTTTTTAGGATTTCTACAGCATCAGTCCTTTATTTTCTCATGACGCCAACAGTAATGATAAATCCAGTCTTTTGCCCATTCTGTTTGGCGCCGCAGTTTCTACAGTAGATCACAAGACTCACTCCAGCTGTTATATGTACCTCCATGGTTTCAGCACATTCACTTACTGAGCTTACAGTTGGGTGGGTTGCACATCCCCCCCTCAGGCTAAACACAACCAAGGCATAAGGGTGGGGGGTTGGGGGCACAATGCCACCCCTCTCCCAGTTGATGAATATTTGATGGTTTCTTAAACAAGAAATCAAACCCACTTGGGGGAACCACCTCACTCTCACTTGTCAAGGATGAAAGCCCACAATGATTTTGCTTCACTTCCTCTTTAGGTCATTTTCATCTGAGCTGCTTCCTCCTCCCTGATGGGACGGCGAGGGCCACATTACTGAACCACACTCAGTGGAACAATTCTATTATTTCAAAGGCCAATACACGGAATTACCCACAAAAAACATGCAGCAAATTTCATGTCCCTCGTTTCTGCATCCTGCATAAAGAAGTCATTTGGGAGCTGTGCAGCGTGATGTTTTAAATTACACAAGTCAGAGTGACTTCAGCAGCTTCACCTCCACACTCTGCTGCTGTTAAACAACACCTGGACATCACAATAAAACAAGCGCCTCGGTGGACGGGGGGAAGAGCAAATGATACCCGATATCACAGCTAATAATGGAGACTGATAGCCGCGTGGCTCCAAAACTGATTCTCTAATGCACTTCCTGTAATGCTGTACATCCTGACAGGTGGGTGAGGAGGTCCGGTCCCTGGGTTTTCTTTTTTGTCTCCGTTCCTCCTCTCATTACAGGACTCGAGACAAGATGACACTGTCAGCTTCCTGCCAACTGGCATCACAACCCATCCTGTGTATCCAGTTTAAACTGGTGAACTGAGTGGTTGATAAACTCCAGCAGTACCTGAAGTATCGCAACACATTTAAAAATATAAAAAGGTTTTGTTCCACTGGTTTCTTTCATTGTTTTTGTGGAAGGGATAGACCAGATAAGTGAGGTTCTGTGGAAATGTTACGAACAATCAACATTTTATCTGCTCTAAACAGCTTCAGTTTGAAAAAAATGCTTGAAAAGTTCATTTCTGATCAGATTGTTGAGCAAAGGCACTCATGGGCCAAGAATAAAGTGAAGCTCTGCCATCTTGAGAGAACTTGATTCTCAAAAATGTGAAAGTGGTTACTGTCATCCGTTTTGCAGCTTTTCTGGCAGGAATGTTATGGGAGTGCTACAGCTAGCTGCTATCATTATTTAGGGATGGCTGTAGCTCAGTGGTTAGAACAGTCATCCTCAAACCAGAGAGTTGGAGGTTTGACTCTACAAGTATCCAATCACACGTGGGCCAAACACTGAACCCCTCACTGCCTTTGCTGTAACGTGTGAATGTGATCCAAAGCACTGATTAGACTCTATAGCAAGATTTATTCTGATTAGCTTTGTAGGAATGTGCTGTGTGGCTGGGTGAACGAGACAGATTGGGTTGTAAAGCACTTTAAATAGCCTGGTTGGCTAGAAAGGTGCAATAGAGTCAGCCATTTGTTCTTGCAAACAGAGTTTTATGGAAATAACTAATGCAAAATTATGAGTGATGGGTTTTTGTTTTTTTTTAGCTAAATTGACACTTGCTGTTGCTCTTGCACAAGAGGCTGAACTCAAAACACAATAAAACACAAAGCTCCAAAAAGTTATTAAAATAAAAACACAAAGAGAATAAACCAAAAAGATAGGGCAAAAACTAATGAAATTTGTGTTTGGTAGATAATTTTTTTGTTGTATTATGCTTCTTGGCAATAAATCATATGACCAGAAGCACATGGGGGGACCAGAAGCTCAAAAACAAGTAAAATAAGCTGTTTGGCAGAGAAGATTTGGCAATTTTTTCATTTGCACAACTCAGCTCTACTGCTCATCCCACAAATGCATGTTCCTTCCAAATGTGGCACCATTTAAAAGGGAAATTAACAGACTTTCCAACCATTTATGATTAATTGCCAAGAAGCATTGTTACAACAAAGAAATAATCTACCAAACACACATTTCATTACTTTTTGTTGTGTTTAGATAAGAAATTAGAAAATTAGATTATTACAATTTAGGCTTTTTTTTTATTTAAAATTTAAATATATCTCTTTTTGGAAAAGCTGCTCAATATAAAAACGTATTTTCATTTTTCCTTGTTTCATTTTTTTTAGAAAGTATTTTTGCTTTAAAATCTAATGGGGTTTCTCTGCCTCGCCACCAAGTTTTTATTAAATTCAGTCCTACCTGAAACTGCAAACAGATAAATAAGTAAACCTCCTCTTTATGTTTGTCTACTGGTGCAGGAACACCTCGGCACACAGAGAGCCATGGACATCTGCGAGGATCATTACAACTTTCATTAAGCTGGAAGACCGCACACCTCCATCAAATTCAAGACACCAAAACGTAGATCAGTCATGACAGCCAACATGTGAATTATTCAGCGTTGGTCACTAATGTGAGACAGGAGCCAGGAAGGCTCTGGGTGAATCCAAGTGTCTGGCACAGATTTCAAAGTGTAAATAACACTGCGCCCACATAACGTGTGTGAATGATTTCCCCATCAACATCAATTGCAAACCTGGAAAAAGACTAATCAGATTTTAAGAATGATGACTATTTTACTCTGAGCTGCAGCTTTGAATTAAATTCACCGGAGTTCCTCGAGCTGTGATGATCTATAGGAGGGGGTTCAGGAGGAAAGTACGCACCAGATGCCTCAGCAGGATAAATCCATCCATAATTCCTGAAGGTGACTTCTTTGGAGCTGAAAGAAAAAAAGAATCTTATATCAGTCACATTAGTTTCATGGTACACAGAAGTTGCTTTTATAGTTTCAAATGAATCAAACTCCTTTTATTTATTTATTTTTGCTTCTAAGGTCTCAATCACTTTGATCAATTGGCAATTTAGATTTTCAGTTTAAAAGAAATTTCCTTGAATTATAATACTGCTTGTTTGAATTTTAATATTTCTCATTTTTCTATTTAAAGCAGTTGAAATATCTGTATAGTTTAGCTTTAAAAGGATAAAAGCATCAGGTACGGAAACCTTGGGAAGTTTTGGCACAAATGTTTTCCTCAGTGATGAGATTTTAAACTTTCCAACACAGCATCTGAAACTCTTCTTAGACACGTCGCAATGTCTCCTTATCCAGATTAAATCTGAGTCTGGCTGTATTGTAGCAGTTTATTTGTCAAAAACAGACGTTAAAATAAAAACTTATATTGATCATGTCGCACTGACCTGGTTCAGATGTTGGTCCAGAGAGTTTTTCTGCATTTAGTCCGATTTTATGATGCCCTCCTCCTCCTGTACCTCCTCCTCTGCTGCCGAGAGAGAGGACTGAGGGGCAGGCTGTGAGTCTTTAAAGCTCCCCGCCCACCCAGGACTCCCCTGGTGGGAGGGGGTCTCGCAGCCAATCACAATCATCAGCCCTCACATGAACACTTGTAAGACTGAACTGATCAAAACCACCACTAAAACGATTTAAATACAAACACAATGTTTTGTTTTCAGTTTGTTGACGTATGTTCTTTTTTGCATGTTTTATACCTGTCCCCTTCTTACAGTCAATAACCCCCCCAGACACATACATCTACTTATTGCAATCTATCAAATTAAACATAGAAAATGTTACTCTGAACTATATCTAGTGCAGTTTTGATTGAGGTTACTCCAGTAGTTTTCCTGCTATAGTGAGATACAATTCTGAACCTGCACTCACTGTAAACAAAACACCAGGATGAATCCATCTAAAACTACAAGTTCTCCTGAATCAGTTAATTTACTGATTCAACATAAGCACAAGTTTGCTTCTGTTGATTCAGCGTCAAAATGCCTAAATTCTGTGGCGTGTATGGTTGTTGCAGCCGCTCTATTTGGGAGAAATATATGTTTTTTCGTGTTCCCGAAAGTAATGTTTCACAAAGGAGTTAATTTAAAAAAATTTACAGAAAAAAAACAACAAAAGTGGATCAATAATCTTTGGCTAAAAGCAGGAGGTGCAGAAACAAATAATGCAAGAGTTTGCAGCAAACACTTTCTAACAGGTAAGGATTGTATCGTTTAAATCACATTTTCAATAGCATTGTCATCATAGGCTAATTATTTAAAAAAAAGCACAAGTCACTACTAACCCGGGCAGAAACAAGTCGACAGACATTTAAAGCTTCTTTGGATCCTAAATGTTTGACTCAGCCTAAAACTAAAATAATTGTAGCTTTGAGGCTTTTGAAAGCTTCCATCTGGCTCATCGTATAATACGAGGTCTGTAGGACCAGATAGTTTATGTTGATTGCCTCGACACGGGTAAATCCTCCAGATTATATGACAAGTCTTTTTTTATGAAGACAATATGGACCATATCCTAAATTTTTTCACTATATGTCATCGGCGCTAGCCCATTTAGGGCATTAGCGTACTCGATGTGATCCCTTTCTCTGTGTTTTGAACCAGAGCAAATCCCTTCCTGCCCCTCAACTGACATTCATGTGTCCTCCGGGTCACGTGACTGAGACCCAGCAATATAGATCAGATATTTATGTCTATCTCGGTTTTGAAACTATCGATATTTAGATTGATCCATGCCTATTTATGGCTGCAGTCAATCATGATCACTAAGGATAATTTTATAAACCTCATCAAGTAAAGACAGAGATTATCCAGCACCACTTGTTAAAACATTTAAAGTGAATGCACATGTATGTATAGTTTAGACAAGTGTGGATTAGAGAAAATTCACAATATATTTGTTTTAATCAAAACCACTTTCTGGAACAAAATGGCAGCTTCACATCAGGGGTTGAAAATGTCCAAAGTGTTTTAGTTCATCCAGAGTGGGCTGGCTTTGTGGGTGTGAGCAGGTATGTCACTAAGTGTGTCATTGTTCCAGGTTTGTGTGTTTGTGTGCGTAGGCGGTTTTGTTCGAAGAGACCAAATGTGACGCGACTAACAGTCTCCTCGTTAAACAGACAGAAACTGTGTATAAATATATTGGTCTGTGCTCGTGAACTTCTCATATATGTAAGTGAAAAGCCTTTTATTTTCTGTCTGCAGATGTAATTGGGTGTGTGTGTGTGTGTGGGTGGGTGGAGGGGCAGGTGGCTCTGACCAATCAATACGCCTGATAATTAGATCTGAGGGGTGTCGTTATGGTAGCCCCTCAGGCGAGCACCGCCTCCTCTTCCATAAAGAGCATCGTTGTCTCATCTCCTCAGAGTCGGCGCAGCGCCTCATTGACCTTTGCAGCCAATACACTTCTGAGTGGACGCCATTTTTTTTTTTTCCACTGCATTTTCTCTTGTTTGCAAGGTGGCATGTAAGCCACCAAAGTTTGTCTTTAGATTTCAGGCTGCAAGTTTCACTCACTTTATTCTTTTTTGTTTGTTTGTTTTGCAATGTTTTTTGGTACATTTAGTAGTTTAGGATACAATAATGTATTAATTAATAAGAGATAATTCAAGCACAAAAACAGGCAGCTTATTATAGAATAACACTAATTGTAAATTTAGACTACATTTTCATCATCTTCATTCTCCTCCAGCTCTGGGTCAGACTCTGGCTCCAACTCACAAGACTGAATGGACGAGTCTTCTGTTGACATCTTTTAATTTATTTATAATTAAAAAGTTTTTGCGACGCTACATAGTTATAAACCTCTTATCAAACTACAATGGACCACTCAGGAAGCTGGACAGGGGGAAAGTGTGAGGCACCTCATTTAGATTTAATGAGACAGCCTCAAAACGAGTTGATCTGAGACATACATTTGTAAAGTGGTGAAAGAGGGGCTTGTGGAGCTACAATAAGGAATAATTCAGACCAAAGCACTGCAGTTCCACTTTATAAAGACCCCTGATTTATATGTGAAAACAAAGATTTAAAAGCATCATATGTTTCCTTTAAGATGTAGCAATTTGAGAGCCTGGAATGAGAATCCACTTTCAGAATAAACCGATAAATGGAAGAAGCTGGTAGACGGTTTCTTGCCCTTCTCCTCTCTGAGGCCTGCTGTCCCTCGTGGCAGTATTCCCTCCCATGCTGCACATGATCGCATGGATTATCACAAATAAATTGCAGGAAAAGCAAATGGCCTCTGTTGGCAAAGTGAAAGTGAGAAAGTGAACAGGGTGACTGAAAGTCATGGAAACCTCAGGGAATCATAGGTGCTTTGGAGATATTGGACATGAGAGCTCTGTGATCCCTGTGGGCTGTTTGTGTGTGAACTTTAAACATTTGGCAAAAAGGGGAGAAAAAGATGTTCCTTTTAAATATGTAACTTCTGTTAAACAACCACCTTTTCCTCAGTTTAATATTAAATAAATACACAAAATTTTATGAAACTGACAAATGGACTGAATCAAACTACTTCATCAGCACATTTTTCCAGCATGTGTAAACAGATTTTACAGTGACAGAAGAGATTAGACTATTGACATAAATTTGAACTAACAAATTCTGAATTGTTCATGCATCATTTCATTATCTTTGCTCATTTGGTTTGCTAATATTTGTCTAACTCACAAAGATCAGTAGTTGATGAAAAAAAATTCTCCATTCCAGTGTGTGTATAGGAAGTGTGTGCGTGTTTTTTGTGTGTCCTCTGCTGTCAGGGCCACTGAGCGCAGAGCCAGAGTATCCCTGCTTGTTTCCTTCAGGCTCCACAGGAGGTGATTGGTGGACATGGTTTAATCGTTCCCCTTCAGTTCTCGTTATGGAGCAGCATTCATCATACAGCTTCGCCGCTTCACCCTGGCTTGTCCTATAGTGCAACCAGTGTGGAGCCACACACACAGACCCCCCACACACACATTTACACACTATTACAAGCTCCCCCTGGCTGATCCACTCTTCATGGACCATTTCATATTCAGTTTTTGTTTAATTACTCTAGAGCTCCTGACAAGGTAGAGTCAAGGTTTCTGTGTGTGTATGTGTGTGTGTATAACTTCATGTTTTATTATAAGTAAACACTCACAGTTTGTACAGTCATGCATAAAATCCTAAATATGTCCTGATAAAATCCAGATAAACATAGTTTTTAAATATGCTGTAATTAGTGCTTCAACGTGACAAAATCATCTGAAATTTTGTTTTTTTTAAGTATCAGTAATGAAAACAAATCAAATGATCTCTGCTTATTCAAGATCCTCCAATCACGTTGGGGGTCACCATTTTTGCAAGAAAAAGGTTATCAATAATTGGAAGCCGGAATAAATTTGCAGAAAACCAAATTGATTCTCTTCTAAAAATCTTCATAAAAAAATCTGAACTCCATTTCAGCCCACTGCCTGACAGCCAGGGTCTGTGTTTGAGGCATTGAGTTTATCAGTAAAACAAAACAACCCTCTCAGCAGCAGCGTCTATCGCTGGCTGCACTAAAAAGAATGAATCACCCCATCTTTTCTAAAGTATTACATGTACAAACATCCTGGGCACACCCCTGGGGGTGATATCTTTAATGTCAGACATTGGAATCTTAAACAGGCTTTGTTTATGCAGAGAGAAAGGCCTCATACTTACTGACTCTTTCTCTTTTTAAGGGATATGGCTGCAAATGATCACAAAGTGTAAAATACACGACTTTATCTAAAATTCAGTTAATTAGTCACAAAATTTTCTTCACAAACTGTACAAAGTGTGCAATAAGGATCAGCTGTTAGTGGACAAAATGGAGCAAACGGGAACATTAAAGGCCATAATGAGCTAACTACTGTCAAGTTCATAATAAATCACTTTTTGAAACAACAATTTTCAATAACCAAAAAGAAAAGTTAATGAATAAAAAGTTGGGAAATTGTTTGCTCTGCAGTACAAAAAAGACTTTTCTGTTATAAACTAACCTAACCTGAAAAGAAAGACTCTAAATGCTGCACAGCAGTCACAAAGATCCTATAAGTCCTGTGTGAACAGAGGACAGCAGAGTCCAAAGTTCCATGGTCAAACTGGTCAGATCCTGTGATTTAAAGCTAAAGTAAAAGCTGCCGAGAGATTTCTGTATCGCAGCAAAAACTGAGCAAGACAGAACAAAACAAGCTTATCATTTATTTTATAACTAGTTTATTCTTACTAAGTTTTTTGTTCATTTTTATGAGTTAATGTCTGAAATTTGTTTGTACGTGGGGTTGTTCCTTGCTTTGGAAAAAACATTGGGGAACAAGTTGGTTTATTATAAGACATTGCAGCAAATTTCAATCATAGTTAAAACATTTGGAGGATTTTGTTTCTGTTTTGACACAGGATGTGATTAAAAGCATGGTCTTTGTTATTAGGGTTAGGGTAAACAATCCCTTTAAAAATCAAGAAAAATCCATTTCAGCTAAAAGTCTTTTCAAGACCCTGAGCTGTTAAGTGTCTATTACAACTTTGATGTAAAGTGATCGATGAATGTTTGATAGCAGAGTTGAAAATTAGTTGTAAAGCCGTAATCATGCAGCAGAAGTAGCCAGTGACTGAAAGAATTTGTCAGAGCAGCTGCCAGAATAATGCTGTGCTGCTACTCAGAGTGTAATTTGAGGAAAGACAGACAGGAGAGTGGGGGCCGAATTAAATTAAAACCAGAGGACGCTTAGTTCACATAGCACAGTCTGATGAAGCCAGCTGACTGATGATGCACTCTTTCAAATTCTCCACGCATGATTAATATCAACAAGGGATTGCTCCATTTGAATTCATTGATGGTAGAAATTAATGAAACCAAAAATAAATAAATTAGAAATAAATGAAGGATAAGCCTTGCCAGAAAACGCAGCTGGCCAAGTCATTGCAATGCATCACTTTCATTTTTTATTATTATTATTATTATTATTATTATTTTGTATTCAGACATGGAAACACACTGAAAGAAATTGTTTTCTTATGTGGATTTGGGAAGTTTTTCATGGGCAGAACCCACATTTACTCCAAACACAAATATTCTTATTTTTTGGGCTAAGTGTAGTTGCAGGTCATGCTTTGAACAGATCCATAAGTCACAAACATTAAAGTGGAGGCACGTCAGGTCCTATCATACACTCAAAAAAAAGATTTTTCTTAAATTGACTTAACCAAGTTACGTCAAGAGTTTCACTCAATCAAGTCAAGTAAATGTAGAGTGTTACCTGTGTAAATCTTGTTACATTTGCTCAACTTGACGGAGTGGAACCACTTAACATAACTTGGTTAAGTCAGTTTAACAAAGCTTTTTTTTGAGTTTATTTATTGGATTAAAATTTTCAACTGTTTTGGTTTTTAAGGACTAACATTATAAATGTAGTCAAATTCCCACAGACACACTAAATTTATTGCTTAAGATATAAAACTTTAGACAAATCCTAATATTTAATATCAGTTAGTAACTATTTAGTTTTGCTTCTCCTTGTTTTACTGGAATATTTTTCTGTGTTCGTCTTCTTCTTGGATTTTGTGTTGGTTGGCACCCAACGTTTAGATGCATTATCGCCATCTACTGTGCTGGAGTGTGGACCAGATCCAAATTATTTATATTCTTGTGTATGGTCCTGTTTTCTTTAGAAATTGAATAAATGCTTTATTTATCTTTTCATTTTCAACTAATACCTTTCTTAATGTTTCCACACCATCTTTTCTTAATTCCTGTTTTAACTTTTCTCTGCTCATCCTATATTTTTCACATTGAATTATTACATGTTCTACTGTCTATACACTCACATCTACTTGTTGGATGTTTACCCACTAAATGTAATGTTTATTTAACCCTCGGATGTCTTAATTGTAACCTTGTCTTCATTGCTTGTTTATTTCGACTTCCTCCAATTATTTCCATTCTTCCTACTGTCTGCTGTATTTGAAACGAATGACTACCTTTAGTCCTCTCCTCCCAAATTATATGCCATTTAGATTTTATTGGTTCTTAATAATATATTTTATTTCAGATTTACTAAATACCTTTACCTTAATTATATCTTGTTTAGTTTGGTTAGTTTTGTATCAGCAGGTACCAACATAACCCAATTATTACTTGTGTCTGTATAACTAAATATAATTTCACAAAATTCATACACCAACTCTGGGCGACTTTTGGATGAGAAATCAAAAATAGATATTAATGATGATGCTGAATTTTATTGTTCTACCCATTTTAAAGCCATAAGAAACACATTTCTAGACAAATAATCACGTTCTTTGCTTCATATTTATGCTCAGCTCAGAATTTTTCTGTGTTCAGTATATTTTTTCTTTATATTACAGTCTCCTTCAGCTCCTGGTTTCTCAGCTGCGTCTCACTTGCTCGTTAAGCACACCTGATACTCATTCCTCTAATCAGACTCAGTTACATCCAGCCTTTGTTGGTTCGTTTGGCCATTCTGCACATTTTAGATTGTTATATTCCAGATTTGTGGTGCTGCATGGTATTTTAGGTTTATTCTTCTGCCATATATAAATCTAAATGTTCTCCATACTCAGTATGAGTGGTTTAAGTTTTGACGTCTCCTTGTAAAAAATGAATGAGTCAATTTGATTTTCCTGTTTGTGATTGACTGAAATCAAATGAAATTAAAGGAAATAGCCTTCAGATATTGAAGACAAAATGCCTCCTGTACTAATAAGAATCAGACATAATCTACTAATTGATTTGTTGAGATCTTCTGCTGATCTGTCAGTGGACTCCTGCAGAGTCAAAAGCTGAGTTCAAAATTCCTGAGCTATGCTGGCACACTTCAGCATCCTGCCACTTTCAGGACAGCTCAGCATTGAAGCTGCAGAGAACTTCACTTATTATAGTGGCGCCACATCAACACTGTGAAAAAAGCCAATTAATGGACCGAGCTTATAATGGTAGCTATAATGAAAATGGAAACTTCCAACATAATTTTGACTCAAAAAAATGAAGTAATGGTGCAATTACCAATTAATAAGGAACATTTTTTACCCTGCGATAATTATGAAATTACTCATTCACGGGTCTTTTGTTTCAGGAATTATTTATATGTTTTTCCACCAAAGTTTAAGAGTTTTTAAAGTTTGAGAACATTTTCAAAAAGGAAGGAAACTGTTTTCAACAGTCCAGATTTATGCTTCTTATTTGAAGTTTTGGGGATTGATTTGAAGTCCCTCGCAAAAGTTTTTAGTTCACACCAAAATCAGATTTATTTTTTCTAAATCTTTGTATAAAACATAAAGTTGGGAAGCAAACATTTGAAAATGCAAGTAAAATTAGCTTTGTTTAAACCAATATCCACTTTTTATATCTCTGTAACTCAAATACTGTGTTTATTACTGTAATTGATGAGATTTCAGCAGTTTTTCCACCTGTACTGCAACAGTTTTACCAAAGAGGACACTATTCATAACAGAGAGGCAGTCACCTTTGGGAGCACCTGAACTGTGTGAAGTGAATCAGATGCACAAGAACCTTCCAGCTCAGGTTATGGGGGCACACGAAGACCAGATGATAAACTAAAGTCTAAAAGGGATTCATTAAAAATTAAAAGTCACCTCTGCTTTTTTTCATCAATCACAAGTAGAAAGGCAAAAGCACAAGGGAGGGGGGACCTGCTTTGATATTTTTGTCGTGGATTTAATTTCCTTTCTTTCCATATTTTATCAAAAAGCCCCTCTACCCAACTTCCTTAATCTCCCCTCCTTCCACCTTCATCTCTTCCTTCCCTCCAGTCTCTCGCCTGCTATTCATCATGTGACCTGGCTTTTATATAGTTTATGGAGAAATATAAAGCATTCATCACACTGTGGTGAGGCCGAGGACATCACCGCGCTATACATTTCATAGACCAGTAAGCCTCAGCAGCAGTAAGGACCAGCTGCAGAGCGGCTAATGCCTCTATTTATTCCGGCAGGCAGGGTCGGCACGATCCGTTGCTCCAGGCCCAAACTGCACCCAGTCGCTGTGGCCCGCCTTTCGTGGAGCCACTGGCTGCTTCTTAGTAAACATTTCTCTGGTGACCTGACTGGCCTTTTGCAAAGACAGATGGATAGGGAGATGGACACAGACAGAGAGAAAATACGTCTGTTAAAAAGCCTGAAATTAAGAGTGAGGGAATGGACTGTATAAGAAAACAAAAAGAACAGAAGTGAAGAAAAAACATCAATTGTTTTTAGCTATGCACACATTTGCACTATAAGGCCTAGTTAAGTGCGCTCTAAAAAATGAAATGTTGGATTTACTTAACCATGTTATGTCAACTGGTTCCACTTAACTGAGTTGAGTAAATTCAAAGCAATATATCAGTTTTAGAGTGTGGTTACAAGTAATATTATCATGAACTAATTACTGTCTTTTATGCAGTTGTGTGTCAAAACATGCCACCACTAATTTGTTGTGTTTTCACAAAAAATAGTGTATTATTTTTGCTATGCTATAGCATTTGGTTATATTATATATACTATATAGTTTTAAATGTTATTTATAAATAATTTGGCATTGACAAATGGTGTGATGTAGATTGTGACAAAAAGAAAGGTGTGTTTCTGGAAGTTTTGATAAAGTAGTTTTTAATGCTAACTACACTAGGTGGTTTTGTAAATTTATTTCAAGCTGAGATATATGCATATATAGGCAGTCAGGCTCTCTTCAAAGGATCAGAGCCTGCTGTAGGTATCTCAACAACAGTCTATAGGACTGCCATACAGGCTTGGAGTAGACGTCAACATTCAATTCGTTGGAGGGAGCTGACGGACTGCAGACAGGCATGGGAACTGATAAATGTCAAAAATCTTAGGTTCGGAAAAGCTCATGTTGCCCTGACACTGGTTGAAGTCCTAACTGGACACAACTTGCTCAATAACCACAAAATGGTGATGGGACTCCATGACAATGGTCTGTGTGATGCTTGTGGCATTGAATTAGAGACCTCTTTGTACTACTTAGGCCACTGCCTGGCCCTGAGCAGTCAAAGGAAAATAACCCTTGGAGGACCTTTTATGGATCCCGAGAAGCTCAGAACACTGAGTGTTTCTAACCTTGTGTCCTTCATTCAAAGGATGCAAAGGTTTGATTAAAAGCTCAGTGTCTCTTTGGGGAGAGTAATTATATCAAAACCAAAAGACAAACAAGTCATGTGGATGTTATCAATCATGCTATTTGGGTACCAACATTAATGATTTTGATAACTTTCCTTATGACAATTATTAGACATATTTAATTTTTGTCCAATATTTTAGTTTATATCCAAGTATCTTTATAATAAAACCATTAAACTTAAAACGATCCAGAAAAAACAGGAAGCTCTGTGTAAATTAGACACATAAAGACAGGACTAATTTCCAAGTAGTCTGAAGTAATAACCAGACCTCACTGAGTCCTTGCTGCTGGCCTAGAAGGATGTGGATCACTGGGAAATGGAAGACTGCAGGGACAATGATCATCAAATACCATTCACGCATTGCTTTTAAATGACTGCAATTATTCTTTAAAGCATGATTAGCCTGTGGTGGACTCTCCTGAGAACAGTGCAGTGGATTAAATATGTCAGCCTGACACTGGTGTCATTTGGCTGCAAAATGCTGCAAACTTGGAAGCGCACAAGTATATTAACGTGACTTATGTTGTGAGGTTGAGCTGGATGATCGTAAAACTTTAATCAATGAATTGAGCGATTAAAGTTCATTTCAACCTGTCGTGGAATAAAGATCAGACATGGACTAATTAGCAGCACTGAACCTCGTTTTATCGCAGGTCATCAAGTTCACAAATCCTCACATATACCAACAATAATCCTTAATGAGCGGGCTCGTGCTGTTTGGAGATTGGCTGTAATTTATGCAGAATGGAAATGCAGAACTGACTTAAATTAGTAAACTTAAAATCATTCAAATATTAGAATTTTTCTCTTTAAGCTAAATTCTAGTGGAAATTAGTTCCATGCATGAAAATAGACTTTAGCATTTACTATTGAAGATCACCAGTAGACATGTTTTT
Source organism: Cynodonichthys magdalenae (assembly GCA_031762555.1). Lineage (NCBI taxonomy): Eukaryota > Metazoa > Chordata > Actinopteri > Cyprinodontiformes > Rivulidae > Cynodonichthys > Cynodonichthys magdalenae. The sequence goes on along the minus strand of JARVJO010000227.1, from coordinate 13,822,070 downwards.
TATAAAACTCAAAGACTTCCGCCTGGCCTATGGCTGCCAGCATAATAAATAAATTAAAAACTTGTCCTGCCCCTGAGCTGTTGGCTTTGAGTAACTGTGGCTCCCTGAGCAATTTAGTTGAACAGTCCTGTATTAATGTCTCAAAATAAGACCTTTCATGTATTTTAAGCTGACAGCAGACTGCAACAAGGTAAGAAATGTTTAGCTTGATTTATTTCACTGTACATTAAAGCACTGATGCTAGCTTACCTTAAACGTAATCTAGTCACAAACATCATAGTTATTTTGATGTTTGGTGCATTTGTTTATCTAAAAAAACATAACTAAACATAAACATAAAAAATGAACTCAAATGCTTGTAACTTCACTTTATTGACTAGTTTCAGAATAATAAATGGTAATTTACCATTTGAAAACGTATGTAACTTTATTTTGTTATCAACTTGTTTCAGAAAATTGATCTTTAAAAGAATTGGGTAAACTCATTTTAGTTACATTTAGTTGTCTCAAAAATGTGTATACTCATTTTAGTGACATTAAAATGCAACTACTTCTTGTAATGTGCTTGTACTTGTTAAATTTAAATGTTACTAAAATAATTAGTGACATTAAATGTAACAAGTACTGGCCCTAATCCTATTCCTAATTATGAGAAAATTAGGAAAAATATTAGGGCCAGAATGTCAACATTCTGAGAAAAAAGTCAGAAACGTGTATCTAAACAAGTAGTTATATTTAAAGAAATGCATGACAACCAAGTGTAGATTTGAAGTGTAGATTTTAATTTTTTTCCTTCTTTACAGATAAGGCCACAGTACTGCAGATGATGAAAAGCAGGTTTAGAGACATCTTCCTGCAAATGCTGGAGGTACACCCCACGTTCACCCCTCATGTAAGACCTTATAATATACAGTAACAAAAATTGTTTATCAGAGTTAGGACAGTTGTTTAAAGTGACTAATAGTACATTTTCAGGTCACAACAGCATGTGTCGTCCTCCATAACATCTGCCTTGGGGCTGGTGACATCATGGCCCCGGAGGACGAGCCTGAGGGCACAGAGGATGAGGGGGAGACTGACTAGGAAGCTGCAGGTGGGGCTGTGTGGAGGAACCAGATAGCAGCAGAGGTTTCTGCCCTGATGGAGGCACCAGTCTACCATGATTATTGTTGAGGCAAGTAAAACACACAGCAGCAACTGATGCTAACTCAAAATGTTCTATTAGTAACGCTTTCTTAAATAATTTTAGTGACATGGCAGCCGTCAAGTATGCCAGCCCAGCTCATGGACAAAGCGGTGGACAGTGGACTGACGGCAGGTCAGCGGCTCTGCAGTCGACCCGATGATGTCCTGACGGGGGAAACCAGGGTCGTCTTTGGTGGCAGTCCATCTCTTTATCAGCACCATCAGGGACTCCCTGCTCAGCATTGTATATAGTTCAATCATATTATAAATAGTTATTTGTTTTTGTTCTGTTTAAATCATTTTACGTAGTATTTTTCCTACAAAATAATAAAATGAATTGTAAATAGTTCTGTTTTGTTCAAAGAAGAAGCATTTCCTTTGTTTAATATCCATATTTTAGATTGAATAAATTGTCTCTAATGAATGGTTATGTGCCACAGAGCTTTAAGGTTGCTGTAATTAAACCTTTGCAATAAAATAACATGGTCAGCAATATGTGGAAAATTGTTGTTTTTGCTATGTGGGGGTCCATATTCCAAAGCTCTAAATTATTATTTTTTAGTTTATATTTATTTATAACACAGGTGTGTGTATGCTCATTATATTGCTTACTTCCAAGCTGAGGTGGCTGAGTGTTTAGCCTCTGTGAACATGGCCTCTGAGGCTCTCAGATGGATGAATTCATCAGTTTTCTCCTTGCTCCCTAAAATATGGATATAATGCGTGAGATTATTGTTATATCATCACAAATGTACACAAGTTAAATGCGTTGGAAAAACGTCTTTCGATAGAGGGATAACTTTACTATTTTTACAAATGTAACACGTAAATACACAAAACGATTAAACTTGTTTTACATTCTGTATGTTATTTAACATATTAATGGATTAGCAAGTTTAAAAACACTTGGTAAGTGGTCGACGAAAGCGGTCGATGTCGGTTGCAACCCACGAATTGAGACTCAATTCATGGACTGGGTCCTCATGAGCATGTAGCCCAGCTGGGCCGAGTTGGTCACGCCCTCGCTGGGCCGGGTAGGCTGCTCAAATCTGCTCTGAAATGAGACGGTCTACCCTTCGCCTGACGTCGGCTTTATGTGAGTTTGCATGACCACGCGCTACCCTGTTACCATAGTGATCAGTTTCATATCAGACTCAAAATGCGTTGGTTCGTGTATTTACACG
>JARVJO010000227.1:13805591-13818757 GCA_031762555.1 Cynodonichthys magdalenae | reverse complement strand
CATCTTATTGCAGCATAAATTTCAACAGCTAAGTTGCTAAACTTACTTTTAAAAACAAATTGTTTGGTCCGTGGTGATTTTCCAAACTACGCCGACTCCTTGAAAAAATAAAAACTCCACCATCTTCGTTTCTTTGTTATTTTGCTGCCCACGCAATGAATCCTGGGATATCCTCGGCCGGTGAGGATGCACAGATGCATGCTCAGATTTCGAGAGTTTGGGGGCCGCATTCCTCGGCCGCAGGATGAGGAGCCTTCGAATTGGGACAGTACTCAGCGCGGGGCAGTGACGTATGCGGCCGACAAATGCACACTCATGAGGACCCAGACCCTGAATTGAGACACAGCCCTAGACTTTCTTTTCCCCTGTGACACTTTCCTACGGAGCCCGCGAGGGGACATGGGGGGATTTTTTTTTTCTTTTATATCCTCACGCAATACTATTGCATTACCTTGCAATACTTTTTGCGTTACCTCGCGAACGTTTGCATTCCCTTGCAATATTGTTTTGCGTTTCAACGCAAAAGTTTGATTTGTATAAACTCAAGAAAACCAGACTTTTATTTTTGAAATATCCGGTTACTAAAACAGGATGTGTTGCACAAGTTTGTGAAATTGACGTTGATGTTGTGTGGCTGCACTGTGTTAAAATATCAGCATAATACAATTTTTACTTGCATGTCTTTGTGATCTATTCATTCCGAAGCTGAATTAAAGTAGTAGGCTAACTTGCTAATGGTGAGCATGTAAATTTGTTAATAAACCGGCAGGCACAACAGTGATAAACGACTTTTGCTAGGGAACTCAAAAAGTATTGCGAGATAATGCAAAAGTATTGCGAGGTAACGCAAAAGTATTATTCCCTCATGTCCCCTCACGGGCTTTGTACTTTCCAGCTTCTCCTGGGGAACACTGAGGCATTCCCAGGTCAGAGAGGATACATAATCCCTCCAGCGAGTCCTGGATTTTCCCTGGGACCTCCTACCAGCGGGATGTGCCCGGAAAACCTCTAAAGGTTCATGGGGCATCCTAATCAGAACCACCTCAACAGACTCCTTTCGATGTGGAGAAGCAGCAGCTCTACTCCAAGCTCTTCACCCTATCTGTAAGGCTGAGCCCAGCCACCCTATGAAGGAAGCTTATTTCAGTCACTTGTATCGGGGATCTCGTTATTTTGGTCATGATCCATGCCTCATGACCATATGTGAGGGTTAGAAAGTAGACAGACCAGTAAATCAAGAGCTTTGCCTTTCAACTCAACTCTATCTTCACCACGACTGACCGAAGCAACACCCTCATTACTGAGAACGAGGCCCCAATCTGTCGATCCATCTCTTGCACCATCCTACCATCACTCGTAAACAAGACACCTAGATACTTAAACTCCTCCACTTGAGACAGAGGTTAAACACGAAACGTTAAAATTAATTATAACTGACCCTTTGAGGGACACCATAATTCTCATGTGGTCCTCAGTGAAAATGAGTTAGGAGTAATTTATTATATAACTTTTTTTTCAATAAATATTGACAGAAATTGACTCTTGGCTTGAACCAAGTTGTGAATTTTGACCCCTTTGTGTACCTGAGTTTGATACATCTGAGCTAAGGTGTTAGTTGACTACTTTAATGGATCTGATCTATTTCTTTAAGGTGCTGGGTTTGATATGACCTCACTTTTCCCTAAATGTTCTGTTTTGGTCTCCACCTCCAGCCTACAGTGTGTCCTTAGCTGTCTGCCTCTCCCACCCTGACCTTGGTTACTATTGACAAGAGGAAGAAACTATTTATTCACAGCCTCGTCTGACTGTCCTGATGGGGAGAGGAGAGCTAACCAGCCATGTGTGCAAATGATACAGCACACCGCCATGATGTGAAATGAAAGAGGAATACCAGGACACAGCTGTGGGTATCAGTGAGGGTAAGAAGACGGCACATTTAGTTCAAATCAGACTTCCTTTGACCTCAACACTGGTCTGATTTACTCCATCTGACACTGGAAGTGATGCAATGTGCCTTTGCCCATAGTTAAAGACAAACACATGAGTCATGTTACACTCAGGGCTTAAAATGAGTCATTTTATTATGAACTATTCTGTTCTTTCCACAACTTGTTGATCTAATTCCCACCAACACACTCTTTAATTACGACACATCCGGATACTCGCCTCACTGTTTGTCCAAAAGTAATAAATTTATTTCAAGCTGGTCTTTGGGTCGTCTGCACTGTGTGGTTATGGCACTAACAGCCATGATTGATGCTTCCTCAGGACAACCTTTGCACCTTCATGTGTCTTTTTAAGATGCAGCCTGGATTTACAATCACAGTTCCCTTTCTTCATCTCTTACCCCCCCCCCAGCCCCAATCCTGCAGAGACTAATACGAGGGACCACGCTGCTAAATCTGACGACACTTCAAATCTCCAAACAAAAACACCGAGCACGGCCTGAGACGCTGGCAGATCAATAAAAACAGCATTTGCTTCCATTGTTTTTCCACCTCTCAGCAGAATCTGTGCTCTTATAAAGAGTCTGCTGCTTGCAATTAGAGTGGGCGAGCTGATGGTGTCTTTGGTGGATGGGGGTGGGGGGGGGGGGGTTTGATTTGGAATGAGGCTGAGAGGACTGGGGGGCTGCGGGGAGGAGAGGTGATAATGGAATTGAAGCAGAAACTGGCTTAATGGATGAGTTTCACAATAATAGGAATATAATAAAATTTTTAGCCAACAGGAAAAAAAATGTGCAAAAATTAACTGTGGAACTTGTAGCATTTTGTTTGATGACCTTTGGGAACCTTTTCGTGCATATGCCGAGCCTCTGAAAGCATTTATCAGCATTAGTCCATGCAGATGACATATCCATCCTCTAAGAGCCATCTTCCCACGTTTAATGCAGGCTGTGGGAGTTCTGGCACGTCCGCCGTGTCCTGCTGCTCCCTGGACGTGCATGATAAGGCGACACAGCGGCCTGTTTGAAAGAACTTTCTCTTCTGAACCCCTGACTCCCCCCAATAAAACAGCATCCTGCGCCGAGTCATTAATGCTAAACAAGTAACCATTTTCAATCTCGTCTTCCCATCTCTTTTTCTTTCCTCCAAAAGCTGAAGAGATTTTCATAACACCTGTCCAGAGTTTGATATCACTGTTTAATCTTAGGGCTCTGGAACAATATATGAAAATGAGATAAGAATATATTGACTGTTAACGCTCATGGGGAAAGCAGCTACTTCATATTAGATCTCCAGCGCTGTTAGAGTCGCAATAACAAGGGCAGCTTAATGAAAAGATAAAAAGGATAATCTCAAAAGGAGAATTGTAATTTTCTGATCCAAATATTTATAACCAAATAATGAGAAAATAACTTTATTTTTCTTTTGTAGATGCAGTTGGATGTTTTGATTTTAGACACATTTATTGGATAAATGGAAAACTATGATTTTGGATGTGGTGTGTTGTTTTTTTTTTATTTTAGCATTTTAATATAATTTTTTAAGTTGTGTGTAATCATATGTGATAAAGTTGGGGTGGACCAGTGGAAAACAAAATATTTAGAAGTTTAGCAAATGAGACATGATCAAATAAAAAAAAAGTGAAATTTTTAAATAAGTTATGTCTTTTCATTTTTGACTTATTTTTTCAATTTATAAATTAGAAATTATTCAAATATGAAATAAAACAGTTACTTGGTCAAAAACTGAAATAAATTTTAAAAAGTAACACTAAGTACAGGAGTGCTTATCATCTGCATTACAGACCCAATCTAACGTGATCAATGCTCAAATTAGGAGTGTTGAACGATTCTCAGCTACCGCCATACCAAATTTTAGCTCAATAACTACAAAAAAGACTGAGTTTTAATATTTTTTTGTTGGCTAAAATATATTAGCTGTGGTGGCCATCTTGAATCACTGTGAAAAGTTATTCAGTTGTTGAAGTCTAACCAATGATTACTGTCAGACTTTCATTAAAATTTGTTTAGTGCTCTGAGGAATATTTTGCTAACAGACAAACCAATAAATGAACCTATATGCACAAAGGCAACTATATGTTTATTCAACTTTCATTGTGGCAAATAAAATATTGCAAGTGAAAACAATGCAAACAATTTAATTTTCACCAAATCTTTGATCATTTTGGTATTTTTTGATTTGTTGTTTGAACTCAAAAGTCTGAACTTCAAACCAAGTAGAAAAAATCAGCTGGAATGATCCCCCAAAATCAGAATTACTATTTGGAAATTTGGACGTTTCTCTCTAAAATACAACCGTAGTACAAGGCATACTTGTAAAGGGGAGAGAGCTGCTAGAATAAACCACCTCCCCAAACACAGTCTTGTATAGATTCATAAAATACAGAGAAAGTTTTATTAATTGTTTGTATTTCTTATTGTAGTTACTCGAGTTACTGTAAACAATTAGTAAATACTGATAAATTTCCAACTTGCTTCAGAAACACAATTAAACTGGGTAGGATGACATTTCCAGATTAAATATCAAACTTTCAAGGAAACTATAAAACACCAAATGCTCCTTCTAAACCAGGTGTCAAACTCAAGGCCTGCGGGCCAAATGTGGCCTGCCACAGCATTATATGTGGATGATATGTGGATGAAAGTGTCAAAGAGGTGTTAATGTCTTAAAATAAGCGTATGCTGCTTTAAAGACAGCGTAGTTGTACTGGGAAGTGGGAATTTTCTGCTTACAAGTTGTAATATTAAACTTTAAACTTATCAAGTCCTGACCCTTCTTACAACTTAATCATACATGCTCCAATTCAAAGTGAGAATATTAACATTTACCTAAAATAAAAGTACCAATGTCCAAAGCCATATTATATAATAAATATTGTCAGTGTTTATGAAAGGACATGCTAAAACAGTGTTGCTATGCAGAAAATACCACGTAGAGCTCAGTTACTGTTTGTTAGAGGTGCTCAGCAGTAGCAGTGAGACAAGGAAAGCGACATTTTGTTTTGTGAAAGTTAAACACAAGACAATGAAGTTTATTACAATTTGCCCTTGGGGGGGGGCACCATAATGCTCATGTGGTCCTTGGTGAAAATGAGTTTGATCCCCTGTTCTAAACTGAATATATTTTTACATGCAAGTGTAATCGTATCATGTTCTGTTGGTTGAAGAAAAAAGATAACATCTTACCACTGATGATGATGAATCTATTAAGAATCTAAACTAAACTATCTAAACTAAGAAAAGCAGACAGGTTTGCTTAAAACCATCAAGATTCCAGGAACACTAAAAGGAACCAGTTCAAGTTCCTTTATCTGCTCCCTTCTTCTTCTTTTGAAAGATTTAGCAGCTGTTTTACACCAGATGTCCTACCTGACACAACCTGGGCTTGAAACCTGCAGCTATATAAAACCACAACCCTGACTACTGAGCTGCTAAAGTACCAAAAACAATTTGGTCGAAAGAGATTAAATAAGATTTTGATTGTATAAAGTTTTATTTCCAAGGCTTTTACTCATAAATTGTTCAACCGTGAGCAACAAGTAACACATAGATTGCAAAAATGTGATTTTTACACAAGTAAACAACACATCTAGTTTTAAACCCTGTAATTGCAAACACTCATCTCACCCAAACTCCTGACCTTTCTTTAGTTTGTGTGATCATGAACTAACTTGTTGGCACAGTGTGAATCTGGGTTAGAGTGACCACATAAGAGCATTAGTTGAACTTCATCTGAAGCCTTTTATTTTCTCCAAACCACACACATCAGAGAGTTGTTGCAGCAGTTAAGGCTGACTTCAAGTAAGAACAATGTCATGTTGCATTAGGCCCACATGAAAACCTCGGATCCTTTTATTTTTGGCACGAGTAAAGTGAGCAGTTGTCAGTCAGTACACTGCTATATCAAGGGAAAATGACCAGAGAGGGAAAAAAATGATGCAGTAGCATGTCTAACCCTGCATATTTTAGTCTCAGCAGAAAATCTATTAAAACAGATAATTGGATGGAAGAGGGATTAGAGAAAAGTACAATGCTGGTGAAATCACCCTAAAGGAGACAGAGTACCAGGGGACCTCAAGGACAGCATAGTTAATGGGGCATCAGACAAGATGACAGAAGAAAGAGGAACTGGGGCGGATGTTGAATAAAAGAACGGGTGACAGGTGAGGGAATGTGTCATGTTGAAAAATCTGCATGTGTCATATAAAAAAATGAACGGAGAACAGCTGCAACAATCAATTCTAGACTGAAAACTTGATGTAAACATTTGTTTTGCTATAAAAAATGTATATTTGTAGAATTCTGATCCTTAGTGCATCCTTATAATCCTTTTCTCCTTATTATCCTTAGTGCACAAAACATGTTTGACAATTTTTCCAAATTGTCTTGTTGCAGATGCTAACCTGGATCTAAGGTCATGGAGGTATGTCACCACTCACACGTCAAAGCAGGGAGTGTTTGTGACACTTGATGCCCCACTTTTTTGACTTCCTTGACCGAGCACTTCTGTATGCATGTGTCTGCTTAAACGTTACCTTCGTTGCCCCTGAAACAGCAAAGTTTGTGGTGCAATTAAATGCTCCTTTTTCCACCTGTGTGTTCATTTTATTTGGGAGGGTTTGTACTTCATTTATACCCTTGCACCAAAAGTTGCAGTTGTTTGCAGTATCTCCATCTTCTATTGCCTATCCAGAGGCAACAGGTCCAGAAGAGAAACCCAGACATCCCCCTACACAAATACATTTTCCAGTTTGTTCTGGTGGACCCCAAGGTGTTCCCACGAGTTTTGGGTCTTCCGCAAGACCTCCTACCAATGGGATGTGCTTGGAACACCTCTAAAGTGAAGCATCCTAGTCAGATGAACCACCTCAACTGACTCCTTTCGATGTGGAGGAGCAGTAGCTCTATTCTGAGCTCCTCCAGAATGACAGGGCTCCTCTCCTCATCCTATCGCTAAGATTGAGCCCAGCCACCCTTTGAAGAAAGCTCATTTCAGCTGCCTGTATACGGGATCTACACCTCATGACCACAGGTGAGGGTTGGACCTGTAAATTGAGAGCTTTGCCTCAGAAAGACTAAGCTACATCTTCACCACGAGTGACCAAAGCAAAGCCCTCATTACTGAGGATGAGGCCCCAAACCATTGACCCATCCTCCGATCCAGCCTACCATCACTCACGAAAAAGACATCCAGATACTTGAGGCAGACTCCTCCTGACCTGGAGGCGGCACTCCACCCTTTACAGGTTGAGAATAATGGCCTCAGGCTTAGAGGAACTGACTCTCATCCCAGCCACTTCACACTCAGCTGTGAACCGGCCCAGAGCACGCTGAAGGTCTTGGCCCAAAGACACCGAGATTCACATCATCCACATACAGCAGAGAGGAGACCCAGTAGTTCTCAAACCAGACACCCTCCTCTCCCTGATTGAGCCTGACCATAAACACCACATATAAGACAAGGGACAGTCCTAGCAGAATCCAGCCCACACTGAGAACAAGCTTTGTGCCAAGAATGTGGACACAGCTCCTGCTTAGCAGCCCCCCCCCCTCCAGGTCCACAAAACACATGTAGACTAGAGAGGCAAACACCCATGACCCCTTAGCATCTCTGCAAGGGTAAAGATCTGGTCCAGTGTTCCACAACCAAGACGATAGTCAGTTGTTTGCAGTTTTATAATTAAAAAGAGTGTTTTACTGCCATAACCTTTACTTGTTAAATGACGCTTCATGGTTTGACAGCCTATTACTTAGCAACACAATGACACTATTAACTTTCCAGTTAACTGGAATGAATGCTCATCCTGAAGATGTTTCCTGTTGGTCAGAAGGTCTCTGACCACAGTTTAGGGCTGTGAATCCTCCAGAGTGGCCTTGCTGAATATTCGTTTGGACGCAGAGTTAGTACCAGGGGTGCACCGTGAGCGATGAGCACTTCAGCTTGAAGCTGCAACCTCAGCACAGCCCTGGAAAAGTCCAAATTCATCATCCAGTTGCTGTGCTGGAAAGGTGGAGCTGCAGGCACACAGGAGGAATGTGGGCTTGTTACTAAACTGTCCACCACCTTTGCATCCTAGGCTGCTGTAATCAATCCCACTATCTGACAGAAGTCATGCAACACTGCATCCTGCTCTGAGGTCCAACTGCTGCTGCTGCTGACCAACAACTAGCTGCTGAGATGTGATCACACTCTGAACTCAAAGCATTTTCACACACATTAAAAGTATTTAAAAAAAACAAGGTCATAAAGTCACGAAACCTGTGAAAACAGGCAAAGCTAAATAATCCCATCAAGTAAAATTTTTTACATTTTTCCTTTAAGTTTGACAGAAAAAAAACAGGTTGATTGTAATGAAGCTTTGCAGCGTCACATGCAGAAAAGTAGAGCGGGACAAAAGTGAACTTGAGATTTATGACCTTCACATTACAAGGTGAAATTATTTTTCTTGCACTGCCAGCATGTTTTTTCAAAGATATGCAAAGTGACCAAAGAAAAAACCTCTGGGTAGCAATTAGCTTTCACAGCTTTTATTGTTGGTCACATCCATGAAAGGAGGCTAGGATTGCTAATTATTCAGGTCCATATGGCTCTGGTAGATACAGCGATCACATGGCATAAAGACTTCATACTTTTAGCAGCACTGAAGCTGAAACAATGAGCTGCAGACTAACTGCAGAACATAGTATACGGAGAATATTTAGATCTAGCAGAAGTCCATTTTGGCCTAACCTTTCCTGAAGACCAACAAGTTCAAGCAAGCCAGTACCTACATGTCACTTTAAAAAAATCTTTGTGTTGGAAGTGAAACTGAAAATCACAAGTTAGAATTTGTTCCAAAAAGGATTGAATAAAAAATAAAAAAGCAACTTCCCACTAAGGAATTGCAAACTATTCCCCAAACCTGAGGACAAACCAAACCATTTCCAGAGTAGATACAGTAAACCTGTTTACAAAATACCAGCTCATATGAAAAAGAGTGTTCTCCTTTCTTTTTTCATAATAAATAGACTTGCTGACAGTTTAATAATTACATTGAATGATTATCAAACAAACAAACAAACAAAAAAGTAATAATCCTTGATGTTCAAGATGGGAGACTGGTCAATTAAATGACAAGAAATCAGAAGAACAGAATAATTACACAGGCAGGGGCTGCAGTTTTAAATATATTGTGTATTTGAGCTTGATATACAAAACAATGGTTATAAAACAACTTTAGGGATTTAAAGGTCTTTTTTCAAAGTCAGAATTTATTTGCTAAAGTTTATTTTTGAATTTCTTCTTTGAATTCCAGAAACAACAGTCTAGCTACAGAAAAGTACATAAGGTGAATGTTGTTGGTGCTCTGCTGCCCTCTAGTGGGAGTTAGAGGAATAGCCACAAACAACTTAAAAAGGTCAACCCCCAAAAAAGACAAAGTAGTGAAAAAGACACCAGTAGCATTCAGCAACACTACTCCACAGTGTTCGGGCAGTAAAACAAGCCCACGTGGCTGATCTCTGCAGGTCGTCTTCTCTCTTTCATCTTCACAATCAGCTCCCAGACCAGACAAAGAACAAGATGTTCTCCCCTCTGGCTCAGTGTGTTTTGTGCATATCAAAGAGTTTAGAGGATTTGTTCAGTGCTGGAAGCGGAGATGTCCAGTAGTCTCCAGGCAGCATATGGATTCAGCTCTTCTTGGTCTCGACACAGAGCCCACACGTACATCATCCTGATAACTTTGTCCTGAAACAGGCAGAAATAATGACTCACATTCTCTTAAATGCATGGAGTTCAAAAATATTGAATTTGGAAACAATTTTATTGAGATTGGTTTAGTCCAAAAAGGAGAGAGTGCCACATTCAAAGCCCTATTAATAAAATCAAGAGAACAGTTCGCCCACTTTTAATTCTCTGTATTATCAGTATTATAGACTAAGAACTGGACAGGAGCCAGATGGATGCTACAGAGTGGGTACCTTGACCTATTAGCTGTTTATGACTGTCCTGGTGTTCCCTGAGGGAATGTGATGACTGAATTACAGCTCATAAAAACATTTCTCCACATAAAATCCTAGCTCACATGCCTAAATGTGGCGCCAGTGTCTCAATAAACCCTGCTAAGGAATCATTTAGATGAACATTTGTAAACAATGTTTAAAAACAGAACCTCTGCTGTTTTACAGATACTTCCTCCTTATCTCCTCTAGAGACAACATGAACATTCTTGTACCACTGATTAAAAAAAAAATCAGCTGATGTTTTGCATTTCCTATTAAAAGTTTAGTTGCTTTTATTAAAAAGCTGATCTAAAAAGCTCATAAATGTAATATAAACAGAGTTTTTGACTTACAGGGTCTCCCTCCACCACCTCTCCCTTGGTGTTTCGAATCACCATGACCATCTGTGCCTGGAAAGTTATAATCAGCACCGGACCCTGCTCCATCATTTTACCCATGGCCAGCTGGAGTAGACACACGCAAAAGATAAACAAATATCAAAAACTTCTCAATACAAGAAGTTAAAAATGATTTAAATCAGTTTGCAGAGCCTAAATTAATTTATTTTTCAGTTGTGGATAAAGGATAATTATAGCTGTCAGTTTTCAAGTTAAGTTTTCATATATATATGGTGCAGTTAACTTTTTGAATTGATGCTTCCTTGATGCCACCTCTCAATAAGCCTGAACGTTACTCTTGTAAAATTTTGAATAACTTACGTCAATACTGTCTATGTCCAGAATCTTAGAGTCAAATTTATATCCTACAGCCTTGGCTTGCTGAATTGGATGTGCAAGTTGGCTGTAAGTCTGCAAATCATAACAGAGACAAGGAAGGCGTCACCACAACACACTGACAATGTGGACAGCTGTTAATGCAGGTGCTGCAGACACATGGACACTACTCTCTGAATGGTCTTGGTATCTGCTTTTGGGTGTAAATATGAAGACTTTACCGCTTCATAGCACCAGTCCTTCAAAACTTCCAGATCCCCTCTGATCATTGCCTGTATGAGAACAGAACAATAAAATAACTAATTATCTACCTTTTAAAAACAGTCAAAAAATCCTATTTAACACCTAAATATAAAATCTCCACTGACTTTTGACAAACGTTTGTTAGGAGTTCGACCTACCTCAAGTATATTTGGGATGATGTCTCGCTCGCACAGTTTAAGGAAAGAATCCTTGTCAAAAGACGGATCCACCTTTAAGATCTCTGTTAGAACTTCAGACATTTCTGTCTTGGAAAAAAGCCCTCCTAAACATATAAATTAAAAACAGAACACAGCAGGTCAGGAAAATGTAACTCCTGTAAAAACTGAACAAACCTAAAAGATAAACAGGAGAAGCAATAAAGCAAGAAGTTGTTCTCAAAGCTAAGTGCTATTACCACTGCTCGTAACATTTTTACATCACTTAGATTATGTGATTTCTTCATCCCCAAGCTGGACGTCTCTTACCGATGATGTCGGTCATCTTGTCAGTGATGGAGCGTGATGCTCTGATTAGGATGTTATCGCTCTCATCATACTTCATCTTCATCTCAAAGAACCCTTCAGACAACATCAGAAGGAGAGCAGGTAATATTTAACAAGCTAAAGCGGTCAATTTCCGTAACTTTTCACTGAAGCACAGTTTTAGTTTAACTGTATAGCTCCATAAACAGAAAAATCTGTCCTTTTTTTATTTTTAAAAGTAAACTAATGGATCTTGCTCGTGAGATGATGCAAAGTGACAAATATGGCATCTGATTTTTGTAATTAATATGAATGCACTTTTGGAAAGATAACATTGATAACACATTGCAAAATAAATTTTATACTGCTGAGATGAACAAATGTTAATATATTCGCATGTGCAGTAACAGGAAGTGATGTCAAACAGGAATGTCTGCATGCGAACAGAGTGTTGCTACAACAGTTAGCACAAACTGTAGGGAAGAATCTGGTGTTTCTATAGATTATTTTCACTATCAGAGAGATGAAAAACAGTTTAAATAATATTATTTCAATAAACAAAGAAAGGGAGTTTTCTTTCTGAAACAGTTCCCCTTTGATGTCACTTCCTGTTTCACTTTAGCTGATCCAAGTTTAAAAAAAATGGGTAAAATCATGTGTATTATGTCAAGTTTCATAAATATAAAGATGTTTTCTTTGACTTCTTGTATTTGAAGGATATGCATGTCACAGACACTTTAAAGAATAAATAAATAATGAACTGTAGTTATAAATGACAAAAAGTTAAATTAAAATAAAGCCTAAGAGAGATGTACAAGTTAATTGTTCCTTACTGTTAAAGACCACATTGTTGTCTTTGAAGTCTTTCCACTGCTGGTACCATTTGGAGTCTTTGTGGAGGACCACTCCCATAGCTTCCCTAAAACCCACACAAAGTGAAGTATCACAACTGTCAGTCAACACAAACATCACTGTTACTTATTTCAACTCAGACAGAAAACAACAGTCATATTACACAAACGATTCAAAGTATATCAGTTAAATGTAAACCAAACATTGTCCATTGTAACAGTGTTTAGAACTACTTTAATGTTGAAAACAACAACACAACTTTTAATTTGTCTCGTAGATTCAACAATATGTGGCTGACCAGATGTGTTTCCTGCTCTACTTAGAGTTTATAAAACTAAATATTGATAACAATAAGAGAGCCTCAGTGGGAAGAAGCAGTTTACTGTAAATGGCTTCTTAATATCAGGGAAAAAGATGGACACTCACGTACTCGTTGGCTTCGAAGATCTTTTTGTCATCTCCTGCACCCTTGGAGGAGAACTCGGTCCTCTTCCGCAGCCTGGCGGGAGGCCTGTATGGGCCTGTGTGGCCGAGATCGCCGATCTCTTTCTTCACACTCTCCACCCCCTGCAGACAGAGTAATGAATAAGAAACAATAAAACCAAGACTTTTAAGATTCTGTTTTAAAAATCAGAACTCTTTTATGTACCTTCACATGTATTGTTACTTCATCTTGGGAATTAAAAAAAAGAACAGAAAGAAGACAAAGAACCATAAGCTCAGTCCGTCCGTCCATCCATTTTTTCTTCTGCTTATCCGGGGTCGGGTCGCGGGGGCAGCAGCCTAAGCAGAGAGACCCAGACTTCCCTCTCCCCAGCGACTTGGGCCAGATCGTCTGGGGGAATCCCAAGGCGTTCCCAGGCCAGCTGAGAGACATAGTCCCTCCAGCGTGTCCTGGGTCTTCCTCTG
>JARVJO010000227.1:13783670-13800442 GCA_031762555.1 Cynodonichthys magdalenae | reverse complement strand
TTTTACCAAAATAAGTTTTTGGTAAGATACTTGTACTTTTACTCAAGTATCACTTTGTGGTACTTTATACAACACTGGTTAAACACAAAAAAATGGTAACTGTCATTGTGCATTTTAGGCAATATTTCTAAAGTACATTAAGATGTATATTACTTGTTGGTTTTGATATTATTTGTAGGTATTTAAATTATACAAAGCACTCTTTTTTTGATATAACAGATTATCAGTAAAGTAGCAACAAGTAATATACCTTAATGTAATTTAGAAAGTTTGATATTAAAGTTGATATTGATATCTGCTCTCAAATCAGTGTCATTATGCGCTCAAGCTGATTGCACAAATGTAACACCAGCACAACAAAACACACAAATGTGATTTGTCTTCTTTTCCTCTAAATAAAAAAGCTTTAAGTGTACTTACGTGGAAGTGCAGCTGCTCTGTCTGGTGGACCAAAATCTTTGGGGAGGGATTTTTCATCCTGTGAACGTGCATAAAACCCCAATTTAATTTAAAAGTTTTGAATGATTTGATCATAAAATGATGTAATATAAAAACACGACTCAGCAACGTACCAGTTTAACATGCATAGTTCTGTTAAACAAGAGCTGTCCATTAAACATAGCTGCAAAGTCATTAAGGAATAAACGAAAGGATAAACCAGGAAACAATAAAATCACAATGAGCATTTATTTAATTAAAAAGATATGACAATCTGTATATGTAAAGGATACAGACAGCTTGGACAGCTTCAATGGGCATCTCAAATGTTACTGTGCCCATGCCTCTGCTTTTTCCATCCTTGTCCTCCAGAATGTCTGTCCTCACCACCACGCCTGCCATGCCGAACACCTCCTTCAGCTTTTTCCACCCAACTTTGTAATCAAGCTGTTGGCAGCAAAGCAAGAAAACTTGAAGAGAAATTACTTTAAAACTATCTTTAAGTATCTTATTAATTAGTGCACCAAATTCTTAGAACAATTTGAATGCTAAGATGGTTCTGAGTGATAAACATTTTTGAACAAAAATAGTAATTTCTTAACTTGCTCTTTTTTTAAGAGATTTCAATCGATAAAACTTGCTTTCAACATTATATCAAAACAACTGAACCTCACATTTGCCACAAAAATGGTGCTTCCAATCCTGCCGTTTTGGAGGCCAAGAATGATCTCGTTAGGGATGTTTGGGTTGTTCATCAGGCTGGGAGGAATATTGACCATGGGGCCAGTTGGTCCTGGACCCATTCGATCCATTCGGTCCATTCCACCCATTCCGCCCATCCGATCCATGCCACCCATCCGATCCATGCCCCCCATTCGATCCATTCCGCCCATCCGATCCATGCCGCCCATACCTCCCATTCCACCATGGCCTCCTGGAGGACCTCCACCTTGGGACTTGTTAATTTCTCTGTGGGCAATGACGCCATCAGGGTCCTAAAAGTACAAAAATAAACAAACCCTCAAGATGATCCACAGTAAAAATATTACTATAATTGAAAAAACAACCAACATTTGCTTTTTTTCATTTTTCCGTGCAATGTACCTCTTTCACTTTAAGGGGTCGCCCATTGAGGTTGTGCTTGTTGACCTTTTCCACGGCTCTCTTCATTAGTTCTTCAGTCCTAAACTCAACAACACTAAAAGAAACAAACCAATTTTAAGCAATTAGAGGTTTATTGCATTTTGATTTTGCAGAGAGAACATAGCTAAAATCTAATCAGGATGTAGCTAGTTCTGTCAAATTAACACAGAGACCTACAGTTGGAAATTGCAATAAATGAAATGTACTTACGCACAACCCTTTTTGATTGTAGTGGTCAGAACAAGAAATACGGACCAAAAAAAAAATACAAAACAAACAAAAAAAATAGTAAATGTAATGTTCAAAAGGTGGTCTGACATGTAGTACAACAATTTCATGCACAGACAAAATTTAAACACACAAGCCTAAAGCCTTGGCAACAACAAACGGTTTACCCCCCCCCCCCAAAATCCAGTCAGTGACAAAGGCAATTGAAGTAAAAACGAGCAAAAGAAAAAAAAAAAGAGTTGGTTTCAAACATCCAAAGGGAAGAAACTCCGCAATGAGATTGAATTCCACACAATTAACATATTTGAGAACTAATTCCCAGTAAAACAGAGCTATAAATTGGTTGTGTTTAACAAACCATCAAACAGCTTTGTGACAACCTCTTGCCAACTAAATTCCTTAAGATCATAAGGAGCAAATTCAGCAACCAATATGGACATTGACAACTAAAGCAACCCATGGATTGAATACAAGAAAAGCTGAAGTCCTATTTAAAACATCAACCGTTCATGATGGCCTCTAATCTAACACACCTCCAGCATGTCACCATCTCAGGAACTCCACAAGGTTCTTTATCTGAACAATTTCCAACAATTAAAATAAATAAACCAAAGCTGACAAACACAGGTTTGTCTAGGCTTAATCATAAATTTGTAGGTATTTGCACTTACCCTCGATTTGCCTTCTGCGTCCATTAAGTGTTCCACGTATGTTACCTCACCCACTAAAAATCAGATTCCAGACGACACACACCAAGGGGAGAGAAGCCGAGAGAACAATGGGGGTTTAGAGTAGAAACAAAGAGGGCGGCCGTCGACAGTGAGCTCAGACTGCTAGTCTTCAGCCTTCCCCCAGCACCTCAGCAGCACAATATGGTACAGGTCTACAAAAAATAAGCTTGTATTTTTTTTTTTACAAAAAAAGATGTTATTAAAACTTCTTAGTCTGTCCTTGGTGGAATGGTCTCAAAACACCAAGAAGAAAACAGCTGATGAAATGCTCAACAGCCTTCCTATTTCAACATAATACAGTGAACACCACATACGACGTAATTGACCGGACCTTTTCAAGTTAGGAAAAATCCCATACAACCCGTCAGACCATTTCAGTTCAGTCCGTGTACTTTGTCAAATTTTACCATTTTAAACTTCCGGCTAGTGCATCAGAACACTCTTTCATCAGCTGAGCCTACTGAAAGAAAAGTACTCATAATCTTGACAATCACCTCTTAAGAAAATGATGCATCTTTAACAATAATCCTTTAATCAAATAGCTCATAAAATACAAACAAATATGTTATATATTAACAATTAGATATTAGAATTTCGATTAAACATCGACTACCGCCATGTCGATGTGCCAGGTCACGTGTCTGTTCACCAAATGGACATCAGTGACCGAACCTCTCAAGACAAGGACAGTACAAAAGAAGTTGCTTTATTTTGTAGACCTGCACCCCCCAAAAAAGCCCCAGCAAATAGCTGTGCGTGGCACAACATGGAGATCTGCTGAGAAACCTTTGCTTGTCAAGGTCACACCTATAAAAGAAAATGCAATTTAACTCAACAGTTGACATACAACAAAAACCGTGTCCTCCTCAAAGAGTAAGTCCCTTCATATCTTGAAGTGAATGTTCCATTTAGCTTGAAATAAATGCAGCTGATATTTTCCTACATCCCTTAACTATACAACTCTTCATTTAATAAGACTAATTTATTTGCAGAATGCAAAAATTGATGTATCAAAACATTATAAATTTCAACAATTTAACATCACAGCCTCAACATTGACTAATGAGTACTTATTCCAAATAATATAAATCTATTTCTAGTTTCAAGGCCAAATGGGTAAACTACACCAAAGAACCATTTTTTTCCATTGGCATTAGGGATAAATATCTCATAATGCAATTCAAGATCCCAAGAAAATATTTAACAAATTGGTAGAACTATTTTTACACCTCGATTCACAAAAACCTCAAAAGGCGGGGACTTTTCAATCTGACATCCAGGTTCACAGCACTGGTACAAGTTTGCAGCAATCCCTTTGGTTGTTGGACAAGTAAGAGCATCATAGTCCAAAACTTTTGTTCCAAATAATTCCCAAAAAACCTTCCACTCCCAAACGCCCTTTATAAATGAAGTGGCCAACCGAAATTATCCTGGATGTTGATCTTTATTTTCTATTTATATCATGGCCAAGTCTTGCATGGGTTAGTAACTCATAATTCCTAAAAACACCTTACCTAATTCTTTCATCAAGTCTTTGAGGGTTTGCCATTTCACATCATAGGGGATGTTGCTGACAAAAACTCTGTATCTTTTGTTTATATTGCCATATGGTTCGAATCGACCCCCTCCACCCCTCTTCTGGGGTCTCTCCTTCCTGCTCACATTGGAGTCACTCTTGGGTTTTCCATTCATTTCTCTGCATAAAGAAATTTGTTCAAACTCATCAAGACAGAAAAAATATTATGCAACATTGGCAACACTTTTAAACTAGTAGAGAATTAATGCATTTTCAAAATTAAAGTAGCACTTAAAAAAGTATAAAACCAGTAAATAACTGAATGGCTCCTCCGTATACTTGAAATAATAACCTTACTATGATACGGATTATCAAATTAACCTTGTGTTACGTTTCACATAATCGCAATAAAGTTAACTTGTTTGTGGTTGGAACAAAAATGGCAACGCCCGAGGAGGCTGTCACATGGCGGAGGGAAGCCAGGCCGCTACCATAGTACCTTAATGTGATTCAAAGCAAATGGAATAAAACAAAATAAAAACACGAACATGCAAAAAGCTACTTTACCCATCATTCACACGAAATTAAACATTTCATATATTTTTTTGTTCAATAGTAAACATCGAATAGCAGAAGATACATAGTTAACGCCAGGTGATAGACGGACCCCATCCCTGCAAAAACATATTTGTTTCAAATTAAACAGATCTAGACGATGCAACCGACTAGAGTGATAACTTATCACATTACAATAACTTAGAACAAGCTTTATTTTTATTCCTAAAACTACAGTAAATCAATGAAATAAGGAAAGTCGGGAGGGATTAGCTAACATTGCTAATTTAGTAGTTACAACAAAGAAACGACCAGACTTACCCCTCCTGCTGGGCAATGTCGGACATATTTTCACCCTGCTCGTTAGACATTTTTAATGCAAATGAATACTTAATAAAACCTCTGTTCGTTGTAATAAGATGAAAACTTGTTA
Source organism: Cynodonichthys magdalenae (assembly GCA_031762555.1). Classification (NCBI taxonomy): domain Eukaryota; kingdom Metazoa; phylum Chordata; class Actinopteri; order Cyprinodontiformes; family Rivulidae; genus Cynodonichthys; species Cynodonichthys magdalenae. The sequence goes on along the minus strand of JARVJO010000227.1, from coordinate 13,795,398 downwards.
TTACCGAGTCAACGATCGAACTGAATAGCAGAAATCAAGTTTGGCTATTAAGAAAATGGCGGCGGCGGAGCAAAAATGGTTCAAGATAAGCCCTTTCCGGTGTATCTTTCAAACTAAGGGTACCAACACGGGGGAGAAAAAACGACATTCAAAATGAGAACACAGTTTTCACAACATACTTCTAACATTCATATTATTTACTACATCAAAGACAGAAAATGTATGTTTTGAAATTTATTCGTGTGTCGAAATATATTTTGCACTTTAAGTACAAAAAATTGTCTGTGTAATGTCTGCATTAATTGTGTTTGTTTTGAATACATGAAAACGAAACAAAACGATTAAGCAGTCTTTTCTTTGTGACCTAAAATTTATAATACAAGTCTTATTTACAACTGCGCGTTTTTAGCAACATACGCTCTTGTTCTGTACTGTACTGAGCCCGTTATATATAAAAAAACTCTGAAAAACTAAAGACTTGGTGTGACTCCGCCACACCACTAGGGTGCCACAATCTGCGTGGGTTCGAGAGCTGGGACGGAAGTGTGTGGTCCGTTTTTAGCTAACTACAACCAACCCTTCATCAACAGACCATATTGTTCTTTACAGTCTGCGCAATTTATTTTTAAAAAGAAACGTAGGTGTTATTATTTTCGAAAGAAATATATCAAAATTTTCTACTGCGCGATTACAGGTATTTAACGCAAAAGTTAAGTAGCCTGAGAAGTCATACTGTATTGTTAGCTTTTTAGCTAGCATCGCACTCGTTTAACGTGAACGGAATGAATGAGCACAAGTAAATAATAATGAACGGTGTCTACGTTTGACAGGTTTATTAGCAGCTTACTATAACATAACAATGGCTACTGGTGCTGATGTTCGGGATATTTTGGAACTGGGTGGAGGGGAGAACGATGGTCCTATCAGCAAAAAAGACCTCATCAACTCGGATAAGGTAGGAATTATGTGATTGGACCTTTTTCGATATGGGATAAAATATATAGCGTGCCTATTAAACTCTTAATTGTCTGTTATAGTTTTTTTTTTTTTTTTTACAACGGAATTAGGCCCACACAACGAGCTTTTTTAATTTACGAGATTAAAGTACATTACGATAACAAAGTAGTAATATTACGAGGAAAAAAGTTTTAATATTACAACAATAAAGTCAAAACCTTACATGACATGTCCATTTTACGTTTTTGATTTTTTTCCTCATAATTTTCCTGTGATTATGAAGAAGTCCGAAATTACATTTGGGTCACTGCTTCCATCCAAATTATGTGACTAAATCCATCAATGCAGCCATTGATTCCAATGGGGCCTTCAGTTTTTCATATAAATCCATATAGTCGTTTGCACAAACATTTCAAAGTCTTACTGATAATTTGAAAGATAAAGAATTTCATAAACGCAGTTGTAATCCAGGGTTCAGCATCCTGGATTACACAGTGGTATCATAATAAAACAACTTTATTCTCATAATATACTGACGTTAATGTTGAAATATTACAATTTTATTCTCGTAATATTAATACTTTAATCTTGTAATTTTTTTCCTTGTAATTTAAAAAAAATCTTGTACTGTGGCCTTTTACTCCATCGTATCTTTTTGTTACTTTCTGCAGAAAAAAAACAAAAAGGCAACAGAGACACTGACCTTCAAGAGACCAGAAGGAATGCACAGAGAGGTTTATGCACTGCTGTATTCAGATAAGAAGTGAGTTATTTTTTAATTTCTTATATATTTAATGCAAAATTGTCTGTTGTCGAACCACTAATAAAAATTTCAGCAATTATTTGCCCATAGGACTGTATCTTTTAATCTTTCCAGTAAAATGTATTGAAGATCCTTAGAAAGTTTTAAAAGGCATTGAAGCCACTTGCAGCTAGTTGTTTTGTTTGAAATTTATCATTTTGGTAAAATTGTTGCTGTTTTTTTTCTGTGTTTTTTTATTGTGAAGTTGTCTTAAATTTCATTTCAAGTGGCATTAAAGAGGTCTTAAAAAGTCTTAAATTGAACTTGCCTTAAGCTGTAGGAATCCTGATATCTGCTAAAACAAACCGATTTTCTTATGAATTAAGTAATCACTCATTTTCTTTGATGGAACACCCAGCTTTACCAACATAAAGGCTTCCAAGCTAAACTGTGAATGATTATTTTGTGAGAGTATTTATATGTGGAAAACTGTAGGTTTGTTGAAGAAGAGACAGTTTATGTTGGCTCATTTTAGAAGTTTTAATTCATTTTTATTTTTCTTGGTCGTCAGCAGAGATGCACCTCCTCTGCTGCCTAGTGATACCACTCAAGGTTATAGGACAGTTAAAGCCAAGCTTGGATGTAAAAAGGTTCGCCCCTGGAAGTGGATGCCTTTCACAAATCCAGCTCGCAAAGACGGAGCCATATTCCATCACTGGAGACGAATGGCAGAGGAGGGCAAGGACTACCCTTTTGCTCGTTTTAACAAGGTAAGTTTGATCAGTCTATTTTTTCCAGTCATGCAGAACAAGTACAGAGGATATATTATCCATTTAGTTTTTTTAAATTGCCTCACCTTTTTGCTTTTTATTATCTCCATTTTCTGGTTGTTTAGACAGTGCAAGTACCAGTTTACTCTGAGCAAGAGTATCAAATGCATCTCCATGACGATGGCTGGACTAAAGCAGAGACAGATCACCTGTTTGACCTGTGCAAACGCTTTGACCTACGTTTTGTAGTTGTTCATGATCGCTATGACTACCAGCAGTTTAGGGTAATTTTTAACTCCTTTACATCCTGCACTGCTACAGAAAAGAAAAAAAATCTCAAAATGAAGGCATGTATCTGAATTAATTCTCCCCTCAAAATTTTTAGAAACGCTCAATAGAGGACCTGAAAGAACGATACTATAGTATTTGTGGTAAACTGACCAAGGTACGTGCAGCATCTGGGACAGAACCTAAGATCTACATCTTTGATGCTGGCCACGAAAGGCGCCGCAAAGAGCAGCTGGAGAAACTCTTTAATCGCACACCTGAGCAGGTTAGTAACTTTCAAATTTGCATCAGTGTCATAATGCAGCTGTTTACAACTTAAATACAGCCAAAAGCAGAACAAAATAGATACCGCATAGAACCCCACACTTACTCAAAGCATCAATGCACCAGAACTCACCAGAACAGATTTATTGTTGTGGTGGTGGGGCTCATTGGTGGGCCCAATGGATAGCCCTTCATCAGAGCTAAACGACAAAAGAAAAAAAAAATCTGAAGCTCCTATGTTGAATAGTTTTTTATTTATAAGCACTTTTTTATGTCCAGACACCCCCTTTTCAAGTGGAGCCCCCTCCTCAAATACAGGGTCTATTGTAAAACGGTTGGAAGGTGCAGTGTAGGTCAGACACATCTACATTCCTGCCAAATTTCATGTTGACCAGTGCAACCATTTCTTTGCTACGGTTGACCAAAAATCATTGAAAAAATAAAAATAAATTAACAGTACGAAAACAATATGAAGGTTTATTATGACCCCCGCATGCAAAGCTGGAGTCATATTAAATACCAAGCAAAAGCCAGTTATTATGTAGACAATGTTGCTACCTGTTCGACTGTTTTCTTAGTTTGCACCTTCCTTGATTCGTCTGCAGGTGGCAGAAGAGGAGTATCTCATTCAGGAGCTAAGGAAGATCGAGAATAGGAAGAAAGAACGTGAGAAGAAAGCCCAGGATCTGCAGAAACTTATAAAAGCAGCTGACACAACCACAGAGTTGAGGCGAGCTGAAAAGAGAGTTTCCAAGAAGAAACTTCCTCAAAAAAGAGAGACTGAAAAACCGGTATGTGATGCAGTTGCATAAAAAGGAGCAAAGTTGTTTTTTTATGAAGCTAAATTCCCAAATCATTATTAGTTAAAAAGTACATTTAACACAAGTCTTTTAAATTTAATAAGTCATTTTATATTTTGTGCAAACAACTGTAACCTATTTAAGTTTGTGTCCAGTTGTATTAAATCAAAATTTATTGTCTTTATTTGATATTTTCCGTGTCCATCCAAAGTTTGAAATAAATCTGTTTATAGTCTTAATGAATTGATTCTTCTCCAGGCTGTTCCTGAGACAGCTGGCATCAAGTTCCCAGATTTCAAATCAGCAGGCGTGACATTGCGCAGTCAGAGGGTGAGTGTGATGTGTCCTCGCAGGTGTATCATAAACACAAGTCTGCATCACAGTGTCGGCTTTAAACCTCATCATAGTTCCATAATCCTTATTAGAAAACTTAAAACACTTCTGTGAGACAGAAAAAGAACTAAACTGCACTGGTGGTCAAGAATTTTTCTGTAGATTTTCATCAAATGCAAATGCTCTGTGCTGTGGACTTTAACCCTATAAAAAGCTCAAATGTGAAAGATCACATTTTTGGTTTGGCTTGTAATAACATCTGAAGAATTAATAGTTTCACGCTGCTTGTGATGTATGTGAATAACTGGAGTTTGACTTTAGGTACCTATCTCTTATTATTACTGCAATGATTAAATCTGTTCCTGTAGAGCTAATATCTGTAAAACCAGCAAGATGACCCTTATTCATCTTAAAGACTGATGAGGAGCTGCTGCTCTCTATGGAAAATGCATTAGCACAGCTAAAGAAGTGGCGAGCCCCTGTAGCTAATCAGTCAGATAGAGTTCAGTGGATAAAGACGTTTTGATCTGGCCCACTGAAGTGCATTTCATACGAATTAAAAGCCCCGAGGTGGGGCTGTTTATCCTAATATTTCTAGTACCTTAAATCACAGCCCTGTGTTGGTGTGTGTGTGTGTGTGTGTCTGTGTGTTATTCAGATGAAGCTGCCAAGCTCGGTTGGCCAGAAGAAGATCAAGGCCATTGAGCAGATTCTGGTGGAGCAAGGAGTGGGTGAGTATGAATAAACATTAGTAATTTACGAACATTGCAGAGTTTTACATTTTCAACACCCCTCTGCACCAAACATTGGTTAAAGTACAGCAGAAAAAAGTGACATTTAAAAAAATGTTTAAATGATACTTTAAGAAATATTTAAATATATATATAAATATATGTTTTTTTTGGGGGGGATTACAGAAAACTGAAAGTGTAGGATGGTGGTTTAACATAAGGAAAGCTTTTTTTTTTTTTTTTCCACCAACACTACCTGAACAAAGTGACAGCATGCGGTAGCTTTTTGGTGCTATTCTTGTGTTTAAGTGATTTTCTATTTCATCTTATTCCCTTTTTTATAGATCTTAACCCCATGCCTACAGAAGAGATCGTACAGATGTTCAATGAACTTCGCAGCGACCTGGTGTTGCTGTATGAGCTCATGGAGGCCCACAGCAACTGTGAATACGAACAGCAGATGCTGCGTCATCGCTACGAAGCCCTGCTGAAAGCTGGCAGCGGGGCCGTCGGCGGCAGCAGCGGCACCACAGGTGGAGGCCCGGCTGGCGTCTCCCAGAGTGCGGAGATCAGTGCCATAAACAATACAATGTCCTCTGCCCCGGGAGCTGAAGCTCAGTCCTGGCCCAGCGCGGATGATATCAAGGTGGAACCCAAGGAGCAGATCATTGATGTCGTAGGAGCACCTCTTACCCCCAACTCGGTTAGTAAACACGGCAAAGATGCTAAAATGAGAGTGGTAATGAAAATGTGGCAAGTGATGTCATCAAAATAATATCATAGTTACATATTTCCAAATACACTGCCTTGCCAAAAAAAAGTCACCACCTGGATTCAACCAAGCAAATAGGTACGAGCCTCCTATTGGATTATTACTGCATGGGCTGTTATCTTTCAGATGGTCTGGTCTAGGTTCAGCAACAGTTTGTGCTCAAAGAATGAGGTGAGCTGACTACCTGAATATACTGAATGACCAGGTTATTCCATCAATGGATTTTTTCTTCCCTGATGTCACGGGCATATTCCAAGATGACGATGCCAGGATTCATCAGGCTTGAATTGTGAAAGAGTGGTTCAGGAAGCATGAGACATCATTTTCATACATAGATTGGCTCCACAGTGTCCATTGAGAATCTTTGGGACGTGCTGGAGAAGGCTTTGGGCAGTGGAAACTCTACCATCATCAATCCAAGATCTTGGTGAAAAATTAATGCAACACTGGATGGAAATAAATCTTGACATTGCAGAAGCTTATGGAAACAATTCCACAGCGAATGCGTGCCGTAATCAAAGCTAAAGGCAGTTCAACAAAATATTAGAATGTGTGACCTTTTTTTTTTTTTTGTCCAGGCAGTGTATTATGCAATCATCATCAAATATCAGTCTAAATGTCTGAGAGACTAGGGATTAAAGATAATATAACGTTGTGTTGCAATAAACGTGCATATTTTTTCAACACACACAAGACTTTAAATTAGAGGTGTTAAACTCAGTTACACAAGAGGGACAAATTTCTAAACTTGGCCCAAGCTGAGGGCCAGTTTTTGTTAATCTTTATTGAAAAAAACATGCTGCATTTTTATTCGCAATTGGCGGTTTATTCCGTTTACTCATGTCCATGTAAACATAGCTACAGACTCGCTGCAACATGACTCCTCTGTGTATTGTCTGCAGCGCAAACGGAGAGAATCAGCATCCAGCTCATCGTCTGTGAAAAAAGTGAAGAAGCCTTGATGAGAGCTGCAGCCCGGCGCACTCTGGAGGACAAATGACTGTGTTACTTATTCCGATGACAGTGGAGTGCCCATGAGCATTACGGCCGGACAGGACAGACACAACTGAGCCCGGTCACCACATTATTGCAGATGCACCACCGACACACAACTTCTCAACTGCTAACGAGACCTCTCCAAACCCTCCTCATCTGGCTGTGACAAAGGCAATGACTGAGTGACATTTCATTCCATTACGGCTCGTCTCCCTGCCTCCACCAACCGGTCGGCCATAGATGAGGCAAGAGCAACTGTAAATTGCCGGGCTGAGCTAATCGGGACAGGGTGAAGAAGGCGGGAATGACTGAGTAATTGAAATGAATTGGAATGAAAGAGCAAAGTCAAGGAGTGGGAGGACCTGGAGCCGCTATGCTCGTTTGAGCTATCTGATTTTTTTTTTTTGGTAACCTAATCATACCATAGTGTTTACTGGAAATGTGTTTCTGTGTTAGTCCGTAGTACCATGTCTCTCTCCAGACCTGAAGTGCATTTTGTTCTCTCATGGAGGGTACTTCCCTCTTTCCATTCTTTATGTTTGACTACAGAGGCTGATTTATGTTCATTCTCTCCTCAGGTGAGTTTAAAGATGCTTCAGTCAGTAATTCAATAAATATCAAGAGTCTATTTTTCTTGTTCTAACGGCACATAAGACATGTTGGTTATCTGCTCTGTTTAACTTTTCAAGTCTTTTAGCTCCATTTCAGAGGGTCTTGACTTAGGGGTAAAAGGTGTTGAATACACATTTGTAAAGGAAATTGTTGGATCCTGACATTCTTACCTTACCTGCCATCTAAGTTAAGTGACAACTAATGACTTCATTAGTATGATAATTAAGCACTGCCACTGAAACTTCATTAGGTTTCCCCCCTCATAATATTGCTAATTGCTTGTCAATTATGGTGTTTAGCCTCCTTAGACATTAATTTCTATGCAAATTTCAGATATGTTTGCCTGAAGAGAGGAGCTCTGTGATGTGGGCATACAAAGTGTAGCCAATAGTACTTATTTTTATAGATGTACACATAAATTAATTTGCAAAATAACCAGTAAGAGCTCTTAAAAATTAAGGAATTGCAAACATAATACAAAAGTCTGGTCAGTTGTTTTTGTGTCTTTGCAAATTTAGTAAAATATGAACTACTTCCCCGAATCTCTTCAATGTTTTGATCAGAATTCCTGGAATTTTCTAACATTGACAAAAATAACCCATATTTGTGACACAGAATGGTTAAAGTAAATAAAAATAACTAATATTCAATTAAATTCAGTTTATTTTTATAGTGCACAACAAACAAACTTCATCTCATGGCACTACAAAAATCTAAAGGAGCCAGCACATTGCATTAATTGAATCTTCACTTCATCACGGTCTCATATCCTGAGCATCACATTGGCGACAGTGGGAAGGAAAAACTCCCTTTTAACAGGAAGAAACCTCCAGCAGAACCAGGCTCAGGACAGGTGGCCATTTGCTTCGACTGGCTGGGTTTGTGGACAGGAAAGAGAGCGATAAACACAGAAAGACTGGTCCAGGTGTCATTTTTTACTGGAATAGATACAAAAACCTAACTAGGATTTATCGTAAAGGAAAGTCTTAAGTCTAATCTTAAAAGTAGACAGATTGTCAGCCTCACAGACAGAAGCTAGAAATTGGTTCCACAAGAGAGGAACCTGAACTGAAAGCTGTGCCTCCCATTCTACTTTTAGAAACTTTAGGAACCACAAGTAAATGGGGAAATGAAATAAAAATTTTTAAATGATCATGAAACAAGAAAAGAAGTACTTGCAACTTTTTTTGGAAATAGCTGAACAAGCTGAAACTAGCCTAAAAATAGGTTTGAAAAGTAGCTGAAATTAGCACAAAGAGCACATTTGCTGAATTAAGCAGAAAGCTGAAATATCACAAAAATGCAAATTTAGCTGAAATTAGCTAAAAAGTAGCTAAAACATATAAAACAAGTAAAACAGTAAACAGAAAAAAGCAGAAAAAAACTTAAAAAGGCACTAAGTTTAAATTAGCATAGATAATTAGTGATATCTAAAAAAAAAGTACGAATTGTTGAAGTATCAAAAGTCATAAGCAAAATGTCTTGAAGGCACTGAACATTTTGATATATGAATTGTAATGACACAAAAAGTGCAGAATGACATACTTTGCAAAAGATGTACGGAAGAAAAAGTGATAATAGCGTGGAGGCTTGATAAGACTTCAGACCATTATATTACTTTTAAAATCTATTTCATTAATTTACATTTGACAAAACATTTAGTCAGCAATCATTTTATTATTCACCATCATGAAACATGAGGGTGATCATGTCTGTATGTGTTTGTGTGTCAGCAAAAAATCTCATGAACCACTGAACAGATTTTGAAGAAACTCAACTGGATGTACAGTGGGGGCAATAAGTATTTGATCCCTTGCTGATTTTGCAAGTTTGTCCACTTACACAGGCATGAACAGTCTATAATTTTAAGGGTTATTTAATGAGAAATAGAATATTAAAAAATATATATAAATTATATTAATTTATTTGCATTTTGCAGAGAGAAATATTTGATCCCTCTGGCAAACAAGACTTAATATTTGATGTTGAAAAATTCTTGTTGGCAGCACAGCTGTCAGACTTTTTTTGTAGTTGATGATGAAGTTTGCACACATGTCAGGAGGAACTTTGGTCCACTCCTCTTTGCAGATCATCTCTCAATCATTAAGATTTTGAAGCTGCCACTTGGCAACTCAGAGTTTCAGCTCCCTCCGTAGGTTTCCGATGGGATTAAAGTCTAGAGACTGGCTAGACCACTCCATGACCTTAATGTGCTTCTTTTTGAGCCACTCCTTAGTTGCCTTGGCTGAAAGTTTTAGGTCATTGTCATGCTGGAAGACCCATCCTGGTGGAGGGAAGGAGGTTGTTACTCAGGATTTTACGATACATGGCTCCATCCATTCTCCCATTTATGCAGTGAAGTAGTCCTGTGCTCTTAGCAGAGAAACACCCCAAAAACATAATGTTTCCACCTCCATGCTTGACAGTGGGGACAGTGTTCTTTGGGTCATAGTCAGCATTTCTCTTCCTCCAAACATGGCGAGTTAATGCCAAAGAGCTCAATTTATGTCTCATCTGACCACAGCATAAAGCCCCAGATCCATGTCGATTGACAGTCATTTTATATTTCTTCCATTTTGTTACTATTGCACCAACAGTTTGTCTTTCTCATCCAGCATCTTACTGATGGTTTGTAGCCCATTCTAGCCTTGTGCAGGTCTATGATCTTGTCCCTGACATCCTTAGACAGCTTTTTGCTCTTGCCCATGTTGTAGAGGTTAGAGTCTGACGGATTAATTGAGTCTGTGGACAGGAGTCTTTTTTACAGCTGACAATTTAAAACAACTGTCTTTAATGATAAACGGACTAAACTTTAATGCAGTTAACAAGTTGATTAGGAGCGTCTAACTGGTCTGTAGAAACCCAAACTCTTAGCGGATCAAATACTTATTTCTCTCTGCAAAATGCAAATAAATGTATATAATTTACACAATGTAATTTTTTGGATTTGTTTAACTACTCTATTTCACTGTTAAAATTAACCTACCCTTAAAATTATAGACTGTTCATGTCTTTGCAAGTAGGCAAACTTGCAAAATCAGCAAGGGATCAAATACTTATTTCCCCCACTGTAAATCTACATCTGTGTCTTGGCTTATGAGTTACAGTTATTCCTGAATTACAAATGTTTCCTTTATTTAGTTGTAGAAAGTAAACAAAATAAGCTATTTTATTTCCCCTTCAAAATTTAAAAATTTTCCCAACTTTCATGAGCAAAGCACTCAGTAGCATTGAAAGTTGACCAATCCAATCACTGTAATCAATCTGATTTTTATTTACAGCTCCAATGAGTGATGCTGAGGTTTCAGCAGTAAGCCCATCAACACACTGCTGGCCCTTTGATTGAGACAGAGAGAGAAGAAGTGAGAGGAGGCAAGTAAACATGGACAAAATGGATTCTCTGTGTCTATATTTCATGTTGAAAATTGGCTCATAAATCCAGTGGTTTGATCTATGGAAGCGGTCGTTGCCTGAAAAAACCTCCGTAAATGTGTAATTTCTCCCTTGACAGAACACAGCCGAGAGGCTATCTTTCTTTTGCCTCCTCCTCCCCTCTCTCCCTTCTTCTCTGTCTTTCATTTTCTCTCCCTCTCTCAGCCGTCCTGGTGTTGGATTAATGCCCACCCCTCCCTCGCCTTTCATGCTCCTCTGATATCTTATTTTCATCACTGCTCATACATTTATCAAAACCGGGGCTTCTCTCTGCACTCCACCTCTCAGAGTGTCTAAAGCCATCTTCAGTTATCTGGCAGATCTCTTATAGGATAGACATCACGAATGTGGAGGTTATTAATAAATACTAGCAGGAATAGAAAACGGAGGTATCGTCAACCAAGTGTGAATGATAAAACCCCAGCCCCAGTACCCCCAGTTTGGCGCCTTCTGCCATGAACTCCATCCAGGCTGCAGTTCTGCTGCACTGATGTGAAAAGCATGAGGCAGAACACTGCAGGAGAGTGTCTCATGATGTGGCTGAGATGGGATCTCTTTATCAAGGCCTAAGAGGTGCGCTGGCTTTTTATCATAATTGAACTGTAGCCAGGCTAATCGCAGGCATACGTCACTGTCGCTCCGCCGCATGAGTCGGGGAAACCGGTGGTGGTGATTGAAAACACAGTTAAGAGAAAAGATGTGGCGTGAGGGACATAAACGAGACAGAGGCAGGTAATAGTAGATATGATAGAACGCTGCTGAGATACATCACGCCTTGAGGTAACCGCTGATGTGTCAATGATTAGATTCTTCTGTGGCAAAGTGCTTTATACCCATTATGTCACATGCAATCACTGATTACTGGAAGGTAAAAATACAGGAATTGTTCGTTATCAGGTGAGGATTCCCTCTAGCGTTTGCTGTATATGTGTCATAAAATGCCCTAAACAGACTTTGGCCCACGTGCCCTCTCTCTCTCTCTCTCTCTCTCTCTCTCTCTCTCTCTCTCTCTCTCTCTCTCTCTCTCTCTC
>JARVJO010000227.1:13730232-13766512 GCA_031762555.1 Cynodonichthys magdalenae | reverse complement strand
TTTTTATGCTTTTTAAGCTCAAAAAAGGGGGGGTCGTATTATACATGAGATCGTATTATACATGAATAAATACGGTAGTTTTTTGTAATGGAATCAAATCATATCAAATGATATGAGAAGTTTATTATTGTATTTGTTTAAGCATTTATCATAAACCAAATGACAAATAAAAAATTAACTAACTGTAAAGTATTTATGCAAACAGATATTAAATGAACCTGTCTGAAAAACTGTTTTTTTTGGGCCTTAAATCCGTTTCTTTATTTTTATTTTGAGTCCCAATCAAGCACTGAGTCTCTCTGAGTGCCTTTAACGGACACTTGTCTTGCTTTTCGTCACTAACGTTGTATTTTAGTGGATTCTGTTCTGGGTGCACAGCTTCAGGCTTCCACAGACTGGAGAGGGTCCAGTTTCATTAGCGGCCGCTCAAAAGCTCCTGACCAGTGAAGTAGAGGCGATTGAACTGTGAGCGGCGCCTGTGTGACCCCGCTGAGCGAGAACACAAGGGAGGGAAGATCTATACCTACTGCTGCTGCCACCGGATTCTTTGTTCTCCCGTGTTTGCTGACAGCGGGGGGGTCGGAGGGGCGTATCGACAGGGGCTCACACTGTGCTGCACTCACCCCGGCTACACAGAGCTGTGTGTCAGCGATACACACACTCAGAAGTGTCTCACCGGTTGATTTCCAGTCCTGGACTGTCCGTCTGACGCGCCGCTAAGACCTAATTTGTCTTTTTCTCAACAAGGTCAGAGCGTCTGATGCTGGGAAACCACACACAGCACTCAGAGATGTTGGGCTCTTTATGCTCACATGAAAACAACAACCATAAAAACATATTTACGGCTCCCCTTTTGTTTGCAGCCTGATTGCTCCAAGGCAACAAATCAGACTCGTGTAAAAATAAAAGTATTTCTTCTCACTGGTGAGATACAAAAATTCTTACATTTTAAGTGTATTTTTAAAAATCAAAGGTTGCTTGATGTTTAATTTTCTGCTCCTAAAAGCAACAGCGCTTTGTGAATCTGACAGTCTTTAGATGAAAAATACAAACATGGCTAAAAAGCCAATTAGGCAAGAACATAAAAACACAAATATTCTCAGGAGCCATTATATGTAGTTTATGTTTAATCACTTGAAGGATTTATTCTGAGAATAGACTCTTAGATTTTCTGTTTTATTTTTATTTGAACTATTTTTTTTATTTAATTTCTCCTCGCTTCAAGACACAAAGTGTGGCTTCAAACCAAACTTTGGGAACTATTAAGCAAGATGTTTTGTAAAGATTGCAACAGAAAGTTTTCAGCTCCTAAACTTTAATTGTTATTTATGACGTTTGTAATAATCCATATTTGTGTTTTTCATTTTATTTGAACTTTTTTATGTAACTTTAAGTTTCACTGTGAGTTTTAGTCAAATTAAAATAGAGGTTTAGGATTTAGTCATTTAGAGGCAGAGGTGGGTAACTGGTTACATTACATTTACTTGAATAAAAAAAAAACCTTGGGAGTGATATATATTTAATATATATAAGTATTAGTTTCCTAAGTTTCATAAAAATAAAAATTTGACTTGGAAAAGTGTTTCTTCTACTGGAACTTGTTATTTTGTAAATATATTATTTATTTGTAATTTTTTTTACACTATATTGATCCCCTGATGGGGAAATTAATTCTCTGCATTTAACCCATCACAATTACAGAAGTTTGAGATTTTAAAAACAACAGAGTTTTCTCATTACTTTCTATTTTCTGTCAGTATGATAACATCTTTTTAAAATATTAAATCAGATGTTATGATAAGTTACTCGTAATAAGTAGCCTTTTATGAAATACTTTTCATTCTTACTTGAGTCATTTTATAGAGGCTAATTTTTACTTTTACTCGAATAAAATTATGTATTACTACTCTGTGAGTACTCCACCTCAGATTAGGGGTAAAAATAAAGGCTGCAGCCAAACAATAAAGTCAGTTTCTTCTTTTAATGCTTGTTGGAAACATTAAAAGTAGCTGTATTTGATTTGTCCATTTCAGGCTTGTGGGGAAACAAGTAGATACAACATGATTAACTCTTCATATCAATGTTTCTCTGAAAATACTTCTTTGATATTGACTTATTTTCCACAAATAATATCATATTTCTGAACAATACTTAGCCTTTCTGCCAGTGGCTTCCCCTCAGTGCTTTAGCTTTATAGACTGCTCTTCAAATAAACCATTGTTCTTGAAGATTTCCATGTTTTACAAATTCTGGATTAAATTATCATCCCCCCAAAAAGTGTTTAATCTCCCCCTGAAACCTCTTGTTATTGTGTGTCTTCAGGTTATTAAAGATAAGCCGTTCATTCACCTGTATCTTTTCATCATTTGAAGATAAAACTTTCTTCATCTGAGATAATTGTTGGCTCATCCAGGCAGACACAATAACATGTTTTAGGAAGTGTGACTAACCCAAACACAGGTGTATCACACAGAGCCAGGTGCTTGTGGTTCACTGGAACCAGCAGCAGTCATCGCAGCGATTCTGACAGTATCTGATCTTATCTGAAGCTTATCTGTAATGACAGAAGGGATGCTGCGGAGAGGTGTCCAAAACTTTTCAACAAGTCCTTACTAAAGGCTTTCTCACACAGTATCTGAGGTCAGATGCGGGACCCTTTTTTATGTTATAAAAGTAACAAAATGCCTGAGATAACACAAGTTTTGTTTGAAGTCATTAGCCTGCTCTTTGAGCGCTGCTAATGGCTGCTCACCTGCACAAAGTGCATGAGGGACAGATGTGTGAGGAGAACACAGGTGGCTGTGTTTTCTTTAGTACAGCTGGACAATATGATGTGTTTTTCTTCTTTTATTATTCACACTTATCAGCTGTAATGACTTTTTTATTGTTGGGGTGTGTTTTTCCTGACAGTTTGTTCTGTCAAAACAGATACACTGCTGAAAATTTGTGTTTTCAAATTCATTAGAAGTTGTTCAAATGTAATTTCTGCAAATATTATATGTAGGAAAGAATTAAAAGTCCTTATTTTCTGGTCATATTACTGAAGGATTTTTGTAATAAATGTAAACGTTCTGTTCCGCTTTTAACTCACACCTTAAAATTAGTGTTTTCTTTAACAGCCTGTGTATATTTCTCTATCCTATTCTTGTCTTCTGTCTCATATATCTATTAGTATTTATTGGTGTCAAAATTTTTCTAAAAATAGTAACAAAATACCATATAGATCATATCAAGAGAAACACATTAATTGATGAAGGTGAGAGAGAGAGAGAGAGAGAGAGAGAGAGAGAGAGAGAGAGAGAGAGAGAGAGAGAGAGAGGAAATAAATCATTAAACAGTATCTCTACACTCCTAACCTTTTCATCAGGGCTGCAGTCTTATAATCCTGAGGTTGACGGTTCAAGCCCAGTTTGCGTCGGGAACGGCATTCGGCGTAAAACAATCGCCAAATCTTTTGTGTGAGTTGCTGCAGTGAAACACGCACAAACAAGCCGCTGAAAGAAAAACAACCATTTCTTCTAAGAGCCGTTTAAAAAAAATCAGACTTGTTTGTTTCTAAAAAAACGATAAAATAACCTACCTATAACAGAACACCTTTGTTTCCAATGGCTGCTCAATCATTTTTTAAATAATGCCATCATTTTTTCGAGTGTTTAAATAGAACTCATTTTTGTGAGGTTGCTACAGTTTCCTTTTTTTATAAAACAATGACATTTTTTATATTGAAAGCAGTTTCTTAGGATGTTTTCTTTTTACAGCACACTCTAACTAATAGCTGTCACCTTTCAGCACCATGTGGGAAGCTCATCTGAATTTCCAGAGAATGCCTCGTGCAACCTGACGGTGTCACAAATAGTGAGTGGTGCGGAGGTGTAAAGGACCCAAACACAGACTGGGATTCAACAGTCAGACAGGCAAATCCAAGAACTTTATATTTTAACCAAGGAGTGATGAAACAAAAACTGACTGAGTGAGCTAAGAATAGCTCAGGGGACAAAACGGCTCAGATGAAGCAGCGAAACAGAGATCTGGAAAAAAGCAAAGGAAATCCATACCATTGGAGTAAATGACAAAAGAACAGTTGATTAGCAAATCAGTAAAATATGGAAAAAATGACCATAAAAAGAGGATTGTGGTTTTAAAAATAAAACAGGAAGTTAAGTAATTACCTAACATAGCACAGTAATAGTTTAGTCAATACAGGAAAAAGTTTAAAAACAAAGTTCTCTTGTGTTTTAATAACTCAGACGCTATATTTAATGTAAAAAAATGTTTTTTTGAGCCATACTAGTGCTGTTTTGCTTGTAAGTCTTGCCATAATTATACTCCTGCAGTCAGTGTTTATTCATGGCTGCTTTAGGAAAGTTGAGGACTTGTAGGCAACTGAGCGACCCCTTTCATTTATTCCTTATTAAACACTAATTGAGAGACAGCACGAGTGAAGGAATGAAAATGAGACGGGTGAAGAGGAGACAATGGAATAATGAGCATCAGAGAGGAAGAGAGAATTAATGTGTATTAATCAGCAGCCCAGTTAATAGTGATCTGTATTTTTGGAGACATCTAATTTCTTCTTAATGAGGTGTTTTGATCTGCCCGTTATCCTCTTAATGTCTTTCTGGTTTTCTCTGATCCCGTGTGAAAATCATAAAACAACCAGGAAAAAAACTTTTTCCCAATAATGGAAAGAAACAACCTGAAATGTAATTCAGAATATTAATAGCCAGAAGGTTTAAATACAGTGTGCCTGAATTGGTTATTTCAGTGAGAACAGCTTGAAGCCATCAGAATAAATGACAGGCTTCAGGTAACTGGTTTAATCCACTGTAGGAACTTCTTGATCCAACATCACAGCACAGATGTGGACAAACTACAGTCTACTAAAATGTTGGCGAAGTCTAGATTTTATTTATTCAGCACTCGGAGAACAAGCTCTCCTAAAACTTCTGTACGTTTTAGAATTAAAGATCAAATGTTACATATTAACACAGCTTCTTAACTAACATATTTTTTCTGGACCTATTTTTGATTGTTCAGTGTTAAAAACCTCTACAATTTAAATAAAACCTTAAGTAATGCACAAAAGTAGATTTGAGAGCAGCTTGAAGCCAGAGTTTAGGCTCAGATTATTCTGTTAAAGTTCTTCTGTAGTTATTATGACAGGCAAAGCAATGTGAGCTGACAGGATGCTTTGCTGCTGGTGGTGGATGTTGAAAAGATCGTTCCTGTTTGTTGAAGAAGAGTGACAGCATCAATAAGAGTCAGGGAGTGCAGCTCACAACATGATTATGTAAAAGAAAAACAGCAAAGGCCTCAGGTAGCTGTAATCAAATTGACAAGAGGGTAAAGATCTGAATAAAAGAACAACAACAAAAAGCACTTTCATAATGAATACCCTGCAAAATTCACTTTTTAGCTGTAAAATGTATTTTGTTGTGCACTTGGAGTCTCCCATAAAGTGCAGAAAAGTTGAATTTAGTCTCTCCCTGTGCTGCAAAGATATCTTTATATTCTGTTTGAGTCATATTTTTCAACTCGTTCAATTTTCTCAAGGTCAGACTCCAACATGTAAGTCTTCCCTTGTTGACATCTTTTAATTGATTTGTAAAAAATATATAATTTCTGAGCTGCTACATAGTCATAAATCCCTCTTTTAAACGAGAAAGGACCACTCTGGAAGTTGGAGGGGGTGGGGTGTGAAGCGCCTCATTTGCATTTAATGAGAGAGCCTCAAAATGAGTTGATAAGAGACATAAATCAGAAAAGGGGAAAAAGAGGGGCTTGTGGAGTTACAAGGAGGAATTCAGACCAAAGCGTTGCAGTTCCCCTTTATATAGACCCTAATAATGATTTAAATGTGAAAAAGAAGGATTTAAAAGCATGATACGTCTCCTTTAAATCAAGTTTTTGTAGTTGTTTCAAACACTGAAGCAAGCATTTTCTAAATATATCCATAGATTATCATTAAATGATTACAATTACATATTATATTACAATATTACATATTACAAAATATGACCAAAATAATCCACATAACGTTAAACATATTTACATATACTGTATACTTCAGTTAAAATATTATTATTATTTATTTAGGTTTATTCATTTAAAAAACAACATAAATTCAATATACAACAAAAAAATACAATCATAAACGAAATGAAAGGTAGCAGAAGAAGAAAAAATCTTATGTCTGCCCCTTTTTCCCAAATAAATAAATTCAATCAAAATAATCTTCAAATTTTAAAAACAATAAACATACAAAAAAAGAAAAACAACAAAAAAAAACAATAAAGGTTTAACTCCTTCTTGAGCAACAATTTGTACATTATACGTTTACATATTCTCATTAGGTTCAAAGTTTACAGAAAGTAGGAAGCCAATTCAATAATGCATCTATTATAGAAAAACCTCAGAGTGCATTAAAATGAAACCAACACGTTTTTGTTTAATTTGCAAAGCAGACTTATTAGTTTAAAGTCGAAATTTGGGTTAAACATGAAAACAATTAAGAATCCAACAAAATTTATAGAGCAAATCAAAGCTGAAGAGCATCGCCCTCTCCCAAAAACCATCAGCTTTAGGCATGAAGATGCAGATTTCCTCCTCTATGAGGTAGATTTTAAGTATCTTCATATCACTACAAATACTTGAGGACAGTCCTACCTTTCCTCCTGACTTCCACTCACTCCACAATGTGGAAGTCACTACCGGAGATCATTGAGCCATGCATCTCAATGAGGGGCAGATTGATTGGTTGGAGCAGAGCAGAGGCAGGGTTCGATCTTTGCCCTCAGGACCTGAGAGGGAAAATATGGTCACAGAGACACAGTCGCTCAGCTCCCGAGTCTTGTCGTCGTCAGGGCCGTGATTGGACACATGTATGCGGAGCCACGTCTGACTGGATGGAACAATCGTGGTGACTAATGGAGAAGATGAGTGTGGAAAAAGAAGGCGAAATGAAAGGGAGTGAAATTCAGAGTTTGTACGCTGATTGACCCGTGGGCAGAAAGGTTATGTCCATTGATCTGAGGGGCAGAAGAAGAGGACTTTGGCCTGAGGTGCTTTAGAATGAGTCTATTTGGGGTTTAGGAGTCCGATCCATTCCCGTCCAGAGCTTTTTTTTTGTCATTTGACTTCCCATGACTTACATCTGCCATCTCCTGCCATCCACGTAAGCACCAAGCACTACAAAGGCCAAAGGCCAATCAATGTTCCACAAGAGGTTGATACAGATCTTATTAGTCAATGAATGATCATTAGTGGTCTAACGAGGCATTGATTTGCTCAGGGGCCAAAGGTTGTGGTGAGTGTCTTTAATACATTAAACACAATTGATTGCCAAGTAGGAGGGATGTTTTGAGGAATGCTGGGATTATATTGGACAGTGAGAAATCTGAGGTCAAGGCAGAAGAAGAGTGAATGTGATTAGGATCGAGTATGGAGCCCAGCAGAGTGTTTGTCTTTTATGTAGAACTGCTGTAGCAATTCTGCAATTAATAAAAAGCAGATATCTACTAAAGTCAAAGGCAAGCGGACTTGCTGTTTCAAAGGCTGGAACAGCAGCCTTTGAAAGCTACGGAAATGACTCTGCTCATAGCAGATGTGTTACTACAGGGCCTATTATGTTGCTCATTAAATACCCAACCTCTCAATAGGCCATTATTTCCTCAATAAAAAACAAACGGCGGCCTGCATACTTTTCCTCCCCCGCCCCGCTTGCTTCAGAAGTCGGCTCTACCTCACAGCCGGCTAAAAAGCCCTGACTAATATCCTGCATGTGATGCTTTTAAATAGGAAGCAGGCCGCTGTGCAGGGTGGGGTACAGGTGTGGCAGGAGCCAATGGATTTTATAGCCCTCCATCTCCTCTGAAAGTGTGCCAAAGACCTGCCCACGCTGCCCACCACTGCAACGTTAGCCGCCAAGCGTAAACTTCACTCCCCCTGCTGATCCCCACACCCCTACTGGTTATATAGAGTCTTTGCTTGTTATAGCTTTATGGAGGGATTTCTGATGTGCTTAGAGAATTGTTTGATGACTGGGATAATGATGCCATTTGGAGTGAGTTGTCTCAGGATTTTATTGCCGGCAAACAGAGAAAAACAGACCTACTAAAAAGGAGAGAAAAAAAACTTACATTATTCCCTTGATGCTTGCTCATGTGTCCCCTGCCATTCAAAGCCAACCAGTCCTGCTCACGTCAATCAGAATTACACCCCGTCCACAGGTTTGTCACCGGGGGTACATTCGTCACCATGCCTCTCCCTGCAGAACAGCCTTTTCATGCCCCAGCATAATGTCAGCGGGTGACATCCAGGCCTGATGTGATGTGGCATTCACTAAAGGTCACGTTAGGCATCTCCGCTCCATCTGCATCAGCAGAACTGGCAGCCGTCATATGGGTGCTGGCATCGGCCATTACCCAGGGCCTCAAGGGGACTTGATGCTTTGTGGATTTGTCAGCAGGATTCTCATCTTTCTGTTTCACCACAGAGCTCAGCACAGTCGCTGTAAACACTGATGCAGAGCAACAGAAATCTGCTTCTGACCATCAAATATTTAACAGGAAAAAAGCAAAATGACATATTTTTAATGTTACCTCATGAACTTTATTTTCTCGTGTTAGTCTTTGCTTTTCCACACTCACTAGAGTTTACATTTTTTATTAACGTTTCTCTTTAGACATGCTGAAGTGTTTGTTTCACCATCTTGTCACTAACTTGTCCAGAAGTTTACTCAGTCCTCAGAACTTAAACCTTCCTTTAAATTTTGTCTCTTAAACCAGGTAATTATTTATTTTGATGCTTTATACATAAAATGTGTTTTTTTTGTAATAATGTCCTGAAATGTTTTATTTGGACAAACATACATTTGGTAACTCTCTACAGTTGTATTTACAGTTTTATAGCTCTCCTTTGAAATCTGAAAACTGAATAAGTTTTATGTGTATAACCCTCCACTTCAAGGAGTAAGTTATGCAATAACATGAAATACAAAACCTTATAATGTATAACGTTGGCTAAGGTAATACAGCTTTTATTTATTGCATTATTGCAATTGACCATTTTGATTTGATCAAATAGAAATGTAACTTTTATCAAACTTTTACATTTAATTTAATTTCTGAAACAATCGATTTCAGATACTGTTTTTTCAATTTAACATCAGTTATAACTTTGTTGAGTTTCTTCAGTCTTTTGTTAAAGAATCAAACTGGTCCGTTCCAACCCATATAAAATGATTTACCATGTAAAACCAAAGCAACATCCTTTCGTGACAGTTCTAAGAAAATCGCGGCAGCTGGGCAAAAGCTAGACAGTCAGGAAACAAGGTCCTGAACTGGCGAGACGCACAGAGAGATATTTTTAAATAGTGAACAATCAGAAACAGTGGATCCATTTGGAGACAGGCCAATCAGACACAGCACAGTCCGGTGTGAACGGGTCAATCCATCCGAGCCAGTTGCCGTAGTGAAGGAGCAGTTAACAAGCCCCGCAGGCTGGTTTTATGGCCCCTGTTGTGTGTCTTAGACCCCCCAGGCTGAGGCTGACTAATACTGACAGGGTTTACGTGGGCTGGGGCGGAGGGCAGCGTTGGACTGGAGACGCATGAAAAAGGTGCAACTTACAAGAGCACAGCACAAGCATCTGAAGTATTCACACAACTACACACACACATGTTAATCTATGCATCCAAACACGCCTGCTCCATTAAAGTTGATGTCTGTGTGTGAGGTGATGGTGGTGGGGCTTAAGTCAGTAGAAAGAGGAGGGGGGGGGGGGGTAGCCCCCAAAAAAGTGAACCAATAAAACACCTGAAAATCAAATCCCATTGCTCTTATCGCGGCGCCATTTACAGACGTTATCTGTTGCAAGTAATGTGGTTATAAATTCAATTTCAGCACACAGATTTCATTGTTTACTGATGCCTGCATGTTCCAGGCGGTGGAGCGCGGAAAGCTCGGGAACGCTCAATGCGTGTCCGGAAAAGTCATTTAGGCCTTCCACAAGGGGATGCAAAAAAGAAAAAAGGCGAGGAGTATTGGGAGAAAGGGCAGTGGTGGGGAGAAGACCTGTCACACTCCCAAGGACACCTGACTCCAATTTCTGTTTTCCATCCCATGTTTTATTTAAAGGCCATTTGGTCCCATTTGGTTCCTCATTATCAGGGCTCATAGCTCAACTGATGTCATTGGGGAAGATGATTTTTCCCAAAGATAGTCAGTTTTCATATGTTGCTGATCATTTTGACAAGAAAAGTGTTTATTTAGTATTTGGATGTGGACCTTAAAGGTTTAGGCCTCAGCTGAAGATGAAAATAACACATGAAGCTGTTTATATTATATACTGTATATATTTAGACAGAAAGTCAAATTAAAATTGCCAGAAATTAATCCATTTATTTTTTTGTTATTTGCAACTTGTGAAAATGGAAAATTAGGTGTACCTTGCCTACTGGCTCTCCTTATGATTGATGGCTTTCAGGAGTAAATCACCTCATCTACTAGGTAAAATCTTGATATAGTAGAGCTCCTCAGGCTCCCAGCTGGCTCCTTATGGCAGTAATCCATCAGTAGGGCCCAATGGGCCGAGTGGTTCTCCTGGGTAATGTTCCTATTGACAGCCTATGATGTCAAAACGCTGTCAGTGGGAGGGGGGCCACAGCAGTGTGTGTTTGTGCGTATGAGGCTTTACTCTCACAAGAGAACAGATTTACTAAAAACACAAAAACACTATGTTAACTGAGCAAATCACTTCATCTAATTTTGTATTATGTTCTACTTTTAAAGCCTTCAGCTTTACTTAAAACAGTAAATGATTCTTCTTAATCCTTATTTTTAAGCCAATATATACAGTAAAAAAATAAGAAAATACTCTGTTTGGACCAGTCATATTTTATACAGTTTGTTGCCTGAATTTACATGTTAGTTTGAAACACCTAAATGTGAGTTTGTATGTTATGACACTTTATTTTTTACAAAATACATAAATTTTTTTATTATGGTTAGAAATTATCCTTGCTCAGCCTCACGTTTGGCCGTGCCCCTCAATGTCTCTTGGCTCCGCCCACTCTGTTGGCATTTTTCAAATTTGCTTGGGGGACGGGGTTATGCTTTCACAGGGGGTGCAGGTTACAGTTTAATAACTGTCTTGTATGGGGTTCAAGTAGCGTATTTATAATCGTTCCATTGCTTCATGTAAGAATTAAAAGTTTGACAAATGTTAATTTCCAATAAAACAGGAAGAAGACCACTTTTGGTTTAACTGAACTTATATCTTCCTGTTTTGAACTGACTTCTTTTTGCATTATTGTAAGAAGTTAATTACAAGCCAAAATTATACGAACAGGAAACCAATTTAAGGTTAGACTTGAGTATTTATTTGCACATGCAGTGTTTACCACAACCTCAGGCCTGGACCAAGAGCTCAGAGAGTCAGATCTCTGGCAGTTGGCCCCGATCCATCACAAAACAGGAGCATGTAAGTCTTCAGAACTGAGTCGCTTCCTGGGAAAGACATTGTTGAAGGGGGCGGGACATAACCTCACCTATCAGGTGACTCAGTTCACAAACAAGAAGTCCTGACATCTCAGCTATACAACTGATTGTGTTGCATCAGTGAGAGGTGTGTAACTAGATATTCACTCAGGAATTGGTTTTTCTCACAACAACCTTAATCACAGCATGAAAATAAATAATTGATTATAAAATACTCTAACCATCTCAAGCGAAAATATGCATATATGAAATGCATTTAGGGCTCAATAGGAATGAATACATTTCTTACATTATCCTTGTGATGTGAAGTGTGATTTTACACAATAAAAAGACAATTGATTTATGCTCATTTACAATTTCATCCCTTTTTCTGCAGCAGATGTGACACTTTTTGATATTTTATGCCTGAATCTTTTTTGTTTTTAAGTGTTTGAATGTTTGGGGTGTTTTAATCCAAACTCTGCTCTGATTAGACAGCTGATCTGTTATTATATGTTTAAATAGCAGGAGTAAAATATAAAAGGCAGATTAGATAGTATTTATTTTAAGAAAAGAAGCTGCATCATTTATTTTCAGTAAAACTGATCATTTTTTGTGGCTTATTTCTCTTTAGCTACAGGTTTGCCTGATGTATTATCATGTTTTTATACAGTTTTTGAAATACTCCTTTTGTTGACCTGTCCAGACAAACTGAAGGGTCTCTACGACTCCCAGACCCCGGTGTGTCCAGTCTGCCAGGCTGTCTTGCGACCCGGAGAGCTGCAGGATCACATGGAGCAGGAGTTAGCCAAACTCGCTCAGTTGCAGATCAGGTACGCCCCATAACATTTTTTTTCCTCTTTCATAAAATGATTAAATGCTTTATTCACAAATGTTCTCCCAGGAATGTCTCCTTCAAGCTTTTACTTCCTCCATTCATTCGTTTATCATTTTATTTCTGTTTTGCATCTCAGATTTTTTCCGTCCAGCTCTCAGGAGATAATTTATGTTGACACATTTTGAATAAATAAAGCCCCCCCCCCCAATTTTTTATTTATTTTTTTTACCCTGGTGGTGTCGCCCCGTCTTCTTTGTCACCTGGGTGTTTACAAGCTGCCTCATTGTTTCCTACATATTTCATATTGCCGCCTCCGGCCTTGAGGCGACAACTCATACAGCAGGCAGATAATGTCCTTCTAATGGCTGCTTTGAGCCCTACGTACACACACGCACACACACACACACATTCACACAGTGTAAAATACAAATATAGACACACACATTACCTGCTGCTTAGACCAGAAGAATGATTCCTCCAATAAAGACATTACACTCCAAATCTGCTTAACGACCGCTCCATGGACAGTAATGGTTTCAAATTGAACTTTGCCCACGGGGACACTGTATATGTGTGTGTGTGTGTGTGTGTGTGTGTGTGTGTGTGTGTGTGTGAGAGCAGGGGTGGCGTATTTGTGTTGCAAGCGTGAAAGAATAAAATGAGGTGCTAACACAAATTCTGACAAGATAAAAGCACCTGATGATGTCATGTTAGCGTATCAGTGCTAACTTTCCATATTCAGAGACAAATGAGTTTTTTTTTTGTCTTGTTTCTTTTAGTATCACTCCCACACAACATGACCACATCATCAGGACACCAAAGGTGAGAGTAGGATTGATATGTTAGTGATGAGTCATTTAAAATGTTTGGCAATATTTTCATTCTCTCTCTCGCTCGCCCCCCCCCCCCCCAGTCTCTCTCTCTTTCTCTACATATTAAACGTGAAGGAGGCTCGCCCACATCGCCTCCTCAGTCATGCGAGGAACACCACTCAGATCGATACCAGGTGCAAAAATTTGTGTTTCTTTTCATCCCATTTTCTTTTTTTCTAGAACTTAGAATTTGATATTTTGCTCATGTAAAGGTTTATTTTAATGTCTAACATTTAAAAAACTATTATACCGTCATCTTGTGTCTGAAATGGATAGTTTTGTCACATGTTTTGGAGAAAAAAACAGCTGCTTGTTCATCACTGATTGTTTTTTATGCTAATCAACGGGCGGATATAATTCATATAATGATACATATGTTTATATATAAATTGCGGGGGGGGGGGGGGGGGTAAGAAAAAAACACAACACAGACAACTCAGGAGCTGAGGAAAAAACAGGCTTTTCAAACTGTTTGATTTGTAACTTTTCAGAATAACCTTCTTAAGACACTAAAAAAACAAATGGAAAATCCTCAAAAAGTTAGTTTAGACCCATTTAAAAACAATATGAAAAAAGAACAACCAAATGAAACTAAGAAAAAAGATAAAGGTTTTGTTTACTTGTCTATTAAGTCCAATAAACTTTAAATGTAAAAAACAAAATTGCTCAAGTGTAACAAAGTTGTGTGGATATAACCCCACTTCTTATAGTTGAGCTGAATTACGCTTTGGGGGCATTTTTCTCTGAATCACCACTGTTGAAGGAACATTGTGCTCAACTTTTAGCACATTTAGATTACAGATTAATCATCATATGTTTTGTTAAAAAATAAAACTCAAAGTTGGGGTTGTGACCCCACTGTGTGACTTGAAACATCAAGGTGGGGTCTTAAAATGATTTTCAGAATTAATTACATTTGAAAACAACTACTAACAACTATTTGTTGCCTCAGTTGTAACAAAACTGTGTGGTTATTGTACTTAAAAATGGCTGATATTAGAATAAAGAACACTGTTACTATTCCCTTGTTTATTTGACCTGATATTAATGTTTATGACCCAAAATAGTTGGGGGATTCAGGTCTTTGCTGCTGTTATTTTGTGGGCCAAAAGCTGAGATGTTTGAGAACCACTGATACAGCCTAATGTAGAGAGGCTCAAAAGATGCTGCAGAAAATGCAAAACAGAATACAAATAAAAGAGACAAGGTTCAAATTATTAATTATTTCTTTTGTTTGTTGCAGACCTTCCTGCGAGTGCGGGCCAACAGACACACAAGACTAAATGGTACGTAGACGTCTGCATGTTGCTTCAGTCGGTGCTTCAGTCTGCAGTTTAGGCTTTACTTTAAAACACTCACAAAGTTAAAGTCTCTTTTTGTTCACACTCATGAGCCCAGTCATGTGTTTTAGTTTCCCCAAAGCTCTCCCTCCCTAGTCGTGCAGATACCTCCCCCTCTTTTTTTATTTATTTTTTTTTTGTTCCCACACCATCTCCACTGGCCTAGCGCCCCCACGAGCAGAGGAGCCATTAACCTTTCAACTTTAACCTCTTGATATGTTAACAGTCGATGACCTCTGCTGGTGCAGGTGCTACGTCAAATCTGCCCAATTGCGCCCACACAGCGCAGGAGCCCACCTAGACTGCACACAAACTGGTAAGAAACACTGAGAAGCTTTTCTTTATTTTTGTCTTCTACACTGCAGTCGTGAGTTTATTTGTCTAGATTTAAAGTGAAAAATCTGGATTTACTTTTAGTGCTAAAACAAATAAAATCCTGAACTGGGACACAGTTATCTTATCAAATACTGTTCATTTTTCACATTCAGTAAGGAATTTTTTATGTGTATGAGAGACAACATTTTCCAGAAATAGGAAGCCACAGTTTTATTGCTCAGTTATAATCATCACTGTGATAGCAAGTCATAAAATCCACCTTTATTTGAAATTAAGTGTCCCCTGAAATGACACCAACTTTTACAGACTTGCAGCTATAAATATGATGAATAAAGAGATGCTGCATTAATCTCTGCTGTGATGATCGAGAGGCAAATCTGTGTGGTGGCAACATAAAAGGCTGCTAAGAATTATTTTAAGTAATAATAACAAAAATACTTGCTTGCTAAATGAAAAGTGTGTGATAATGCAATTGTGTTTGGTTTGGTTTTGTTATTTTATTTATACCCAAAGGTAAATTTGCTTTGCAGTGGTACAAAGAATACGTATTATACATACACACATATTGTAAGAAATAAGAACACATCAGCAAAAAGAACATATAATTCACATATAATAGTGCTCGAGGCTTCACATTTCAAATTCAGATCTTTTGTCTGTCGGTTAGCAAAATATTTTCTTTACTAGGTTTCTAAACAACAGTTTCCATAGCTTGACGCTTCAAAAAATCCTTCTTCATTTGTTTCCACCTGAAAAACTCCTCAGGACCACTGTGTTCAAGTTTAAACTGTTGGAAAAATGGGAAAAATATGAAATGTACATCTGCAAAATCCAAATGGAAACAAAAGAAAAACCTAACTTTAAATGAGTGGAACTGATAGAAAGGTAAAAAAAACCCTGTCTGACTCCATGTCTGTTTAAAGCTGAAAGTAAAAAAGGGCTAAAATCACCAACGCTAGATGTATTTTATATATATATTGAATTTCTAAATAAGGTCTGGACTTCCCAACTACAATTTGGTCGTCTTCATTCTCCTCTGGCTCTGGGTCAGACTCTGGATGGACAAGTTTTCCATTGTTAATACCTTTTAATTAATTTGTTAAATAAAAAGTTTCAGTGCTGCTACATAGTCATAAACTCCTCTTTCAGAGAGACTTGAAGAGACAGCGACAAAAAGAGTTGATCTGAGACACACCTCAGAAAAGGTGGTGAAAGAGGGGCTTGTGAAGTTACAATAGGAAGGAATTCAGTCCAATGCATTGCAATTCCCCTTTATATAGACCCCAAACTAATTATTTAAATTATGTCTTGTTTAACTTAGGAGTGTTTGTAGCTGAGAGTTATTACTAATACATACTCTGAGCACCAACAAACCACTTGTTTTAAACTTTGGTATTCACTGCAGCAGACAATAACCATTCCTTCAAGGACTATTATAAAGTGGTTTCAGTAAATAAAATAGTTCCTCCTCCAATAGCTCTAAGTGAGCCGAACATTTACCTGCACAAAAATATTCTGGTTAGTAATCAGCTCAGGCCTGATGCAGCCTCCTGACACTAACTCACATTACAAACTTCTTATTATTTCCACGGCGATGCTTCGGCTCTTAGCTGACTCCTCAAACTGCAGCTGCTGTCGAGGTCTGTTAGCCTTTATTGGGTCTTCTAACAGGACAGCATAATGAGCTTCTAAATACACGTCAGGGAGGGGAAAAAGGAGGAAGTGTAGAGGAGTCGCTCTTCTGCTGATTAATCAACCTCCCTCTCTCTTTCTCTCTTTGTTTGATGAGCTCTTCTTCATCTGTGACCGTCTCTTTAACCCTCATTATGGCTGGCGGGACGGCAGCGCTTGGGTCACAGCCACCGGCTCTCTCTGTTGCCCATCCTGCTCCCCTGTCATCGAGCTCGAATTAGAGGGCCCTAAAACTTAATGTCCCCTTATACAATCTGCAGTCAGTCAGGTCACAGAGAGAGAGGAGGCGCTGTTGGTGTTCTGCCGTGTTAACTTTAATATTTCCAGCGAGGACGGTGTGGGAGGACGCTGAGATGACAGAAAGGAGATGGGAGGAAGGTTCTGGGCTCGCAGCTGAATGAATTATGCAGGTCCTGTTGAATCAGTTTGTCTTTAAGGCTCAGTGTGATCAGTTTACACATTTCATTAAAGCATGTGTCTGTCTCAGGATTTCCCTGCATTTGTTTAGTCTGATGCCGGTCAAATGAGATGAATAATCATCATATTCCACATGCAGCTCCAGAGATTTACCCTTCATGTGTATTAGGTGAAAAAACAACTCATTTTACTCGATAGGCTTTTGCATCATAAGTAAGTAAAACCTGAAGTGCTGAATGTAGTGTTGTAGTCAAGACCACTTAACCGAAGATCAAGTCCAGACCAGAGTGTAAAAAAAAAAAAAGACAAAGATTTTAGCAGCTGAACCAAGTCGAGACCAAGACTGAGGGCCAGACAGAGTCAAGATCAAGACCAGTTAAAAAACTACAGTGGCCTAAAACATAATATATACTGTGCACAGATAGCTAACTTAATATGCAGAGAGAATATTGACTAAATCTCTTTTTGGGAGGATTGGGTAAAGAATTTTGGCACGAGGCAGATTGCTAACGTTAGCTAGCTAGCTTTGTTAACATATCTTACATAGCTTGTGGAGATGTGGCGTTCAAGAGCGATCTGAATCTTTTGAACGCCTCCTTACAACAAATGATAGGAACCGAGTTGTGGACAGTAAAGAGCCGTTTGTAGTGTTATTTTTTACTTCTTGTAATATCTTTATTTTTTCCTCCTTAACAACAGAGACAATCCCTCCTGCTTCACTTTTTCATGTAAAACAGGCAGAGGTTTGGAGTAGAGCAGTTCAGGGGGAGGGGGGTTCGGCTTGACAAAACACATGATTCCGCCCAGGTGACATGATGACATCACATATTTCACTTCATGATGGCGTAATTCGTACGAAATCGAATGGCTCTTTTGAATGGATCTGAAACAAACGGCTCGTCGAGATCCGGATTCCTTCAAAAACCCATTTATCCCATCTGCAGTGACGATAGAAGTTTGCCGTAACCCTGAACATCTCTGAAAGTGAAGCACAGCAGAATTTACAGTCTGGCTGTTGTTTTATATTCTTTATTATTTATGTAGCTGAATTGTTTCACTGAAAATTTTGCAGACATCTTCTCCTGCTCTCAGACAACCACTGCTCACTTTCTTGGAATGCTGCCTGAGAGTGAAAGGGGGTGGAGATGGGTGACATCGGTAACAAAACTACATAATTAGCAATGAGTCACGCTTGGATTTATATCCAGTGAAAGCAACAAATAAATTGGACAATTTTCTGGTAATTTAGTGATATTTCTACAGTTTTGGTCTTGAAATAAAATCCAGAGTCCTTCATGTCGGAGACCGAGACAAGTCTGAGTATGAATGCGGTCCAGTTTGAGACAAGATTGAGCCCATCAAAAAGTGGTTTTTAGACCGGTTTCTAGACCAAGACTGGTCTTACAACATTGGCTGAATGGTCAGTATATACGTGTCAGTATAAAAAGTTGGCAGTCTTAACTAAAGAAACAATGGAAATATTTTGTGGTGTTGACTGTTATAGAATAAAGCTGCAACATGCAAAATTAGTGGAGCAGTTTGATTTGAAGACTTTATCAAAACGTTCAGAAGTAAAACTTAAAACTTGAATTTCTGCAGAAATTTCATACAATCTTCTTGTGTTTTTTATCCATTCGTTTGTGTAACTCTGACCTTTTTTTATCATCTTGTCATGTTTCATGTCTTTTGTCTGTTTCTAGTCAGGATCGGAAAGTTGAAAAGGAGAAAACCAGAAGATTTGCAGGTAAACTTTCTATCATCATTTTGCATTAAAAACAAAGAAAAGCATTAGTATCACCGATAATTGTTTGATTGTTGCTAGAGATTCATACATGTAACCTGCAGCAGGCTGTTCTGAGACGGAGAGAATGTTGTGAGTTTTGAGCACAGAGTTATTGTTGACTGGCTTTGTTCATGTGGCATCAGGATCACTGTCAGTTTGCTGTGTATCCATGTGAAAAACACGGCACCGGTGCTGGTTCGCTGCTATGAAAACACGGAGACAGATCTGCGGCTCCAGGCTGTGGCAGGCATATTCATCGTGTCGGTGTGTGTTTCCAGGAGGGTTCGGCCGACTTGGTGCCGCTGGAGGACGAGTGGAATGAGAGGAGAAGGATACAGATGACATCCGTAGGGTTTAAAGGTAAGAATAAATCGGTGTGTGTGATCTTTTTTTTTGTGCTGGAGGGTGAGTAATGTGACTGAGTGGCAGTTGAAGAACCACTGAACTTTTCAGTCCGGATTACAGAAGAAAAAGATGCCCTGAAGCTTTGTTTAAAATAAACCATTTCTTTAAGCAGAAAGAAAAGCGGTGACATGTGCAAACAGCCTTATTTCTATTCTTATTTCTGAGGGAACGTTGTGATCTTTGACATAATTAGTGAAAAGGAATTTTTACATAAGAGTCCAAAAGCTGGTTTCAGATCATTTATTTCAATATTAAATGGTTTTATCAGGTGCAGCGTTGGCGAGTATGACGTCTAAAGAGTGTCGCGACAGCGATGCAGACCTGGACGTGGACGGAGACGACACTCTGGAGTACGGCAGAGCGCAGTATCCTTTATAGTTAACGCAAAGTTTACAGTGAAGAACAATGGTGTTTGGATTTACAGAGAAATGACAAGAATTTGATGAAAAGCCAGTAAAAACAAAACAAAACAAAAAAAAGACAGTAAATGTGTGAAAGCCACTTACTCTGTAAGGGTGTTTATTTCATAAAGCAAATGTGTCAAAAAGTGGATCTACTGTTATGGCTGGATATTTTACAAAATAGCAAAATGTTTGACTTTGAAAGATTGGGTAAATGTAGTTGTTAGAACTTCAGCCTCAAAATCATTGTCATTATTTTCTACTAGTAAGAGTTTTATCATTTTACTAAATTATCTAAAATCAGTGAAGCTATAATTTTACTTCAGTCTAATCAAACCTGTCAAGTGGAGATTGGGACTGAAGGAAACCACTGCACTCCTGGGTTCTCACAGTTTGTTACAACAGAAACAGAAAGTTATTTAATACAAATTATTATATCACAGAGTCTTTATGTCTAATGACCACTGCTTTTAAATGTTTAACATTTAAAAACTTTTATCCTTGTTGTTACAAAACAAGTACAGGAGACTCTAAATAAGACAAAATCCAAAGGTAAAATGTGCATTAAGATCTGATATCTGTAAAAAATTAGCCATCTAAAAATAATTTTAAAAAAAGACTAGATTAGTCTGATACTTCTCAAGTTAAGTTAAATAATCTGCCAGTGTAGTGACACAATTGTAAAACGTCTTAAAATAAGGAAAGGTTTCCAGGCGAACAAGACCAATAATTGAATACATTCTGTTCTTTTTATTAGCCTCAAAACAAAATCAAAAATACTTTTTGGTTGGATAAAAGAATATAAGACTTGGTTAGATGGACAATTTTTGACGTGTAAGCTTGTCCTGGATTTATTTACTTTTCTTCTTTCTAGCATCAGTTTGTTTTTGTTTGTATGTAATAAAAGTGGGAAACCCCCTGATGTTTCTGTAGACAGTTAGGTGATAAAGGACATTTGTTCATAAGATTTGTTCCTCTTTTGTTTTGTTCTAATTCCCAAAAAGACATATCAACTTGTTCGACAGATTTGTGTCTTCTTCCCTGACTTTAGTTTGCAGATACACTGAGACGGATGTAATCCCATGTTCAGGAGAAAGCTCTAAAGAGTCAGCAGTGAAGTACGTGACCCAAGCACCGACATCCGGCTCACGTTTCTATATTTTTACTCATGATCCACCTATACAAATTTATTTTATTTTATTTTATTTCCACTGTTTTTTTTTCTGCAATTCTTAAATGTGTGGATTTGTTGTGTTTCAGCAGCAGCTTGTTGCCTGATTCCAGACTGAACTTTGACTTTTCCAAATCGTCAAATGACGGTGAGTTATATCCAACTCTGAAAAAATAAACTATCCCAAATTAATCCCTTTCATTTATTGTAGAAAAACATTTCGGACAGCGTTTAATTGTTTATCTGATTATTTTTTGGTTTGTTTGTTCAGGGAGTCCATCTACAAGCAGTGCAGAAAAACAGAACGGCAGCACAGCCGGTCTCCCAAAAACCTGCAAGAACACTGAAATAGAGATGTAAGTTAAACACATCTGAGCAGGTTTTTTACTTGTCTGGTGGGAAAATATCCTACATTACAACTCTTTTGTTCTTATGCAACAATTAGAACATTTGTTTCCTCTAAATTACCAGGAAGTTACCATTATAAATAAAA
This sequence comes from Cynodonichthys magdalenae, assembly GCA_031762555.1. Classification (NCBI taxonomy): domain Eukaryota; kingdom Metazoa; phylum Chordata; class Actinopteri; order Cyprinodontiformes; family Rivulidae; genus Cynodonichthys; species Cynodonichthys magdalenae. Next base: position 13,745,287 of record JARVJO010000227.1, on the reverse strand, counting down.
AAGAGTAGAGAGGTTCATGTCGTTTTGTTGTGAACATTTAACAGCTAGAATTAAAATTAAGAGGAGGGTGCTCCTTATCCCAGCATGCACTGCAGGTTTCAGGTGAGAATGAGCCAATCAGAGCTGAGGAAATGTTACCGTTGTCCTCTGTGAAGTGTATTTCATCAGTTCAGACTGACCACCACCTCCATATAAAAACACCACATCAGCGTGATGATCTCATAAATCAGGCTCGTAGCAGGCAGATGTTCGTACATGTTTCATCGTCCCGCTCTACAGTATGTTTGCTCAGACAGTCCATCCTGTATTTGTGTGTCTGTGTGTGTGTCGTCCCCCTCCAACACCCCAGGCCCTGTCTCCCACCTATGATAAATGAGACAGCCAATGCAGGCAATGTGATTGCTGCTAAATTTCATGCTCAGTGTCCATGCTGGCCAGCAAATAATTTAATCTGTCTTCAATTTATAAATGACTCTCCAGCGTCTGCGTAGCTCACGCTGCTTCCCTCTGCCGTCCTGTTAACTGTGCGTCGTTTGGTTATGTGTGTGTGTGTGTGTGTGTAGGCTTTCAGAGGATTCCACGCTGACAACACTGGAAGCCCTTAAAGCTCGGATACGAGATTTGGAGAAACAGCTGTCGAAAGGAGACAGATTTAAATGCCTCATCTGCATGGTGAGTATGAAGGCAACAGAGCAGAGAGCGCTCACAAATGCAAAGAAATCACTGTTGGGACCTGAGTTCTGTGCAATAAATCACTATTATTGGTTATGTTTCCTTCATTTAAACAGAAATATGACTTGATATTTGTTTAAAGCTGTTGTCATCCAGTGATTTATATTTTTACGTGTCCTCTGCTTCTAAACAAAAACAAAACTTTGCAGGAAAATACTCTTTTATACTAAAAACAAAAAGGAAGTTGTTTTCAACCAGATTTGATTTATTTTCATTAATGCAGCACAGATTGGTTCACACACATTATGATTGTAGGTTTTAAATCACAAAAAAACCCAACTAAAAACACAAGTAAAAAACTGAATATAATATGTTTTAAACAGACAATATGAATGTGGGTTTTTTTAGGTTTTGACAAAAAGTTTCTTCCTCAGAGGCATTCGCTGAAACAAACTGAAACCGTTCACAGGTTCTCGCACTGAATCTTTGTCTAAACAGATAAAATACGTTTATAAATATTTGTATATCAGTTAAATATTTATTTGATATAAAAAACGTAAATGAACAGGTTTTATTTAAATCTTTGTCATTGTTTTGATGGAGGCACATTTATTTTATAAGAGGAAACATTTCATTTTCTTCCACTCTGAGTTTTACATCCTGCCACATCTAAGAGAGAAATGTTCTACTATTTTACTCTTCTGAATTTGTTTTTTTTAATTAAATTTCTTCCAGATATTTGTAAATAAAAAAGGACAAAATATGATGTTTAGATTTAAAGGAAACCACACATTTATACAGGTAAAACTGGAGGAAAAACAAGTGATTAAGCTGTAATTAAAAGAATAAATCAATGATAGAGAAATTATATTTTTAACGTATTCTGAGACCAATCAATTCTTAGCCAGCCTTAAATACTATTAATAATGGTTTTTTTTATCAAACTTTGTTCATAAAGCACTTATTGTACAGTTTGTAACAAGTTGTTTTTTATGACAACACACAAAAATATAAATTATTATTAGTTAATATGTAAAAAGGTTTAAAATTAGCTCCACATCAGGTAATTTATTTCACGTAAAATTACTGCTATAAGTATATTAGCTAATTTAATTATGTCAGTTTAGATTTCTAAATAATAATGGTTTTTACTCATGGAATATTTCAGGATTTGATATTTGACTCAGAAAACTTTAGAAAAGTTAAGAAAACATTTCACAGAGTAAAAGAGAACAGGTATTCTATAATAATAATAATTTTAAAACTGTGTCATTATAATTCAAATACATGATCATATTCTTTGTAGACTAATGATGGTGGTGACACACTTACACAGAAACACAGGTAGATAATTAAATAATTAAGATAATTACATTATTGTCATGAAAGGCAGCAGCAGGTAAAAACATTTCCTGACCTAAAAGTCTTTATTGTGATTTGATGTGGACATCTAGTGGTAGCATTTGGTACTACATGGGTAACTCTGTTTCTGTCTGCAGGACACATACACCACTCCACTCACCTCCATCCAGTGTTGGCATGTTCACTGTGAGGAGTGTTGGCTGCGAACGCTGGTATGTCCTCTGACTCATCCTGAGGCACATAAACATAAAAAAACATCTTTAGAACATGTTTTTTTCTTCTGTTTTAGGGAGCAAAGAAGTTGTGTCCCCAGTGCAACACCATCACCTCACCTGGAGACCTGAGGCGGGTCTACCTGTAATCCAGCTGCTTGCATAAGGAGGAGATTTCCTCAGTTTCAGCCAATCAGAGGTGGGCCTGTGGGCAGCTGGTCTGTCATCCACTCCCACTTTCACGTCATCACAGGTTCCTGCTGCCACATGTTTGTCAGCACTCACTCCCAGCTTCCTCTAACCACTGACAACTCGAGGACCAGAAAACATGACCTTTGATCTGGACAACACACACTTCCACTATCAAATGAAACACAGACTTAAAGCTCAGGCCCTAAAAACATAAAATAATTAATAATAAGAAAGAAAGAATTGCTTTTGGGACAGTATTTATCAACTTTTATAAATTCTTTTGTCTGATTTATGGAGTGAAATTGTTGAATTCTGAACTGCAAAGCACATGTACAAAGTTTTGTGTATGTACATATATGTATGGAGTGATGTGTGTATAAGATGTTGACTAGCACAACAACCTGCCTGTATTTACTGTACAAACTCCGTCCCTGCTTAGATCATTTCTTACCCATTTAGCTGTTTTAGGTTGAACATATTTTCAGTAATCTCGTTCATTTTGTCTTTCATCGCTTTCTTTCTTTGTATCTCTTTAATAAACCTACTTTTTAATCAACATTACTTCAATAAAACCCATCTTAAGAGTTATTGTTTTGAACCTTTTGGCTGTGATATGTAAAGTTACATGTGTGGATCGGGGGCAGTCATCTTCACAGCCTTGTTAGAATGACTCTGTGAGGTGTAGCTGCTCTTTAAGAAGTGGGTCATGGCAGGATTAGCCCAATACAGCTCATCTGCAGGTGAGAGACTTTAATACTTGCCATTCTGAGCCTTCACAAAGAGATCACTCAGGTTCTGATATCTAAAAAAGGTCTGAGCACAGAAGAGAGGAGAAAACTGAAAAATTGGGATGTTTTTTAATTTTCACCCTAATTATAATGTGAAGACAATAGTGTTTTATTCTAAGAATAACTTGAAACCTTCAAAAGCTTAAATACAGATTCTTGTTGGCCTGCAGAACATATATCACCAGATCATATAATGGTGTCTAACACAGAAGTTTAGTAATAATTACTGCTGCAAACAGCAAATCAGTTTGCTTGTAAAGCATCAGTCAGAGAAAAAAACAATACTTTATTGAATCTAAACAGTAAAATGATCATTTGTTTATAAAATTATTTCTCTCTCGAGCTGAACAACAGACAAGCATGCACACAGGAGGTTGGTCAATGAGCTAAACAGAAAAGGTAATTCAGACTGACAGTGGTTTAATGTGACACACAAACAGACACACACTTGAACCACACAGTGTGTTAAGAAGGCTCACAGAAGAATCATTTGATCCTGAACGTCTCAGCAGCAAAGACGCAGAAACTGAGCAAAGGTAAGGTGTTTTCTTTAATCAACTCTTCAAACTGAAGATAATAAATCAGGAATTTTTGTATTTGAACAGATGATGACACTTGTGATTAATTTTTTAGATCAAGTTTGTCATTTGTTATAAATGACGGTTCAAGAAATGGATGAATTCTTATTACGTTTATGATAAAAGGAAGATTTTAATTTAGCTGTTTATTAGTTGGCAACTTTTAAAAAAGTAACAAGTGAGAGTTGATAATAAATTAAAAAATATATCAAAAACAAATTCAATTCAATTTATGTATATAGCACCAACTCACAACAAAAACAATAAATCTTAAGAAGCCAGCAGATTGTCTTGAATCTTCACTTCGTCACAGTCTCCCATCCCGAGCAGCACATTGGTGACAGTGGGAAGGAAAAACTCCCTTTTAACAAGAAGAAACCGCCAGCAAAACCAGAACCAGGCTCAGGAAAGGCGGCCATCTGCCTCAACCAGCTGGGTTAGGGAGACAGGAACGAGACACAGACGTACACAGAAGGACTGGTCCAGGTGTATTAAAGAAAACACGTTATTGATAGAAATAATTGTAGAGGAGTGTGACTAAAGACAGCAGAAGAGTGAGGAAATGTGGTCAGTTTGTCCTCCAGCAGTCTAAGCCTGTAGCAGCATAAGAAATAATTCAGGAAACCAAAGCCTAACTATAGGATTTATCAGAAAGGAAGGTCTTTATTCTAGTCTTAAAAGTAAACTGAGTGTCATCCTCACGGACAGAAACTGGAAGTTGGTTCCACAAGAGGAGATTGATAAGCTCTGCCTCCCATTCTACTTTTAGAAACTCACAATTTTCCTACCAAAAAGAATAACTAATTACATTGTTATTGACAAATAGAGATACTTGTGTAATTGTTTAAATGTCTGAGAAACAGCAGGGTAACGGACTACCTGCCCCAGACCCCATGTGCTGCCCAGTCCAGATTTAATTCATGCTGACTGACCCATCATGACTTCATTAATGGGGTTTCTAACCCTAAACCTACAGTCTAGTCGTTCAAGTTTTTAGTAACAAATTAGTGGACGTTAAAATTGTAGTATTTTAGAGGCAGCTGTTTTGTTTTTACCGTCTATGTGGAATGCTGGGATGCCACCTTCTGACGCGGTTGTGGATGAAAGGATTAACCTTACTTCACCTCAGGCCAGCTAACGGGATAGATGAGCTCCAGCACTGCAGGAATAGGCTAAAATAGACATCTGTAATTGATACCAGAAGTGGCTGCCAAAGCCTTGGCACTTTTCTGTAACAATTTGATTTTCATCCATTTCTGGTTCAGTTCGGATCTTTTTTCTTCTGTGTCTCAGAACAATGTCAGGACCGAGGCCTGTGGTGCTGAGCGGCCCCTCCGGAGCCGGGAAGAGCACCCTGCTCAAGAGGCTGATGAAGGATCACGAGGGAGTCTTTGGATTCAGCGTGTCACGTATGTTTGTGTGCCACTTAGTGATTAGCTTCCATAACATCGTCCTCACCTGAGGAGGAACTAGGACATGATGTCTGCTCAGGACAGCAGATGTTTATTTTACACCTTCAATCGTCTTGTCTGCTTTTTAACGATGACGTCCTTTTCTCAGACACGACAAGGAACCCTCGGCCAGGAGAGCAGGACGGCAAAGGTACAGTATTGGCTCAAGGCTTGGCTTATTGATGGCAGAGTGGGCGATGTTTTAGCACCTTAATGCTTTATTAGGATCACCTTGCTCTGTGACACAACATACCAGAGGCATGGAGTTGGATTTAAACCTGCGCAAGTGTGATAAATTAACCTCAGTAATATAAAAAAAATAGCTAAGCACCTAGAAGGATTGGACAGAATTTAGTCCACATGCTGACCAGTGATGGGTGTATAAATGATTCAATTAGCTGGCACAACTTGAAAAGACACCAGAGAGAAGACATGGTGGCCTCACAAGTGGAGCAACAGTGTTATCAGGCAGTTGCCAGACCATCCGATAGTCAGTCAAAACACTGAGTGAAGATTAGCAGACACAGAGAATGCTCAGTAGACATATTAGATAGCACTGCCAGCCCAACAGAGGTTGCTCTGTGAACTTGCACAAGGCTGGGTGGTAGTTTGTTGCAACTACCTGTCTTGTTTGGTCTGATGTTCAAACCAATGACTACGTAAGGGCACCCACAAGTCCTAAATGTTGTGGCCACACAAGACAGTCACATGTCATGTTTCAAGCATTACATCCATGTGACATCTGCACCTGCATCAGGACCAAGGTATTAAACTCTGGGTCATTGATGATTAGTATTTAGCCTGGCCATTGCCTTCCTACATAATACTGCTTGATAATAATCTACTCTCTCTGCTCTGTCTGGGTTTTCTCCCATTGACATGGATTTCTCCGGAAGAATTTCAGCTGGGCCAATCAGCAAACAAAAAGAGGAGTTGTGAATGATGACGTTGATTTTCTGCATTGTTGTAGAATTGTAGTCTGCCTGTAGTTTAGCAATGGCAGTGGAGGAAGTGAATGAAGCCATGCAGTCGTAGTTGACAAGGCTTCCAAATTAAATTTGTCTCGGAAAGCCTACAGCACTCATTTACAGCCAACTCCTTTGGCTCAGTACTTCTCTCTTCCCAGTAGGGGACGGTTGTTTACAGGGCACGCAATTTCCAGTTAGCTTCTTGGCATAGCTTCCTTCACGGTCGAGCTGGCACACTACAGACGTCACGACCAAACGTTAATGATTGTGTAAAATTAAATCCAATTAGTTTAAAACTTCAGAGTCCACACCTCTGGCAAGCAATCGTCTCTCAATAGCCGAGGTTCCAGACCCTTTGTATGAAGCAAAGTTTAGAACAAGGGGCTGGTTTTTACCAGGCTATGTAGGCTACAAGTTTCCTTGTGAGCAGGCTCCTGTATACACAAGAGCAGGAATGGCTGCATTTAGAGTTGTGCTATAACTGTTTTTAATAAGTTAGAGATTACTTGAGTCTGCTTTACCTTGGATGACCATCGCATGAACATATGGCGGTGCTGAGGAGAGCTAATTCTGCTAAAGTTGTAGCGTTACACACCAGCATTACTTCTGGCATCATGATGAGGGGAACAGTAACAACAGACAATAAGGATTAAGGGTATCGTGATTGCACAATTGTCAGTGCAATATCTGCTTCAACAGTACCCTGGTTGAAGTCCTCCTGTGGCCAGCCTGATCTTCTCCAAGAGAACATGCTTGGGATCAGCTCAGACCTTAACTCCAACTTACAGTGGATTTTTGGAGAGCCAGGCACATTGGTTGTAGGACAGGATACAACGACTATGACTTCATTCTGCAACTGCCGCTTGTATCCAGGCCTGAAGGAGAACCACTTCCTAAACTGACATGAGACCACAGCCTATTATGTTATCCAGGCTCTGTGGTTAGCACTATTGCCTCACAGCAAGAAGCTCCTGGGTTTGATCCCTGGTTTTGAGTCTTTCTGTGTAGAGTTTGCACATTCTCTTCGTGCTTGCATGGGTTTTTGCCGGGTACTCCGGTTTCCCCCACAGACCAAAAGCCTGCATATTGGGCCGTCTCCAGGCCAAGGTCTTCAAGCAAAAGAGATCTGTGATCTATTTGCCTGGTTAAATAAAAGGTAAAATAAGAATATAACCTGATATCAGTCACGGCAATACATTCACATGATCTTTGAACAGTTTTATTTCCTTACTACCTCTCCATCTAGGTGCCTAATGTTTTTTTGTCAATGAGTGTTTCACTCATTGCAACATGCCTGCTCAGTCCAAGAAAGTCACATTTCTTACTCCTAAGTGAACTCCTCAAATAGTTTTGTCATTTTGTATTCCCATCTTTTAAAAAGGGATAAATCTCTTTCTGTGCCTTTTTTGCTCTCTCTTCGTAGGACTGAACAAGCTCCCAATGCTTCTGGGGGCTACTTTACTGCCCGTAGCAGACGTTCTTTCCTCTGAAGACTTAGAAAAGTCAACCCCATTGTCGTGTCCAAATGAATCAGAAACCACAGATAAAGGTGATTCTTCATCGCAGCTGTTGTGCAGCAGAGAAAAGGGGGTTACTTTCATTGTCCGGGGAGTTATCATTGGATTAACAGACCAAAAGATTATTAAATTGAGAAATGCACACGAAATTTAGAAATCGGGATCAGACAGTCCACACTTTGGAGTAAAAAGCTTTTGAAAATAGCCCCCTGACATGCCTATTCAGTGATTCCTTTTTCTAGTAACCCACGTATTTGTCTCAGCTCCTATTTGTGTGGTCATTTGAAACCTGTTACTTCCTTTATCTTATTTTTTTCTTTTTTACTGGAAACAAAACAAATTTTAACTCGTGTATTAACCCTACAGAAATAATTTTGCTCTCTTTAGGCTATTTTAAAACACATACTGCCCAATTTTTAAAAAAACATTTAATCTTTTCAGTCAATTCAGTTTCCTCTGAACCACATTTCTCCATGTTGTCATGCTACTGATTGGCCATTAGTGATTGTGGCAGTAATGTTTTTGCTTCTAAAAATTTAGATTGGGTATGACCATAATAATGCTTTCAGTAACTTTTGAATGGCATCTATCAAAACTAATCATACAGAAAATAAGTTTTAATCACTGCATACTGCAAATAAGTCCTAAACTGTCAGTATCTTACCTGCAGTAGATAAGGATCAGAGTGCTGCCAATTTGATAAATTGTCATGGAAGAGTAAAGCTAAATGCTAACAGTCTGGGGTCAGTTCCAGGGTAGACTTAAGCTAACTCGGTCTTCTGTTGTAAAAGTTTACACAACTTTATTTTGCATTAAAGACTTTTGGAACATGGTTATTAAGAGTACTCAGTTAAACTATGTAAGATAAAATTTGTCACTTTAATATGAAATTTATAAGATTTGAGTTGTTTTTGATGACTAAAATCCAGAATAGGCTCCAAACAGATTAACATTTACTTTCACTCATGCCTTCAAATTGAGACCGTCTAACTATCTACTGCAAGTAAAATACTGACTGCTCATAGCTCCAGATACCCCAGTTAAAAATAATCAGATTTTGTTAAAGTTTTTTTTTTTGCAGAGCTAAAATTATTTTGCATCTTTCAGACTACCACTTCACAACAAGAGAGGTCATGCAGGAGAGCATTGATGAAGGAGAATTCATTGAGAATGCTGAGTTTTCTGGCAACATGTATGGAACAAGGTAAAAAAACAAAAAAAAAAACCCTGTAAAATCCAATTAAAGAGAACAATCAGTCACTGTAGGCATATTTCAATTTATCAGCTTTTTAAAATAAACAAAATGACGCTCTTAAACGTAATATAAAAGATAAAGACGAATGCCTTATAGGACATGCCCTTCAGTTTTCTTACAAGGATTACAGAAACATATATATGTTGACCTAGTGACAGATGGAGCTTTAACCTGTAAGTCAAAAAGAGCAACACAACAGCTTAGCTTCTCTGGAGTCACGTTTAATCTCTCCTCATTCTGAAGAGAATGCTCATTGAAGTCAAGCAGCTCGATTCAATACAGATCTTTTTTCAAGTAATATTGAAATATATCTAACATTTGTTTATTACCTCCTGTTTTTCTTTTTTTATTTTTAAAATGTTAGTAAGGCTGCTGTGGAAGATGTACGTGCCAAGAACCTGATCTGCATCCTTGATGTGGACATTCAGGGGGTAAGGCGGATTAAAGAGACGGACCTGAACCCCATCTACATATCCATCCAGCCTCCATCCATGGAGATCCTGGTAAATGTGTCACATTTAATACTAATTGCTTCATCTTTACCTGCTCAGGATTTGATTACCAGAAGAGAAATGTCACATTTTGTTGTCTTTATCAGGAAAAACGTCTGAGAGACAGACAGACAGAAACAGAGGAGAGTTTACAGAAACGTCTGGAGGCTGCACGCATCGATATGGAGCTCAGTATGTTTCTCTACAGTTTAGCTGAAAGTAGAACCAAGATTAAAAAAAAAACTAAATAAGATGATTTTCTTTCTTTTTTTTTGTTTACTAGGTAAAGAGACTGGAATGTTTGACATTGTTATCATCAATGATGACTTAGAGAAAGCCTACGAGGAGCTGAAAGCAATCCTCAATGAAGTATATAATTATGATTAAAAAAAGTGTTATTTTCAAATATATTTTACGAGTTTAATACTTTTTTCTTCTTTACAGGAAATTCAAAAGGTTCAAGACACCAAGTAATAAGATAAAATAATTTTTTTGCTACCTGTGACTCTGATTGAATAAACTGGATTTTGACCAGAGTCCATATGAAATAAGCTCTCATAAAAACAAGATTGTTGTCTTTTTTTTCTCCCTATAGTTCTCTTTTGAACTTGAGTAGTTTTGAACAGATTTAAAAAGTAAAATGAGCAAGTGTGTGTTCAATTGTGTTTTAAATAAAAAGGTTGGAAATTTTCATTAATTTAGTCAAATTATTTGGTCAAAAATAAATTCATTTGATTCATTTATTTGTTGAAGAGGACATCATGAGGAAAAATCAAACACCATGATTCAGTACTTTTTAGGACTCAGTACTACTTTGCTCACAATGATAAATAAAAACAACAAAGCAATTTCTTAATCCTGTACCACATATGGTGCCATAAATCTTTTGCAGTAGTTGTTTACAATAGTCCTTTGTTTTAAGTCCTGTTTAAACTCTAGTTCATCAGTCCATCTAGAATAAAACTATTTTCCCAAACATAATGTGCGGTTAGATTGTTTATAGGTGCAGACAGAGGTGAGGAGTTAAACAAAACTAAAATTTATTTGCCGACTATATAACGACAACAAAAAGCTGTCATAGCAGCAAACTATAAAACAGAAGCTAAAAACTACAGACCAAGAAAAGAGAATCAGAACAGCCTTACTTCAAACAGACAAACAGCAGTACATAAAGGGTCAGACTATTGTCTGAAATGAAAACACATACACACAGAAGCAGGTGGGTGTGGCAGAAGCAAGAACAAAACTAACAGACTTATCAGAAATACTAAAAACAGAACCAAATACAGAACTAACAAAAGGCACAGATCCTAACAAATGCAGTAAAAAGTAACAATAAGGCACAGATTCTGCACTGAGGTCGTTAAAGAAACAATCTATAACAAGTTAGATGGTATTTTGTTCATTACTCTTTAGCATACAAAGACATACAAAAGAAATTCAGTATAGTAACAATCTGGTTTTATATATTTTAGACTCCCTACAAGATGGGTAGTTAACCCAGAAAAACTGAAGCATAGAGGAAAATCTTCAAATTTGCAAACCTATGGGTGATCATGTAAAGAGTTAATATATTTCTGTATTTTTTTTATTCTTTCCGGAAATTTAAAGAAAACATTTTATCTCTAAACCAAAACCTGTGCAGCAGAGATGGCACCGTCTAAGTTTTGCAACCCATGCATTTCTGTGCAATTCACCAGCTCTAGCCAAGAAAAAAAAAAAGAGACACACATCCTTTTATAGAAGTACACACAGAATCTTATTAAGACACATTGCATGTTTAGAATCAGGAAACAAAGACTTTATGAAGCAGTTCTGGCTCTAGCGCACCAGAAAAAGGCAAATTAAGGCTGTAAATTTATTTTTTTAAAGTTTATTTTCTGGCATAATAGCTTCACTGAAAGAACGGACCCTGAAGCTTCGTGCGCACTTGATCTCGTTTTTCCTCTTTCTGTTGGAGGTAAACTTTGAGCTTGTCTGTGGAGAAACACACTTTGGAGTATCTGGATTTGAGTGGGCCACGATGAGCACGCACCCATGGGTTTTGGAGACACTCGGCCGCTGTGGGTCTCCCCCTGCAAGAGTTCACAACACAATAAGGTTTTGTCTTACAAATATATAAATCATGCCTAATTAGTATCACATAAAGACACTGACCAGGATTTGTTGTTCAGGCTGCTCTTCATGAAGTTTAATGCTCCCTCTGACAGACCGGGGTAACACCGTCCAAACTGGATCTTCCCTTTTCTTATATTTTTGTCTTGCTCCCAGCTGAGGTCTGAATGAAATGGACTGTCAGCGCTCAACCTAGTGATGAGAAAGATAAAAAAACAAAAAACTTTCAATAAGCTAATTAGTGCAACTTTTCAAAGAAACTATCTTCTTTAGTAAAACTTTCATACAAGAAACTTTTCCTCTGAAGTGGAAGTTGGTTCATGTGCAACACAACACTCTTGTTAGAACGCCAGGTCATTTCCCTTATCTTTTAGTCAGGAAAGTGTAGCCAGTCTAGCTCAGCAGAATAGTGGGATCAAGCCCCACATTGGGCGCCAAATGTCGAGGCAAAAGACTTCTTAAAGATGCCGTTTGTTCAACAAATTAAAGGAGTCAAAAGGTTGACAACCAGCATGCAGCACGAGGGTTTATTAAGGTGAACGCACGGTTCAGACAGTCAGGACAGACAAACCCCCATCTATTCAGGGTCTCTCAGATTTTATACTTTTTTAGCACATCAGATGACAAGTGTTTGCCAGAATACGTGCATATGTTCTCATGCAATCGACCCCCGCAGTCATCAGGAAACATTTCTCCCAGATCACTTCCACCTTTTGGCAAACCCTCTATGTTTCTTCCCGACAATCCCACAAGATTGTTTTTACCCAAAATCTATGTGCAGACATTTCCTTTTTGATAAACACGTACTTCTAGGCAACAACACACCCGTTATGGTCAACTTTTAAACTCTTTGTATTTTGCAACGTGGTAAGCAAATTTTGGGAGCACTATCTGGGAGTGCTCCATCTAGTTTGTCTAGACCAGTGGTTCTCAATTCCAGTCCTCAATGACCACTCTCCTGCATGTTTTAGATGTTTCCCTGCTTTGGCACACCAGATTTAAATGAATAAGTGATTATCAGGCTTCTGCAGAACTTAAAGACCTGCTTAAGAACAGGGAAACAACTAAAACATGCAGGATAGTGGTCCTTGAGGACTGGAATTGAGAACCACTGGTCTAGACCAAATATGGACTTGTTTTTGACTCTGGCTAGGCAGCTACACTTTCCTGACTAAAGGATAAGGGAAATGATCTGACGTTCTAACGAGAGCAATTATTTTGTACTGCACATGAACCAACTTCCACTTCCCTACTTCTTTTCTTTATACGTACATGATGAAAGAAAGAACTCCAATAGCCCAAATGTCAGTCTCAGGCCCGACTCCCTGACCCTCCAGGATCTCCGGAGCTTTAGGAAGGACAATATAAACTGACAAAACAAACAAAACCAGTATGTCATCCACAAAATGCTTATGTTTATTATTATTATTATTTACCGTCTTCTTTACTAACATACTTGAATCTTTCTTTTAAAAACATGGGTAAAATTCTAAATGGGTGAAAATAAATGATAAGAAAATGGACTTGGGTTTGTTAGGTTATGGTAGGATCATCGTAGATGAGGATGAAGTTAGGCTCAGATATTTCCAACCATCAATCAATTCGTCCTTCCTTAAAGAAACTGTACCTTTCTTGCAACAGTCTGTTGGAAGGCCATAACAGTCAAAAGGTTAATTATATTAAAATCACCTACAGTCTATCATTTGCCAAGCAACGCTCCACGTTCTTACACAACGTAGAGTAAATAATGCTACCTTTGCTGTCTGAGAGGCCATGGATGTGCTCGATGTTGAGAGGCTGTCCAGGTATGAAGGATTGAGCTGAGCCAAAGTCGACAATCTTCAGGTGGTTGCAGTCATCCACCAGCATATTGTCTGCCTTCAGGTCTAGGTGGATAATCCGACGGCTGTGAAGATAGTCCACGGCGCTTACAATCTGCAGCAGCAGCTCTGTGACGTGAATCTCTGAATACAGATCTCTGAAGGTAAACGCAGACAGGTTTTTTCAACAACAGCTCTGCAACATGATATGATTTAAAGTGGGGGTATAATATATTTTCCAGCCACATAGTTCAATTCTGTACCACAATCAAGTAACTAACTAAGTTATTTTCAGTTGTCAAGAAAATGCTGTATCTATCAAAAATAAATTTGACTTTGCATCATTGTCTATCTAAACACCTTGAAATTGGCCTCTTTCTCTTTAGAACCTCCTACCATTTCTAACACTTCCACTTCAGCACGTCTTTACAACAATACTTTGAGGGAGGGGTTCTCTGTGGGACGGGAGCTCGGTTGCAGACTGAGCTCCAGGGAGGAGCTTTGTGTAAATAGGCAGTGCTTTGAACCACCAAGAGTTTAGGCAGCTACCACAGGAGATTCAAGGATTTCTCAAACATGCATAAACGAGTCAAAGCAACATTCTTGTTATGTCATTTCTTTATCACAAACATACCCAAATACAAAGCTAAAAAAGGTTGATTTTGCACAATCCCCTGTACCCTGCTGTTATTCAGTCCACCTCAGTTATTTCTGACCACTTTGTTTACCTCACAGCCAGACTGTGCAGCAGCTCCTTGCCAGGACAGAGCTCCTCGACTAACACCATGTAACTGGGAGTGATGAAGGCCTTGTGCAGCTGAACCAGGTGGGGGTGGTTAAGTCTCCTCAGCAGCTGGTACTCCCGCAGCACCAACTGTCTCTGCTCAGCCTGGTAGGGAGAGATCTTGGCGGCGAATACCTGGCTGGTTTCGACGTCCCTGCACAGGTTTATCACACTGAAACGGCCCCTGAAAACATGGGACACGTTAGAGGGTTAACGACAAGGTGGCACCTGAGTACAAGAGGGGAAATAATACAGCGCAATGCAGGCTGGGACTGTTTCTGTTCAGATCACCCTGATTGAACAGGTAAAGAACATGTATGTAAGAAACTAAGATTAATTTAATTTAAAAACAGATTTAAATCATCTAAAGCAGCGGTTCCCTAACTTTTCCATGCTACAGTCCTTCCAAACAGCATTAGCTTCTGTCTGGGGACCACCTTGCAAACCCACAAGCAATGCTACAAAATATAGCCAGAAACATAAACTTTTAGAATATTTTTTTCTCACTTTTATTCACTATTTAATACATTTTATTACATTTGTTTAGCATATAAATTTTATTAACATGTTTTAAACACGGTTATAATCTCACTGAAAAAACAACTTTTCAACAAACTGTTGAAGATAAGAATGAACAAAAGAAATCAAACCTCGTTAGCTCTTTTCAATAACATTTTAACATTATTTTTATCAATTAAATTTTAAAATAATGATTAAAAAACAGAATTGATTTTATGATAATAATTAAAACATTTATTAGAATACATGTTATGATTATTATTATTATTATTCCTTTTACTATCATCTTAGTCAAGTCAGGTATTAAGTTCATGTTTACAGCCAGTATCCA
>JARVJO010000227.1:13679824-13690530 GCA_031762555.1 Cynodonichthys magdalenae | reverse complement strand
GTGGAGCAGTCAAACACAGATCCACTGATCCTTCAACACAGAGCATCTTCAGAAGACAAGTTGATAAAATAAATTTTTTAAATTTGTATTGTTCGATACAAGGGTGTTTTGAACCTAAAGCACTGTATTGAACGGTTCGATATCGATACATGTATTGTTGCACCCCTACTGTTCACCTATATTTCTTTTCAACAATCTTATTTAGACTTTTATTTTCTAGTACCTACCTCTGATCTCCAGCTTGGCACGGGAGGCAACACCTTCAGCCTCACAGCAGTATTCTCCAGAGTCTTTGATGGTGGCGTTCTTGATCACCAGTCGCGCCAGATGTTCTTCGACGCTCATGATGTATTTGGGGCTCTGCCGGATAAGATGACCGTTTTTCAGCCAACGGATGGTGACTTCTGTTTTGGTGATTTCACAGCTCAGCTCTGCGTCCTCCCCGGGCACGGCCTTGACATTCAGCACATCCCTGAAGATGTGCACTGGCTTCTCTAAAGCGAGGAAAGCATTTATCCGTTGAAATAAATGGAACACACTAACGAAGCATGGTCTTTTCAAGTATTTACCTTTGACAAAGAGCATGGTTCTACAACTTAGATCTTTAATTGTGAAGACCACATCTCCAGCGTCTGTGAGCACAGCATCTCTAATAGTCATCTTGTACTTGCGGCCGTTGCTCACTAGCTGAATGTGATCATTGGTAATTACCACCTGGCCATTGATTGTCCAAGTGGGCTTATCATCAACATCATGAGACAGATGACACTCAAAGGTGCAGCTTTCACCTTCATGAACTGAGGTCGTCTTCATTCGCTGGACGATTGTAATACGTAGATCTGTAATAATGTTATGAGTTAAAACAGCAAAGTGTCAATGATTGTGTTTTTGAGATACAGTATGTGAAACAAATTAAACATCTAGAATTTGCATGTGTTTTCTTCTTCCAGCCACTCACCATATACTACAACTTTAGCCGTGGACTGACTGGTGCCCAGGTCACAGGTGTATCGTCCAGCATCGTCTTTACTCAGAGAGTGGATGATCAGTGCCAAGGACTTCCCAGAATGAATAAGCTGGTGCTTCTCAACAGGTGTCAGGATCGCACCATCCTTTCTCCAAACATGTGTCACGGCATCTTTGGAAGTTTCACATTGCAGACAAACTTCTCCTTGCTCCTCTCCAGCTACGTCCTCCAAAGATCTGAGGAACACTGCTGGGCGCTCTGGAGCCGACGTAAGAACGTGTAAATTTGAACATTTCTGAAATGAACATATACTTACCACAAAATGTTTGTGTTTGGTAAAGGATTTTTTGTTGTAACAATGCTTCTTGGCAATAATTATTATAGCAGGCACTTGATTGGCAGCACCTGGAGGTACCAGAAACTCAAAACAAGTGTCAATAACAACAGCAAAATAAGCTGTTTGGCAGAGAAGATTTGGCTAATTTTTCATGGACGCAACCCACATACTTAGCTCTACTGCTCATCCCACAAATGCATGTTCCTTACAAATGTGGCACCGTTTAAAAGGAGTAATTAACAAACTTTCCAATGGTGTAAAATGTATTGCCAAGAAGCATTGTTACAACAAAGAAATAATCTACCAAACATAAATATCCTTACTTTTTGGGCTAAAAATAAAAAAATTAAATATAAAAGGAAAAGAACATTTAGTTACATACCCTTGACTTTTAGGGCGGTTGTCTCAGTCAGGAGACCAGCTTTGAAGGTGATCCTGCTCACCTGCGGTCTAAGCTTGTGCATTATAAGTCTGTGCATTGTGCCCATGTGTTGGATCCGGCTGATGGAGTTGGAACAGAGTCGGGCGTTGTTAAGGAGCCATTCTGCATTAGCAACAACATAATTAAGCTCACACGAAAAAGTGGCAATGCCGTCTTCCTCGATTTCCACTGGCTCGAGGTGTTTGACCAACTTCAGTGTTTTCACTACAACACAAAGACACAAATGATTACACAAAAAAACATATAAACACAGCACTAAAGTCCTAGAAACCTACCTTCTACATTGACCTGCGCTGTGCTTTGTGCCCCTCCAGCCATGCAGTGATACTGCCCGGCATCCATCCCTATCAGGCCATGGATGATCAGCTCTGCTCGTTTACCTTCTCGTTTCATGGCGTGCTTATTGGAGGTCTTCAGAGCTGTGCGACCTTTAAACCAGCGGACCACCCTGGGAGAGGGGGCAAAGTCACAGCTCAGAGTCACGGAGCTGCTCTCCTTTGCTGCCACATCATCCAGGTGGCGAACAACCTCAAGAGGTCGCTCTAATAAGAAAAAAAAAAATCAACAATAATGCCTCATGTTGTGCATCTGTGATGTCTTTTTTTAACTATATAATATTTTGATTAGTGGTTAAAATGTTAAACTTGAAGGAAAGTGGGAAACTCACCTTTGACAGTAAGCTGAGCAGTGGAACGACTCTTGCCAGCCACAAAGACCACAGGCCCTGACATGGAGCTGTCTGTGGTGGTGAAGCAAAGACTATGGAGGTTTCCCTCCCTGTCAATGTTTACTCCTGCACAGTGTTCCAAAATCTCTCCATTCAGGGTCCACTTTGGGAGCCTCCCCGACTTAAGGTTGGTTTCTACCTGGAAAAGGGCGGGTTCTGGTTCCATCACCCTTGCTGATTTCATCCCACGCACTATGCAGATAGCCTGCTCTGCATGCACAACAACAACACATATTAAAATGATAGCACACACACATGCATAAGCTCAGAAATATTACTGATTTTGCAGCTGGTTTGAATGACACTCCATAGCAGATAAACATAACACATTACACTGACAGAAGTATCCCACCCTCCACCAGAAGCTGACATGACGTTTTGTCATCCACCGCATCACACGTGTAGACGTCCTCGTCTGAGGAGCAGACATCTTCGATCGTCAGCTGTCTGTAGACATCTTGGCTGATCAGCTGATACTTTTTACCGGACAGGAGCTCCTTCCTGTTCTTGTACCATCTGACCTGAGCATTGGGCCTGGACACCTGACACTCCAGTAGACCTCTATGGTGATACATGGCAATCTTGACCCTGAGAGGACGAACCATTTGGACTGGTAGCTCTAAAAAGACAGAACAGACTTAAGTCATCATGAAAGTCAATGAAGGGTAATCTATACCAGTCTAAAATTATATTTAAGTCAGGGTTGTAAAACTCATTTTCACAGAGGGTCACATGAGCATTATGGTGGCCCTCAAAGGGCCAGTTGTAATTAACTTCCACTAAACATGAAATGTTGCATTCCTGGTCTCATTGCTATGACTGAGCACAGCTAACAAACAATAACAGAGCTCTACTTGGTATTACCTGCACCGAAATGGCTTTTTAACACGTCCTCTTATAAACACTGAAAAGTTCTCCAAGTACAATGGACTAAATGTGAAATAAATAATACAGAAATACTTTTATTACTCTTTTTTACTCACTGTTGAGTTGTGGTGAGTAGCTGCCATCTTGAATTCTGAACTCTCCCACTTTCCAACAGGTAATTTCTACTGGAGGGGGTGTTCCAGTTTAAATTTACTACTTGTATAAGGGAAATTCCCACTTCCCAGTACAACTGGGCTGCAGCAAAAGTAGCTGGCAAAATGCAGCTAAATGTTGATTTTACACGAAGAATTTTGCTGACTTGTCAGCTACGTTTGAACCTTGTGCACCTCCACCTAGTGGTGGGATGCTGTCAATTTGCAGGTAAAATAATCTACATGCATTCTGGGAGATGTAGTTTATGGTTAATGTTGGCTTTAAAGCAGCATTAATTGAGACATCAACACAGGACTATTAAACTAAACTGCTCAGGGGCCAGACAAAAATTATCTTTCGCCTTTTAAATTTGTTTATTTTGTTGTATTGAATTTAAAGTTTACAATTGATTTAAAATTTATTTTTATATTAGATTAAGCAAAACAAAAAAGTCACCTGGGGGCCTTGAGCTTGACACATGACTTAAACCTTCAATGTATTTGACTTTGTGGCATCTTACCTTGTACTGAGAGAGTGGCATAAGATGAGACACGCTCTGCTGTGAACCTGATCTCGCCGGCGTGTTCTGGTCGGACTGACTTGAAGAACAAGGTGTGAGTTTTACCTGAAAATAAATATGTTTAGATTTTTGTTTTTTTTTTACTTTCTTTAAACCAGTTTTAAACCAGTTTTGATGGAATGAAAGTGCTGGTTCCTGACGATCTCACCCTGGTGCCTGATCTTGATGTTGTCCCCAGGTCGGATTCGGCAGTCGTCACGGTACCAACGACCATCCACGTCCACCTGGTTGACCTCACAGATGAAGCTCACCGTCTGACGCTCAGTTGTTTCAACATCCTCCAGCTCTTTTACCATGTGTATGTCTCTAGCTGTCAGAAAACATCTAAGCTATGACTTTTGATCTAACTCAAAGCATATTTATTAAATTGTCTGTTCAGGTTTTAGTTTTAATTTCAACCAGGGTCTTGATCACATTAAATCACTATGAAAATAGTTGATTGTAATGGATTACCTCTGACACTGAGACGGCCTGACGTCTGGATGTCGTTAGCCTGGAAAGTGTACAAGCCTCCATCTCCTAAAGCCACTCGTGTCAGTAATAGGGCGTGTTTCTTCCCGTGCATGCTGATGCGACAACTTGGCCTGGATTTAACCTGCATCCCATCCCTGCTCCACATGCCCTCTATGTAAGCCAGGTTGAGAGTGACCTCGAAGGAGCAGGCCTCACACTCGGACACCTCCACATCTTCCAAACCCTTCACCACTTGCAAACGGTTCTCTGGCAACAAATGCACAACATTAAGAGTTTTGAGAAATTCTTATCCATTCCAAAAAAATATACTATTTAAATAATAAAAAGCAAAACCAGAAGGTTGATCTTACTGTTAAACTTACTTGCAGCTGCTACTACTCCTACTGCCTTATTGTCCCCCATGTCCTTGTTTATCAGTGAGGGAGATTGGTGAATATTTATTTCTATGAGCTACAGCAAAAAAAAAAAGCATCAAGGCATTAATTGACAAAACAAAAATCATTTGATTTATCAAGATTAAGAAACATGCACTCCTGTTATCCAGCTTATTATCACTTTTCATGCACAGTGTGAGAAACTGGACCAGCCAATTAGAATGGACACACATTCACTCATAGGGTCGGTCCCTGCGACAGCATGCCAGCCCTCCTCTGCACAGTAATCTCTGTCACCTCAGTCGGCTGAGCTCAGCACCACCAATATAGACTCAGCTGTGATGCCACCTCCATCAGCCTGGTGCAGTGAACACAAGGACAGGGGGAGGTTTGGAGAACAAACACACGCTAAAGTCACTAGATGTATTGATATTTAAAATCATAAATACGTACATGTTTTTTTCCCATTTTCCATTGCTAAAATGCATTTTGTGACATGTCACACAATTACATTAATATTGCAAAGAACTCTCTAGAGCACCCTGTTCCTCGTGACCCACTGTCCTGCATGTTTTAGCGGTTTCCCTGCTTCAACACGCCTGACCTGACTGAATTGAATGAGCGATTGACAGGCTTCTGATGAGCTCGATGACTTTCTGAGTAGGTCGTTTAATCACTTGAATCAGGCGTGCCGAAGCAGGGACACAGCTGAAACATGCAGGACAGTGGGTCATGACTGAACTGAAGATCTCTGATCAAGATTATTGGTTCAAAAACCTCTCAGCTTCTAGGAGCAGAGGCCTGCTACCTCAACAATCATCAGTTTAATCATACAAACTTTGCTAAGTACCTTTATTAAATAAAAGAATAATAACTATACAAACAATTTTACCAACTATTAAAGGTTTTATTCATTTATGACATGTTTTTTTTAATTCTTCATATTAATTAAGGTGAGAAGAAGCTATTAGCAAGCATTTCAAATTTGAATTTGATTTCTGGGGATTATCTGGAGACCCCCACTTGTTTTTGACTCTGACCTTAACTTTGGAAACCATTGATTTATATGACCCATCGAAACAAACTGAGGATTAAGTCAAATTTGTTCAAAATGACCAAAGCACATTTTCAGATTCCTGCTCTCTAAGCTACATTTTGATCATCCTGATATGAGCGGTTCCAGAGATTTTCCTTGATTTGTCTTCCTAAACAGGATAACCCATTGATAGTCTGAATTCCATTTTTAGGTTATTTTAATGAGGAACATTTGAGGTCATTTTAAAGAGAAAACCTCAAACAAAATTTGGATATTACCAGATGGGGGGGGGGGGGGGGCTTTGCTAGCTTGCAGGGAAAATGGCAACGATTGTAACAAAATCATGTTGTTTTGTAGCTACTGCTCGAAAAAGGGTTTCAAAAAATTTCTTAAGTCTGTTTCAGACATTTCATTTAAATGACTTGTAGATAAGTTATTTATTCATTATAATTTGACAAAATGCATCTGTTGCAAACATTTTAGCCAATGGCCGCCTATTTCTCCACATACCTGTGACTTAATCCTCAGTTTGATGTGATGGCTCACTTAAGCCTATTGTGGTATTGACTGCTTGTCAATACATAGAGACGGTAAATGCCAACATGATTTTGTAAATCTAACCACAAAGTAAGAATAAAACACTGCTTTGGTAAGAACTTAACAATTTTGTCCAATATATATGATTCAGGTTTTATAATTCTGTACTGATGTCATTTGAAACAATAATAATTTCCACCTGTGCTGCTTTAAAAGTAGACATAAACACTAGAAAATAAGTTAAACATATGAAATCACTTACCTAAAAAAATTAGATGGGTGGTTTGTTGAGTAAATTTATCCTTGCGTCCCCTCCTGTTGCAAAAGTAGCAAAGAAGAACTTAATCTAAAATTAAATAAAAATAATAAAACATCCACCACATTAACAGATCCATCAGCCATGTTTCCCACAAATATATAATTTGTTTTGATTACCTACAAATGATTACCCAGCAAAGTGTATGGTTTGCATGCTACATCCCTGTCTTCAAAGTTGACAGCCTATAGTTCTCCCTCTTTTTCTTTTGTTTTTTTCTTCTTGCTGTGATGGAGCACGGTGCTGAACAGCTGACATATCTCTCCCTGCATGCTAATCCTCCAAAATAGCATTCTGTTGGTGTGAAGACAAAGATAGCTTTGGCTTTAATGGAGGGAAGCAACTTGTGTGCAGTATCATTAAAACCATCTGAAACAATCCAAATATCAGGGTTGGTGGTGTTTTTTTTTTATTTTGTTTTTCAGTGTGTGTGGAAAACGTGACTGACGTGATAAAAGCTGAGATTATGTGGAGCATGCAGACATTACTGTCCGACAGAGGCCTAAACCTCAGGTTAGAGGCATCAAAGTACTTTGGAAGTTCAAAGGGCGTTTCCACCACTGCTGCAGCCAAAAGGCCATGAAGGATTAGAGGATATAAACCTCCAATTTCACTGGATCATCATTTGTGAGAATGAGCAATAAAACACCATCAAATGGGCCTGTTTCTACAGGAACCAGAGAGAAACACATTTTCTGCCATACAGTAACTGATTATATTATTGCAATAATACACTGTGTTACACACTCAATAGAATAAAAAAAGAAACATACATTTGTTAATACTAGCTCATTTGTTTTTCCAATGTCAACAGTTTTCATATAATGGTTTAGGTTTGTTTTGTCAGTAACAACCAGCCTTGTGTACGTTTCCCCTTGACAGACAGCTCCATGTGCTGTGGAGCTCTTTTAAGACCAGTGAAACTCTACCGACAGCCTAATCTCTGTGGAGTCCTGCTGGGGCACAAAAAACAACTTGTCGTCACTGACTGGAGAACAGCGGCACACAAAAGAAAAGAAAAGAAAAGAGAAGCAGTGTGCTCCCACAGATCTCAGCTCATTTAATCTGATGCTTGCCTCTATTATTTGGGAGTCTTTTACAAAACCTGGTATTAAAACGTGATTTTTTTGCTACAAAAAAAATGTGATTGATCTGTGTTTTAGATGCGAGTTTTGAGATGTAAAGATGTATATGTTTCTTGATGGGTGCAGCGTGTTGATGGTGCACACTAAAAATAGAAAAACTGTAAAGAAACCAGGGCATTGTGATGATGTGTGGGGTAAATTTAGAACTTGATGAAATGGCTGAATACTCTTAATCCTTGGGGTCCACGCTTGGAAATTTCACACTGCTCATGTTTTGCAAATTTCGTTTGACCGAGATTTTCTACACCAGACCACAGTTATATATTGTGTAATTCAAAATGAAGAGGAAAAATGACAAATTTTCTTTGTCAATTGCAAGTATATGAATTTTCTTTCAGAGCAATTAATAGCACAGCACCAGATACTACAGAGAAATGCACAAATGTAATTTCTGCACATGAAATCTGATATTTTGATCATTACTTCACTCTGGTCTGTTCAAAGTCATTGCTAGGACACATTAAGACTTTCAGAACTTCAGACGTGCTCGTCCGAGAGTTGAACCCGGGTCCTCTCGCTCCCAACGTGACCTAGACCAACGAGCCTGCTATGTAGGTGTACAACCACTAGAGGGCAATGGTGTGTGAAGTAACTCAGCAGACCCAGGTTGACACATCCACACACAGTTTGCAGAGCAGGACCACTTGTGTGGATTTGTGGATATGTGAACACTCTGTATCTGCGGCTCGTTGGTCTAGGGGTATGATTCTCGCTTAGGGTGCGAGAGGTCCCGGGTTCAAATCCCGGACGAGCCCTGTTTTTGGTTCCATTTGAAGGATTGACTGAAGGTGAAATCCGTACAACAACAAAGAACATCTGTCTAACCCCCCAAAGTGGGACACACAAAACAGAAAGGATAAAAATGATTCTCGCTTAGAGTATGAAAAGTTTCTTGAGCTACAGACTCCAGAGAGACTGGAAACAGCAAGTACTACTTGTATGTGACTTGGAGTCTTATGGAGATTTGGATGACTCATGGAGCTGAGAAGTCATCTGAAGGCACATGAAAACACTATGTTGTTTTTTTGATTACATTTTAAAGAGCATGATGAATCACCTTTATTTAGTCTGAATATATGTAAGAAATACACTACTTGCACAGATCCTCAGATGAGCTCGTCCAGGAGTCGAACCCGGGACCTCTCACACCCAAAGTGAGAATCATAACCCTAGACCAACGAGCCTGCTGCACAGCTAATTGACCACCAGAGGGCAATGGTGTACCATATGACTCATCAGGCTCAGGTTGACACGTCTACAGTTTGCAGCACAAAATTTCAAATCTGGACTAGTAACTATTGTGGCTCGTTGGTCTAGGGGTATGATTCTCGCTTTGGGTGCGAGAGGTCCCGGGTTCAAATCCCGGACGAGCCCATATTTTTGATACTTTTAAATTGTTTCATATTGATCTCAATATAAATGACACAAATAACAACAAAGGTCAAATCCTCACAGCAGAAGTGACGTACCTTTCTACCCTCCAAAGTGAGACACTCAAAACAAAAATGACTTAAAAGAATAATATTAATAATAATAAAAATTCTGTATTAGAGATATTAAAGACTGCAAGCAGTGACTCAGATTTAGGATCAGGAACTGGAGACTCATGATGTGGAACTGGACCTTGTGATTCAGGATCTGGAGAATCAGAAAGTGGTGACTTTCGATTTTGTGACTCTGTAGGTGCTGGACTCGTGCTGTAAATCCGTCGAGCAGCTGATACCTATTAATAATAACCTATGATGTTTAGTCCCTCTTTTTTAAAGGAAGGGGAGTGGAGAGACAAATTCTGGCAGAGCTGGTGAGTCGGCTGGACAGAGTAGTAAATCATGAGGAGAAACTTTAAATCAATAGTTTTGTGTACTTTATTGTGCTCTTTAAGACAACAATTTTTTTGACACAACACATTGCTTAGACAGGTTGTGACTTCCAGATCTCCTGAGACCTCTAGCACCCAAAGGGAGACTGATACTCCAAGACCAACAAGTCTGCTGCGTGGCCACCAGAGGGCAGTGGTGTACCACATGACACCAGAAAATTGACACGTCCACAGCTACTTTTGCAGAGCAGAATTTCAGATGTGGACATCTGCAATTTGTGGCTCGTTGGTCTAGGGGTATGATTCTCGCTTAGGGTGCGAGAGGTCCCGGGTTCAAATCCCGGACGAGCCCTTTTCACATTTCTATCGGCACACTAATATCCTTTGCAAATGACAAAAACATTTAGAGAACCCATACAGTGTCCCTAAGAGAGGAAAATTTTTATGTAAATCTTTCTGTTTCCTGAAAAGAAAAAGTGTTTCTACTGTTATTTTCAGGTAAAATTAAACAGTGTGGCCCCTGTTTCCTGGCAAATCACATGGACCAGCATCTTCCTACACCTGAAGGCCTTACCAGTAATATGGTTTTTATCGAAGAACCCTTCTCATGGACTTCTTGAGAGCCAGCAGGGGTGTCACTAGGTTTTAACGACAAGGGGGGACTTTACCCCCCAGGAGACGCACAGGATTTTTGTATTTGGTATAATATATATTTATAATGTATAAATATTTGGATATTTGTACAAAGTATCATTTCAGTAACATTTATTTAGAGAATACCTACAATTTCAGATTATTATTTTTCCAATACTTATTTTTAAATCTATTCAAGGGCAAATAATAATTCAACAATTTAAAAATACCCCAAAACTGAACTTTAAAACAATTTTAGAGAAATCTGTGAATATTATCACTACTTTTATACCGATCCT
>JARVJO010000227.1:13656306-13673107 GCA_031762555.1 Cynodonichthys magdalenae | reverse complement strand
TGCAGTTCTAGGCACAGCCAAGATACTGCGCAGAACCCTCAAGCTCCCAGGCCTCTGGTAGAGGACCCGAGCTCAGATAGAGAGACCACCCGCGGTGGGTGAGAAGGGAATTTTTTTTTATATATATATATTTTTTTTTTTTAACATCAAAATGATTTAGGGGGGGGGCTTGAAAATGTTTTAACTGAAGCCCCCCTAAAATAGGCCTAGTGACTCCACTGAGAGCCAGAAAACTATAAAAGCTTACTTTTAAACCACGTTAAATTTTAAAGTAAAAAAGTAAACATCTAGTTTTTATGTTTGAAAGAAAAAAAAAGTTAAAGTAAAAAAAAAATACTTAGTAAAATTACAAATCCTCAAAAAACTACTTAAATACGGTAACAAAATAGTTACTATCTCTGCCGTTTTTTACTTACATGGTTGCAGGGAGCAGGTGCCTATCTGCAGCTTATACTCAAAGTGAAGAATATTTTAGTTTTAGTAGACTTCATTAATATTAACAACTGAGCCATAAGAGGGCAGCACATATGCAATGGACACACTTATTCGGCTCAGCTGTGCCTAATTTCAATCAAATGGTGACAGCACAAAGCCATTAAACAAAGAGATTTCTGAATTAAGTAATTTTCTACACAAACAACGTATAGTACATTATAATATATATAATATATAAGATATTATATCTTCTGTAAAGTAAATTCAAGAAATTTCCAATAAAAAATGCATTGACATAAATTGATATCACCATCGTTCAGGATTTTACCTCTGCATTTGCTTTTGCTTTGACACCCTTGTCTTTATCCACCGACAGCTTCAGCTCAGCCAGCTCGTGTTTCATCTGCTCACCTGGAGAACAGAATGCTGCTGTTGTTAGTATGATGTGTACCAGAGGTAGAACCAAGTTATTGTTTTAAAAGCCTCAAGTCCTGAGTCAAGTCTCAAGCAAAGACAGTCAAGTAGTCAGAGTCAAGTCTTAAGTCAAGACAAGCAACTGTCAAATCAACTTGGAATTTCAAGTTCTTTCAAGCCTTTTTTCAACAACATTGCAGTTATGTGTTTATCTCAAATTGTGATGAAACTTACAAAGTATTATAAAAAATGCATTTATAAATTGCACCAAGTTCAAATAAACTTAGCTGCCAAACGTATTTTTTAAAACTATATTTTTCTTTTTTTTTTAAATCTGGTTAATTTGATTTGCTGTTCAGCAGCTCATGCACACATTTGTGCAAAGTGTGAAAAAAAGAGGGATGGTCTGCCTTTGGTAAAACAGAATGAGTGAAATGAATTAATGGGGCCCACTTTATAAATAATGTGTTTTACACTTTGGATTATGGGTAAAATATCAACTCTTTTGAGGTAAACAAGGTCAAGTCCAATTCAAGTTCCAAGTCATTGAGTAAAGTTCAAGTCAAATCACAGGTCTCTGAACATTTTATTCAAGTCAAGTCTAAAGTCATAATTTTAAGGACTCAAGTCTGATTTGAGTCCAAGACATGTGACTCGAGTCCCCACCACTGATGTGTACTGTATGTTGAGACCATCTCCCCAAATTTTCTGTTAAACTAAGTTTTTTGTGGTTATACTTTTAGAAATAAAAATATGTTTCTATCATATATGTTTATAGTTAAGAAATTTTTGACCATATGTTGATAACTCTAGCGGGGTTTGTTGCTGAGAAGCTCTCTGCAGCATTATTGTAAAATTACTCAACTTCACTTATTGTGTAAATTCCCCTGAAAGTACTCTATTGCAAATGCAATCAGTGTTATTGTGACAATTCACCAGCATTCAAAGAACCACTGCTGAACCTGGCTTTTTAGAGTCTTTCATATCACAACCTTCCTTCTCTTTTTGTTGGGTTTTAACATCTACAGATGTTTGTTTCCTCGTGCTCTTTTTGTCTGATCCAGTTGCAAATGACAGCGATCACTTCTACTCAAAGCACGACCTGATATTTTGGCTTCATGATATAAAAATGAGACAAACATTATGAAAAGGTTAAAAAAAATGTTGCTTCTTTCATATTGTCTGAAAGACAAAACAATTAGGGTCAGAAATATAACAAAAATAGAATAAAACAAAACTTTAGCACAAGTGAAACAATTAATGGTTGCAACAAAGTTTTGTGTTTTTATGCTAAACGGGATCTTTTCTCTCACCATTCATGAAAAATCATCTCTTCAGGTTTGGCAATGGTTCCTGTGAGCTCCTCTATACATGCAAAGTTTGCAACATAAAGGCACAAGAAAAACAAAATGACATCAGATTATGTTTGGGACGATGTGCCCTTTGGATGCTGATGGTGGCAGAGTTGGGTTAGTTGTTGCAGCTTTTCTTTCTCGTTCTCATTTCTTTAGACCAATTTGTCCTCAGGCATCCCTGTCATCCCTCTCTGACAATTCAATGATTTTATCGACCTCCTCAAGTCATTTTCTTAATGGTTAGTGACTGTAGGGACCAAAAAACAAAATATAGAACACAAATTGATCATCTTTTATTCACCAAAACTGTTAGTTACCTGCAGATTTGGTTTCAAATAAAGTGCATTTATTGGTCAAGCAGTTGAGTGTTAAAAGTTTTCTTAATGCAACAAAAGGAAATGACAAAACATCAAGTCCAAAAAACATTCATTTTGACTCACATGAAGACTTTCAGTAACCTCGAACATTTTAAAATTATCCATCCCCCTTTCTTTCTTTGTTGCATTGTAGGGATGAGGAAGGTGTGCCTAAAAAACAATAAGTAAACAAATAACACTTATTGAGTTGGGCTAATTGCTTGCATAGAATCATACCTGATAAACACAGTTAGGAACATCAATAAGTCAGTGTTTCTTAATTTCTACTTCATGCATTCAAAGGGCATTAAAGACATCAATAAAATGGAACCATTTTATTCTTCAGCTCTACCCACATAATACTCATCGAGAATTCCTAAACAAGTCCTCTCTTGAGGATGAACCATCTGGTCATAGACCATCTCTAGTTGCTTGAAGATTTGGATGCAGCACATAAAGCATGGCCACCCTCTGCACACAGCCCTCTATTTCAGGAGAGGGGGCTCAGCAGATGGTTCTTCGTCTAATACTTATAATTATAATTTTCCAAACATTTAGATAGAAGCTTAAATTTATTGTGGCTCCACCAGTTGCATTTCCATTTAAACGTGCAGATCAATTGTATTTTTGCATTTTTCTTCCATTCATAGGAGCAAATAATATTGCAAATAAAATGATTTGAGATAACTTTGACAATAAATGGTATTTATCAGTAAATAAATGACAATTATAGTCCGAAGTCTTCTGATTTCAATCAAACCTTTCTGTAAGTGTTCTCTAAGTTGCATAAGTCTTTAAAGCTCTGTCACAGTTTGGGAGTTCTATTCGGGAAGAACCTGCCGGGCCGGACCGGAGTGGTGCTTCTGGGGGGGCGCATGTTCTGCAGCGCTTAGGAGGTCACAAGACCTGGACATCAGCGCACAAAAAGCGCCGGTTCTCTGACAGCTCGGCTACAAGCTCACAGCCCCTCAGATTCCTCTGTTCTCATCCAACATCCAACAAGTTGCGCCTTTTTGGAGTTCAGTGCGCGCGCTGCGACGCTCCGGATTGTTTTTTCTCCCTCGCGTGGCTCATGGCTTCCAGTTGAATTTTCAGAGTTCCATTTTTCTTTTAGACCTCAAAGCATCAATTACCCATCATAGGAGTGTCGTTTTTACACGACTCGACTGGGTCCTTTAAAACAGAAAGCAGTGATGTTTCGGTGCGTAATGGAGTGGCGCATGCCAAAGTGAACGAATGCCCCTGGAAGAAGAAAAAAAATTACACTAAAGATGTCAACATTGCTTTACCACCCACTCAAAATCGATTATATTACCTTCAAGAAGGTGGCTCTCCGTATAAATAGGAACGCATTATTTCAAGAAAGACGGTGTTGAGCGCAATCTGCTGGCTGTTCTTCTCATCGGGATCGCAGACAACGCCTGGAAGAATTTGCTCAAGACAAAACCGTCAGCTCTCCAGGACATTAGCATCCTTAATTTCTAAATTGGTAAGTGCAATGTTTAATTTAACCCTCTCGTTTTAGCAGAAGAAAGACGATTAATGCGTAATTTGCGCTGCGTAAAACCATTTCTGGCGCTTCTTTTTGGGGATTGCATGTGTGATATCTGCAGGAGCTTAAAAGTTCTTAAGAAAATGTGGAGAGATAACAAGAAAATGTTGCTGCCTGTGATGTTAAGCATTTTTTAAGGAGTCATGCCACAACCAAACTTTATTTGCTTTTATTTTCTGTATCTAAACAGTGAAGCCATGCATGTGGAGAGGAAATGGCACATACTGTTGACCATCTTTTTTCTGCTCATCACCTCCGGTCAGTGTATGGACAGCAAAAAGGTCAAGCCAGAAACAAGGACCCTGTTGGATCTAATCTTACAGGTTATCAGGGACAGTCAGCAACGGGACAAGCCTGTGTCCAGGCGCTGTGGCAGTGTGCTCCACTCCTCAGCTCAAGACATGAAGTTCTCCTCCCGGGAAAAGCCTTTCTATGTTCCTAGGCTGGATAACAGCAGACTCATGGGTAAGCTGATAAGATTTATTTTTAGGACCTGATGATGAAAGCATAATCCCCATTTTACAGTTGGAGACAGTTGTCACTGGTCTGTTCATCACTGCTGATGGGAGCTTTCTTTTGTTTTTTTAAATGGGGGTTTGAAGACATCCTAAAAATGTTGAGGAGTTATGGTTTTGATTTTAATCCGTTTCCCTGGAAATGTCCAACTCAGCCTAAAGTTATTGTAAAAGAAGCAGGTGTGAAAGACAGATCTTACCTGTTGTTTATATACTGAAAAGATGCTTACCCATCACATCTGCTATTCAGACTGTGCAATACTGGTAAATAAATAATATACAAATAACATAAAGAACGGGGTTTTATCCTGATGTAGGAGGAGCATATTCAAGTTAAATGTTTCAATGATTCATTCAGTAAATGAATCGAGCAATACATGACAACTTGCTCCATTAAATTTTAGGCTTTTGCCTCAAATAAAGTGACAAAACATTTTAGTAATTTTTTTCTTAATACTTTAAAGATGCAGAACCAGATTTGCTCAGGAATTATTTTAAAAATTCCCCAGAAGCTGAGATAATTAAATCAGAGTGTGAGAACTGTGCTTCATTTAGGAGTGATATTACTAATGTGTTGTTTAACATGAAGTTTTGTATTCTCTGTCAATTAGTCTATACAGGAGCGATGTTACACAGGCAGCTCAAGCTTACGCAATCGGAAAAGTACCTTTCTCAGACCAATGAGTGGATGGAATTTATCTTTTGAGGATATTAAAAGCAAAGATATTAGCACTGATGCGTGTGACACTACCAAAGAACCCTGATCACGCAACGATAGGTGCTTTGAGGATGAAGGGAAGACATCTGTAAACCTGCTGCTGTTCTTGCTGTGGCTGTGTCGTCAGCATCAGGAGCTATTCTATTTACTTCTACCTGCTTCACACTCGCATCTCTTCTGTTGCAGCATTTTATGCTCGTGGGTCTTGGGGGCTAAAGTGCTATTAACCCAATAACTGCTTACAGGGAATTATTCTGATCAGCATTATACTTGCATATAATAATCTCTTTAGGATGTTAGCGGATCCACTCTGTTGTTAGACCCCACCACCCCATGTGTGTATCTTTTGTAAACAATGAATGAAAGAAGTCGCTATAAGACGGCTTCGTCTTGAAAGTCTGTAGTTCTGATCTTTTGGGGTGGGGTTCTGTGGGAGTGTTGAGAAATTTAACACGCTGGAAGTGCTACAGTTGGTTTAAAAAAGCGTTTGCACAAACCACGTTATCCTAAGAGAGCAGCAATAAATGTTGGTTTTGTGTATGTTAAAAATGTATTAGTTCCAAGTAAGAAAATCAAATGCCCCCAAAGTCATTTAATTAACTAATTTAATTAAAAGAACAATGAACAATAATCAATATTTAAAAGAATATTCATATGCCAGAGGTAGCACAGTGGCTAATTTTCATCCGTTGTTCTGAGTAAGACAAAAACAAGTCCTGACTTGAAAAGTCAGAGATCCTGACCAGCCCCACCCTCAAAATCCAACATGGCTGACTCACACATGAAGACTTGTGACAGCTATCATAAGTTTTCACTTCTGTCAGTAACTTTTCTGTCACAATTGTGGCTGACTCAGGAATGCAGACAAACACAAAGACCCTCAATATAAAACTTAGATATACTTAAGAAAGGAAAAATAACAAAAGGCTGACAAGCAGAGTGGAGTCACCTGGATCTGAGGAACAGGACAGAAGCTGAGGAGCAGAAACTAGCTGATGATGACATGGAAAACAAATAATTTGAACTTAAACACAAAGATCACAAAACACAGAAAGGAAACATAATTACAAAAACTATATACTTGGTACAAAAATTAAGGAAATTTGTGTTTAGTTGTTTATTTCTAATGCTTCTTAGCAACTGGCAGCAGCTGGAGGTACAAGAAGCTCAAAACAAGAATCAATAACAGCAGAATAAGCTGTTTGGCAGAAATTTGGCAATTTTTTCATGTGCACAACCCACATACTGAGCTCTACTGCTCATGCATGTTCCTTACAAATGTGACAGCATTTAAAAGAGAAAATAACAGACTTTTCATCTGTATAAGATTTATTGCCAAGAAGCATTGTTACAACCTAACATAAATTTCCCTACTTTTTGTGCCAATTTTATTTAACCATACCAATAAACACAAAAGACTATTACTAGAATTAAAACTAGAATTAAATTAAGGTCTGACATAATACCCAGATACCATTATAGGTAAATGTAACTCAAACCAGCCATTAGCTTGTTAATCTGTCCAAAATCAAACAGTTTTTCCCAAACTGATGTATCTATCAGCTAAATTAATAATAGTTCATCACTTCTCCCCAAAATCTTGCTTTAAACCATCTATATTGTCACTTCAAGTCTCTAAAGTTGGGGTGAGGGCCTTACTGTTGTTCATGAAATGACATAAAGTGTTTTAATACGATCTAATGTTTTTTATTATAGCTAATGCCACTTATTTTATTTTATTAGATCTAACATGCCAAACGTAATGCATAATTCTGGTTCAGCTCTGAAAAGCTAACAGAAAATTTTACGATAACTGTTTTTTGCCCCCAGATATTGCTGCCAGAGATGCACACCTGAAAGAAAAATTCATTCAGCATTTCGGCGGTAAGAACCTTACCGTCAAACAACACCTCCCTACACGTGCAAATATTTTAGTCCTGATTCTTCTCTGACCTTTTTCTAGTCGTTGCAAAACTGTTTGATCTGGCAAACAAGTTCTGGAGCATAGTTGGCGTTTTTCCCATACAAGCCTTTGGCAGGAGTTTCAGAGCTTCTCTGAGAGTTATTTTCATTCCTGCAAGGCAGCATACAGTTTGCTGAAGTCATAGACAGCTTTGTGAACAGTGGCACTGCTGTGGGTCAGAGGAGGGTCGCAGGGCTTAGCTGCAGGGCAACCGTTTAGTGAAACAGCACATGGTCTGAAGCTGACAGAATGAAGCTGAAGGCTCCCTAAGTTAAGCTGATTATTTGTCTCAGGACCTGTGAGTAGACTTCATTATTGCTATGAAAATCTAGAAGCTTACCCGGTGGTGCAGAAAACTCCTAAACGTGATTATAATGGAAAATTTGAATCCCCTTTACACTCAGTCCAGTAGAACCACTTTACAGTGTTAATGGTTACTTTGTGAAACACCTCTGTGTTTGTGTTAGTTACTTACTGGTTATTAGAAATATCATAGAATATAAGCTGATTAGTGGTGAAAAAAAATATACTTTGTAGGGTCTTGATCAGGGATGGGCAACTGGTGGCCTGTGGGCCACATCTTTGACCTCATAAAAGCACTCACAGCACTTCATACAGTCTAATGCTGCGTTCACACTGAACACGATTTGAGCGTCAGGAGCGTCAGGTTTACATGCAAAGTCTATGGTGGACGCGCCTCAAGCAGCATCGGGAAGTGCTGCGGCGCGATTTCAGCAATTTGAGTGATTTGAGCATTTGACATGCATCTAGCGCGATTTGCGCGTAAGCGTGTCGAACGCTGGAGTTGAAAAATCTGAACTTTTGCAGCTCGACGCCGAGCGTCAACCAATCAGAGAAACTCCACTGTGACGTAGTGACAGATTTCCCGACGGGACAGTTTTCTGAATAATGTCCACTAACCTGAGACAGACAGGAGTTCTTTAGCTGAAATCCAGTGCCTGTAGTTGGTGTTCTGGCAGGAGGTATTGGCACCGATGCGGGTCAGCGGCTCATCAAACCGAGCTCGGGACATAAGTTCTGAAAGCGAGTCTCGCAGCTCCTGGGTGGTGAAACTCACCAAACTCAGAACGTCTCGGAATCTCCGGTGAATTAATTACGAATTAATAATCTGTGGAGTGCTACGTTCTCTTGGGCTCAGTAAATGAAGCAAAGTCACTTTCTTTATTTCATCCGACATTAAACAGAGACCGTCAGAGGAGGGAAAAAAAGGCTCTCGACGCGCTTGACGCGCGTCAGGCACCTCAAGAGCCATTTTGACGCTGAAATCGCGTTCAGTGTGAACGCAGCATTAGAGCTGCTTTGAGTTTTTTTGTTTTTTTTTTTATAAAAAGTTTTGTTGAGGGGAGGTAGATTATCTGTTCACAGAATTTCAAGGCAAACCTATAGCTGTGTCACAATTCACAAGTTATAGATGTAGAACGCGGCCCGCCACCCTACATGGGCTGTAGGCTGCTAATAGGCTGCCTAAAAGGCTATGAAATGAGCCGGTCTAGTCTACGGAAAACTTGGGTGACCACGCGTTGACGCATTACCATAGTGATACATTTTATATCACACCTTCAGTTGCTTATTTTGTTGTTTATTGAGTTATTTAGTTGTTTATTAACTTCACAAAGTTCAGTATTATTAGAAAACATTACATGTAAATTAATAAAAAGCATTCATAATTTGGGTTCAGCTCCATTAGTAAAATACAACAATGTTCTGTATCACAGTAAAATACATAAATAAATTAAAAATCCATCATAAATTAAAAAAAAAATAAACACTCCGCTGTCTTAGTTTTCCTGTTTAATTTGCTGACGGCACAAGGAATTCTGGGATGCTGTAGGCTCGATAGGATATTCAGATGCAGCCTACGTTTTTGAAGTTTTGGCTACCACATGACTAGGCCTCTACGAATTGGGACAGCCTATGGCATGGACAGTGACGTAAGTGGCCGATGAATGTGCCCTACATTAACTGCAACCAATGAATTGAGACACAACCTGTGTTTAGTCTGCTTAGAAACACTGGCTGCCCGGATTTTAATTAAAGTCACCAACCCATTACACAAAGCTAAATATGAGAAGTTAAGTGAAGTTGCAAATACATAAACATCAATGACTTTTTACCAGAACCACAACCACGCAGGAGTCTGCACTCAGTGCTTCTTATGCCATTGCACTTCAGCTCTCTAAAGTAAGTAAGTTAAGTTGAGTTGAGAGAAACTGCTAACTTTAGGGAAAATAGTGTTTAATTTTCATCATTTACATGATCACTAACTATTAGTGTCATCTTGTTCATGTTGGAGGCAAAAAATTCCATCCTAAAGCAAAAAGATGCTTCATGACTGAAAATAAAAGGTTTCCATACAGCTTGTATTAGAAAACTCTGTATTTTCTGTGTTGAGACAAGCAGGTAAACTGTGAGAAAATGTAAAAATGTAAAAAGTAAAGATTAGAATATTAAATTACCTGTCACTTATCTATAAATCAGTTTAAATTACAGAAAAAATAACAAACTAAAAATTATTTTCCTTTGCCTATTTTTTTTTTAATGAAGCAGGAAATGTCAAGTTCTCATCGGAGTGCAAAATACGCTTTCATAGACTATATCACACCACGAGGGACTGCTCAACACCAGCCTGTACGTATGACTTTACTCTTTATCATTTTATTCTGAAAATATTGTATATAAATATGTTTTATGTGATTAATATAGTTGCATGTGAGCAAAGCATTTTTCTTGGCACTTTGACAAAGGCTTTGGATTGATTGTTTCTACAGATGTTACAAACAGCTGTTTGAATTTTATTGTGTTTAAATCAGCCTCACTGCCAGTTAAATCTGAGAACAATCCTGATAAACTGGGGAACTTCTATTTTTTAGCTTAAAATGTTAAGTAAAGATGTTTTTTTATTGTTTTTTTTTAGTTTTTAGATCAAATGCTGTCTTTTTTTTATTTGGTCCATGTAAAATCACATTTTACACATCACAATCACATATGAGATCATAAGATTTTATTAAATTATAGGAAACATTTCAGATTTGCATAACAATTTATGATTACTGTATTTTCTTGGTGTACATGGCTTTCTCAATGTTTAATCTGTTTTCAAGTTATAATTTAAAAACTTCCTTAATCTTTATTCCTTTTTTTAAAACCTCACTTCTTTCAAATTGTTATTGATGTTTTACTTCATTAGACATTTTTGGGAGGAGTTTGGCACACTGACTGAGAAGTCATACCCAACCAATTATTCCTCAGTCTTGTATATAATTTAGTTTTGTTAGCATTCCGTTTGTTTGTAATTGTGTCTGGTACAAGAAGATTGACAGAAAAATTACTGAGATTTGTTGCTTTTTAAAAACTTGCTTTCTTATATTCCTAATTGCTTCCAATTAAAAACGCCATTGGCGACGATGAACATAACATTCGTTCTTGCCTGGTAAAAAAAATGATTTCATGTATATATTTGCAATATTGACCCAGTTGCTTTGAAAGTTGGAAATGTTTGTAATTTGCAGGCAGCTGCCTTAAGAAAAACTGTACTTTCGATATGTGATATTGTCATTTTTATGATCCTTTTCTCTCTTGTTTAGATTACAAAAGATGTGCAAGATTGCTCACCCGATTAGCAATGAGCCCACTCTGCATGCAATCGTAGAAATTTGTATGTGAGTATTTTCTGATTTTAGAGTTTTTTTCAGTTGGATTCTTTTTCACCACCTTTATGTGTTTCAAAAGTGTTTTAAGATAAACATATTGTGCAATTAAATATATACCCGTCAGTTTTACAAGGAGCATTTAGATAGAGGGAGTTTTTCGGGAACTGTCTGTTAAACTGAACAAACTGATGCTCACGTCATCAGAAAGTTAAATATGTGTTATGTTGGACGTGTTGAAGAGTTATCCTTTCTGTAAAAGTGTTTAAACACTTCTGATTTATTTGAACTGTTGCTCCACAGAGCCAGACTTTCTTCTAATTTTTAAAAGTTGTCCTAATGAATATTTTGTCAGGCTTGGTAACAGTCTAAGTTTTTATTATTTTTTTATTAACTCTGGCTGCTTTTCCACTTCTATTTAGTGCTTACTTGACCAAAACATACTGAGCAGTTTATTTTAAAACAAAACAGAAAGTGAAAAATGGATGGCAAAAAAAGAAAACTCAGGTCCTCAAAAGAAACAAAACTACCTGCTGAAGATGAACAGTATCTAAAACTCAGGTTTGATGCATCATCCTTCAGTTTATCATCAACTGTTTGTTAATTTTTCAGCTAATAGTTCTTTGGAAATCATCTTGCTGGTGCTTAAATGTTATTTCATGGCTCACAATATCTTAACTTTGGCATTTGCATGTACACTAGCACTAACAAAGAAATTAGAAATATTTTTGGCTTTGTGTCAGCTTCTATACAAAAAGTGCCCAAAATATCCTATAAAAATTTGGTTATTTCTTATGTTTTCTGCTGTGTCGATACAATATGGGTTCATTTATGCCCGAACAATTCATAAACCAGAGTTAAGTGTATTTTTTTTTAAACAACATCTTTTTCTACTCTGAAAATGGTCAGATACTGGACTTGGAGGAAGGAAAAACCTTCAGGAAGCCCATTGGAGAACTACTGATTTAGTTGACTTTGAAAAGTCACTTTAACAACTGGCTCTTGGGAAGCAACATATCCCAGTTACCAAAATATGAGTGAATCAACATTAAAATATGGTCCGGCATGATATTGAAATTACACAAAAAGTGGTCGGTGACTTACTTGTTGAAACAACTTTAGGTTTTCAACCATACCTGATACTACATCAATGTTGATTCAACATTTATTAGATGTTGGCATTTCAATAAATATAATTCAACCATGAAACACTGATTCAATAACATCTTTTCAACATTGGTTATTTGGCTAGAATTGGATGATCACCATCAATCGTCCACCTTAACCAAAAATCTACTTTTGTGATTATAACTCAACATTGAATTAACATCTTTTGTTATCTGGGTATACAGTGTACAAAAATAACGAATGACTCAATTCTTTTAAGCATTACTTAATCTTGACGAACTTTAGCGATATTTACATTTGAACAAATCTTAAAACTCAGCGTTATTTTTAGCCTCACCTTGTGAACAACACTAAACTCATGCACAGCTTCTGCAGCTAACCTTCAACACGCCAAAGATTACCTCTCTCAGGACAAAAAAAGAACTCTGATTGTCGTCAGTGGAGTAATTTTGGATGTATAGTCATTCTTTTGTTAAGGTGATCTTTGACAACAGCTCCTGTAATCTAGCATATGTAAAAGCTTGTGCTCAAGCTGAATGCAATTTAGTCCAGTATGATGAGTGATGGCTGCGAACAGATTTATTTGCATGAATGGTCATTGGGTTTAGTTAATGATAATATAATGGTAGAGGCTGACACATTCTCAGGAATCGTATAATAAGATCCTGTCGGCTCGGTTCTGAGTTCACCTCTATGTCACAATTGACGAACTTTCAGACGCATTAAGTGAGTCACGGTGTAGTAATTCTGATCACTTCTGAGTGAGCTTCGGTAACATTTAGGAATTTCGGTGAGGGCAGGGCAGTGATGACCCTCTTTAGAAGATGACAACACGACGTCCTTAAAAAAAAAAGATGTTGAAACGTGTCAAACTTGCCAAGTCTGAACAAGAGGTTTGAACGAGACGCATTAAAACCACTGACACTTTTTGTGTTTTGGAATTTCATTTCAGGTCCTCGTTTGATGGAAGAGAGATCAATGTGTTTGCCAAGAAAGTGCCTTCAAATTCACAGCAGACATAAGAACATTGTTGTGTTTATATAGTGTCTATTTGTGTTGTTCTTGTTTTCAAAACTGAAAATAATGTGTTGGTTGATACTGAGCAGAATGCTTTTATTTTATTGGACCTGAAAAGAGTTTGTATTTGTGAGGAAAACATTAATTTATCATTAAACACACCTATTTATTGAACAAATATGTACATAACGATTCAACAATCCTTTAAAAATCTGATTATTTTGGTTATAAAAGTTATATTTGATGAAGAGAAGTGTTTTTTTTTCTATATAATGTCCACCTTTACTATTATGCTGATGTTACGCTCCATCATTTTCATCATTAAAACTTTATTTGGCACGTACTTGAGAGATTGTGAACAATTAGACCATATGGAAGACCAATGGTAATTACTCACTGCATTATGAATAAAGAATATTGAAGCACAGCAGATTTTGTGATTACTGATGAGGCAGATGGTTGAAGTTCATATTGTCACTGTGTTTATTTCCATTGTCTTCTCTTTAGACACAAATCTCATCTAAAGCCATAAACAACATTGAACTTTAAGTAAAAATCTCTGTTTTCCTTGGGGGTGGGGGTGGGGGGGGGTTGCAGTTTTACTTTTGCAGTTTTCACCAGGTGCTAATTACTGAATCCCCTCTTTTTACAAAAGAACATAGCATTTATTTCATAGTTCATAGCTATCAGACTCATTAGAGTGAACATAATCTTAAGTAATCTGAATTCAAACCCATATAAAGTTTTAAACCGCATAAAACTTAAACTCATTGGTCAGATTGGTTGATAATAATTTAAATGTAATGAAAGAAGTGTTTCTATTGTTAAAGACCAATAGCTTTAAAGTGCCTGTGAAGTGCATATCATTCAAATACAAAAAATCTAAGAAAATACAATATTCAGGAAACTTGGCATAATATGCATGATTTTACCCAGTTTGTTGCATAATTGGCATATTTTATATTGAATTTGGCTCAGCCGACCTGAAACAGGAAGTGACATCAAAGGGAAACTCTTTAAGAAAGAAAACTTCTTGGTCTTTATTTACTGAAACAATATAATCTGACTCTTTTTCATTTTCCCTCTGATAGTGGTTAAAAATTAACTAAAGAAACATCAAATTCTTCTCTACAGTCTGTTGTCAGCCACTGCAGTAACGCTGTTTACATGCTGTTATTCCCCTTTGACATCACTTCCTGTTACTTCACATGCAAATATCTCAACTGTTCATCTCAGAAGAGTGATGTTTTTGCAATACGTTATTAATTAGATCTTTCCAAAAATGCATTCATATTTATTACAAAAATATGATGTCACACGCACTTGAAAACCACATGAAACTGAAGCTCACATAAAAGTCCAAGTTCACTTAACTTAAAGCTAAACAGGGAAAACAATATTTTATGTCAAAAGAGCCAACATGTTTCTCGTTCCACACTTCATAATTAGAAAAATCGCAAACAATGTGTTTTGAGAAGCTTAGGAATAGCCAATAGTCCTCGTGATAATTTTCTAATTGTAGATAAACACTTGAGAGCCGTTGTGTAACAAAAATCTAATCCATCATTATGTATTACATGAGAACAATTACATATCTGAACAGAAACAAAGTAAAGTCCTGAGAAAACAAAAATAGTCAAAGATTTCTCCTCCTTTCAATTTTGACTGATTGTTTTTTTATTATGATGTTTTTGGGTAGTTCATCAAACATTAATCCAGACACGCATGTTCCAGGGGATGCTGATAGATAAGGTTCTGGTTCAGTTTCATATGTCAATCATTATTTACCAACGTTTGGCTGAAAACTCGTTTGCATGTGGACTGAAGCTGCATTACTTAAAGAATGTGCTTGACTGTGCGCAGATCCTATCAGTGTGACTCTAATCTTAATTGATGCTATGTTTACAACCTGATATGGGCTATAAAACAAGTGATGGCCTCTGTTCCATAAATCACTGCTTCCTTATAAGATCAGGGGGTTCCACCTGTAAAACTTATGCTCCACGAACTTGTAATATGAATAAGTGCGAGACTTGATGTTAGATCCAGTGATCCTGGTGGCAGACTGTTTAATGATACCTGGGCCAATTAAGGAAAGGGTGACGTTTAACACTCAAACTATAAAACGATTAGGCGGCTAAAAATACCAAGTGCACCTCATGGGAATGCATCGGGGATTCCTTCTTCTCTCTGGATGGGCAGAACAGGGACACCGGATCCTAATCTAAGGAGGATATCACTT
Organism: Cynodonichthys magdalenae; assembly: GCA_031762555.1. Classification (NCBI taxonomy): domain Eukaryota; kingdom Metazoa; phylum Chordata; class Actinopteri; order Cyprinodontiformes; family Rivulidae; genus Cynodonichthys; species Cynodonichthys magdalenae. Next base: position 13,657,744 of record JARVJO010000227.1, on the reverse strand, counting down.
ATCTGGAGACAAACAGCACAGATTAGGAGACGAGACAGAAGATGCATCAGGGACAGCATGTGGGAGGGCTTTAACACAATTACACACCAGCACCAAATCCCTCCTCTGTTACCTCTGAGAAATTTGGTGTAATAAATAGTAAATAGAGACCAAAAGCCATGCCATTTCCTTCCTGTCAGGCTGCACCCGGCTCCATCAAAGCCCCGGAGTAGAGAGCGGAAACACGTAAATGTTGTCACTCCGCTGCGATTAGAGGAAACGTTTGTAACGAGGTGAAGTTTGGGCCCCTTAAGCACAGTTCATAGCTGATATCAGCTCAACAAATAAACTGATCTTTAGTCGCTTTTAAAACCCTGCTTCAAATTTGCTTGTCAAACATATTTCATGCTGAGACTTAAACATGGTTCCTTATGACGTATATCAAATCGCCTCCCCCGATTCACAGAATTTTGTGGCTAAAGTGAGCACTGAAATCCAATTTTGGAAACCCCCAGGCGTCATTCAGGACAACCATTGCATTTATAGTAATCACAGTAGCCTCAGTGGCTGTAAAACTGTCACAGAAGGCTCACTGCTTCACTCCATGTCTCATGATTAATTCATTTTTCTCTTATGCCTTGTGTAGACTGTTCAAATCCTCCATGAGTCACCAATAATATACATTCAGATAAAACAGCTCCCATTAGGGATTTGACAGCTGAGAGATGAATGAGTTGTCATCATCAGTAGGCTCATCTCCAGCAATTATACTGTGCCAAACTGGAAATATCATAAATATGAGCGACGTTGACATAGTTAAAGTAAAATACCTTCTGTTTTGTTAAATCTCAGCTGACGCCAGAATGTTTTCTTGACTCCGACGGCACCTGACAAACTGATTCCTAACTCTGGTTGGTGCTCTGCAGCAGAGAAGAGATCCGCTGCGGTTCTGTCTGCGTTCCAGAGGAAGTATCTTTGATCCTGTTGTGCTGGCAAAGTGTCCGTGCCGCCCCCTCAGCATGTCCCTCACTGTGTATGTGCTATGAAGCCTGTCACTACTGAGACAAAGCACAACAAATTACTGCAGCACATCATCCCTCAGCTGAATCTTTGTGTTTTTTTTACCCTGCATGGCATAAAACAACGTTAACAATTCCCAAGTTTTAAAAAAATTTAATGCATAATTGTTTCTTTATTATAACAAACAGGTTGTGATTAAAAAGATTATAGTATTTACAGATTTATAAATCAGTCTACTAACTATGCTGTTGACTGAATTCATTCTTCTCTCTTAGAATAGATTTAAAATCAGGATTTCTTTTGTCTGAATTCCAGGGACACAAATAAAATGACAAACATTTTGTTAAAAATGCAAACTGATAAATGAATGAATGAATGAATGAATGAATGAAATTTATTTCAGACAATTTCAGACAATTAACAAATTTAACAAATAATA
>JARVJO010000227.1:13597406-13653640 GCA_031762555.1 Cynodonichthys magdalenae | reverse complement strand
GAGTTGTAGAACTTATTGGAAACTCAAGACAGCCATGACATTATGTTTTTTACAAGTGTATGTAAACTTTTGACCACGACTGTATGCAGTGGATTTAAGCCCAAGCTGAGCCAAAACTCTAGGGACAAACTTTCATACATCCTTTTATTACCTGTGTGATCTAAAAACTTTCTAGTTTGCTAAGTTTGTTCAATAATACATCTCATTTTAAAGTAAGTAAAAACCTAATTAAAATTTGATGTAATCAAATGCATACACTATAAAATATACCTAAAATGATTTCTGAGTCTGAAGGTGTTGGTTTGTGTCAGGTAATGATTAACAACTTAGAGCAGAGGTTCTGTGTCGTTCCAGTTGACCGATGCATCTTTCCACCTGAAAAACAACAAAACAAAACAAAAAAAAAAACAGAAATTTTGATATATACTGGGAATTAGATAAACTAAGTTGGTCTTTATGTAAAGTGATTTGAACCCATTTTAATTGAAAAACAAAAAAAAAAAAAAGGTTCCTTACTTTGTTCGAATACAAAGCTCCAGTGGAGGAATAAGATCAGAATCAACTTCCTGAAAGCTTTCAGCTGATTTGCCAACAGCTGAAAACATAATTTGCATTTTTGGTTAAAAATAAACCAACTTATAATCAACGCAACTAAATGTAATGCTGACAAAAATATAATAATACATCAGGTGTCACAGAAATGTGAAGTAAACCATATCATAAAAACTAAACTTACTATAAAAAGCACCACAGACAAAATGTCAGTAACTTTTCTATTAAGTCTTTGGATCTAAACAAAAAGTTACAAAACCACAATCATATTACATCTACAGACACTCAAATGAAATGTGGTTACATACAAACTGTGAGGCGAATCTCCTCCTGCTGATTGGCCAGTCCATCATAGTAATAAAGGTCAAACTCCCCACCTTCTTCCTGATTGGTCAACAGCTCCCTCTGCAGGCCAAACAGCATGCTGAAGTGGCTTTCACTGCACACCACCCAGATGGGGAAGGAGGGACTCTTCAGGTAAGTTCCTACCTTAATTAAAAGACAATGAAGCACAGCACTTTAGCCTATTAGCATGTATGTTTATATCACAGTTTCATGAAGCCTTTGCTGAAACCAGCACACGTGTTACTAAGTTGGCCTTTATGGTTTCAACTAAAAGATCAAGACCATGATTTTGTGCGTGCAACTGGCTTCATAAACGTCTTTCCTCTTATTATCCCTTCACAGGACGAAGAGCAGATAATTCTTTATACCCTGTGAATTATTCTTGTTACTTTACCACAATAATTACATTTAGATGGTCACTTTAATACTTTTGTTTGTCTTCCATTATACGATAAATCAGTGCAAAATCACTTTTCATCTAAAATAAACTGTTTTTTTGTTTTGTTTTTTTTTGCTGACTGTGTTGCTGAAGTGAAATCATATCGTCAAAATTTCTCACTAATCTGGTATTAGTTTTGGACCAACATTGCTGTGAGCTATAAATATGTTTATGTGTCCATCACTGCAGTTGAAACATCAAATTTGCTTACCTTACAGATATTATAATGTTCCAACAGGGACAGCAGGCCAACTTCACAGGGGTCTTTGATCCCCTTAAGCAGAGTCATGTTGCCACTCCCTGAGTCCAGCTCCATGTCATTGTCAAACACATTAGAAGCTGCTCTGCCACAAAGCAACAGATTGACCAACTCCTGGTGAACCCAAAGAGACTGTAAGAACTGGAATATATTTTAAGCATCCAATATTGACAGCAAGTGGTGCAAATACATGGAGCAGGCTTGTGTTACCACAAAAAAACTCTCCTTTTGTACAAAGAATTCCTAACTTTGGTTTTATATCTAATTTCCCTCTGGGATCAATAAAGTATTTTTGAATAGAATTTTAAAAAATGACAATTTAATGTCTAATGTTCACACCTGAGTGCAGTAGCCATGGGCAGCAATCAGTGTGGTGGTGGGCACGTCCATATCTTCTTTTATTCTAAGAACATATAAAAAAAATAACAGCTGTTACAAGCTCAAAAAATGTAAACTGAATGTTTTATTACTTATTTTAACCTTTAAAACCAGGGAAATCCCAGATTCCTTTTTCAAGGGAGACCTGGGCCTAAAGGAAGTCTAAACAGAATCTATTCAGCGATGGAAGAAAAAAACATATTTTTACCTTTCAATGGATCGAGAGAGAACCGCTGATACGGTCAGCAGAACACATCCTAGCATCCCTCTTTCAAACTGTAACAAAAGAGATTAAAACTAAACAATACTAATAATGACCACATGTTCCTCACACGCAAAAACAGCCGATGGTGCTTCTTTTACCTGCTCTATGTGCTGCTCCAGAAGGGACTCCAGGTCCTTGATGTTATCCAGAGAGAAATAAATAATCTGCAGCAAGTGATGATTAGAAAAGACTCAAACTGATGTAAACAACAATATTCTTACATCAAGCAGTGTACAACAAATAAACGACATGTATGACTGAGTAAAGCATTAAAGCAAAAATATCATCCATGGCTATGATTTAAGTTGATAAAATACTAAAAGAATTATCAAATATTAAACTCATCTACATTTTAGCAACTATACACAAGGGAAACTCTACCTTTTCAAGTACACCTTCAGATCTGTAGTGTCCACATGGAGTGAAATGCTTTGTCCCCGAGTTTCTGGTATTTAAAGAAAAAAAAGAGTTTTGAAACCAAAATATGCTAACAATTTAAGTCAATGTTCTACCAAGAATGACAGACTCTACAGATCTATCTGACATGAAGAGATGCAAGTCCAGTTCTGCAGACCACTAACATATAAATGACATCCTGAACTAATCGCACCTTTAACCTTAAAACAAAGTATTTCTACAACTTGAGTTGAAGAAAAAATGACAATAAAGTAGTTCTGAGTATGAAAAAGTATTTGTTTATCACTGTTTAATCTTGACCATTCAGGTCAATAGAACAGAACCAGAAAAAACGTCTGAAACTCTTGTCGAAAAGATAAGAAATGTGGAAATAATGAAATCATTTTTTTGTTTTTCTTGGGTCTTCTCTAACAAACAACAAAGAAACAATAAAGAAGCTCAGATGTAACACCAGCTATGTTTACATGTGCAAAATTCTTTGATTGGATTGAAATTTATTCTGATTTAATAATCCAAATGCATTGTTTACATGGGCACAATCCAAACCTGAGGAGTGTTTACATGCACCAGGCTTTTATTCAGAATAAAAGCACTGACATGCGCAGAGTTGTTAACTTTCCCTAAAAAAACACAGAAGACGAAGTTCTACTTCCGTGATGAACATAAACAAACGTCTTCTGAGCGTCCAGAATGGACCTGAGACAGGTTTTAATAACGGTGGAGACATTACTGCACTCTCTGGTTGAGCTACAGGTGATGCAGTGACTTTTATTTTTGGCGAAGCAACACATGGTGTTTGTCTTCCTTCTTTATTGAATCAGAGAACGGGAGGAAAAGTTCTGTTCTGCTGGAAACTATAGCGCTGCTGTCCCTCCCTCCCTCTGATATTCAACCGATGGTTGAAAGTCAGAATATATGCGCAGTCAGGTCAGTTTTCCACAATCAGAATAAAATGATCAGATTAAGTGTTTAAATGCACGCCGTTCGGATTATCAATCAGCATATACCACCCCTCTCATTCCGATTACAAATTCATTCGGATCGAGCTGATTTGGATCAGAATAATACGAATGGGGTGTTTACATGACGCATTTTTATTGCGAATGGCCGTAGCTAGTGTCTGGAGCAGAATCTACTTTCTGGCACCAATTCTGTACGTAGACATCACATCTAAAACCTGTTGGTGTCCGTGGAAAACACAAATCTTATCAGTATGTGAAGAAACTTATTCACCAACAATGTAGATTTTCCAAAACTCAAGCATCCATTCAAGTTAAAGGAATAAGGAAATAAGATTATCTTACATTGCAACTGTGGCTTGTGTTTCCTTGCCTGCCCTCCACAAGACTTCAGCCAGAGCTAAAACAAGACACCGTCTTCTGGTGCTGTTGGAAGGTCGTAACTTCCTGAGAATAAAAGGACATATGTGTAAAAATGAGGTGTCTGATTGGTTGCTCGATTGTTTGATTTGAAGCTAACTTACTGAAGCTTAGTAATACTGCTATCAGCATGTTCAAACAGAAGCTTCTTCAGAATAAATGCTTGAACAGATGCCAAAACTCCACAAGGACCACCCTAAAAAACAACAACAAAAAGGAAAAATACACAATTATAAAGCAGAACACAACAATTCAGTTGATTACATGAGAATAAATGTGCCACCTAAGCTAAAATAAATAAGACAGTTTGGGTAAAATTACCTTTTTTTGCACAATGCCATATCTGAGGTCATCAATGTCAGAAAAGGTGAAACCCTGATTCATCCACTCAACACTGAAACAATGTAAGCTGGAACCAAGAAGAATCGTTTTCAATTGCTATAAGAAAAAACAAAACAAAAACAGTAATAAAAAAAGTAACCAACAAAAAACTGTCTCCAACATGTCTCAGTAAGTACTAACTGTGGCAGTGTGTTGGTCCATTGCACAGCCTGAATAGTGAAACTTTGGAACATTCCTCTGAACAGACACTACTTGCAGATCCTCCTCATCATCATCGATATCATCTGTAAATATATTAGGAATGCATTTTTGGCAAAACTAGTGCATAATATAGTCAAGAGTCTTGATTTTCTTCCATCAAAACTTACCTAAAACTATCTCTGACACATTCGGTCTAGGGTTTACTCTAGGAAAAAAAAATTATTATTTTATAATTATAACTCAAGGAAAATATTTGAGTTCACAGAAAAAGTATTGTGTGAGAACTGATACTGTTTGGTGTGGCAACAAAAAGCTATTTACATGCTCGTTTTCACTGTGTTCTTTTCCATTTTCTCACAGCTGCTCTGATCCTGGTTTCTCTCTGCCATGCTCAAGGGTTCCAGTTGTCCTTTAACACTGCTGGCTGCCATGTTCTGAGTCAGACTGCTTTTTGTATGTACATCAGTAAACCGTCTGTTTTCCTCATCTTTTCTGAGAAGCATCTGGGATGCTTCAACTTGTCGGCTTCGCTTTGTTTTGTTTGATTCCTGAAGAGAGGAGGAAAAAAACATATAAGTGTGGTTAAGATGATCAAGGAGCAAGTGGTTTTAAGCTTCTTCAGTCTGTACCTGTGGTACCGGTCCAGCCAACATGCCTCGTCTGCTGTGATTAGTTCTGTTCTTCTGGGTAGCAGATGTGCTTCTGTCTGTCTCCTTTTGTGCAAAGATTTCATTGTCTTGTTGGGAAGCCAGCACTGGTTTGTCTTTTTGGTAATCTGATTTATAAGTCAAGTCATCTGTTGGATTAAAACTAGATAGGATCTCATACACACATGTTGGTTTAGAGGGGCATGCTACATTTGGTTCAGACCTGTGAAAGAAATCCCACACAAGTTTAAGCCAGTTCTACTAAATCATCAAATGTTAAAGTTCTGACACAAAACCCTGCATATAAAATACCTTTGTTTGCTGCTAATGGAAGCTGGCGTCACTTCGTCTGCTTTTATGTCATTTTTTAATGGTTTTCTTGCAGGGGAGCTGATACTTTGGATTATCTGTGAACAGTCTCTGCTTATGAGCTCGTCATTGTTTAACTGTTCAATATGATGCTTCACAATAATCTCGAGCAATGTTTTCAGGGGGGTCCTTAGAACCTGCAATTATAGGAAAGTCTGGTGCAGCTCATTTTTATACATTTGCACAGCGTAGCAACGTTTTTGACAGTCAGACTTACTTTATTTTTCCTGTAGAGATCCTCTATGTTGAGAATCTGCCTCAGATGTGATCTGTTATTGATACTGGCCTCTGTGCGTGGATGCTCCTCATCCATACAGGCAATGGTTCTTTTCAGTCCCTGTAGAGGAGACAGTGAATGAGCGGTTGACATGTACTTTATGAGCAGACAGACTTAAATATATATGAATACATATACAAACAAAGGAAACATTGCTTCTGTAAAAGCTTTTTCCCCTAAATCAAACGTTTTCTGCTATTGTAGCCGTTTGTTTATGTACTCCCTTCTAGCAAAAAACACAGTGCCACAAAATCACATCACTGTAAACTTATGTAGTTCAAGAAAAACTAAGCTAGCTGGCTAGCAGCAGTGCTAGCGGTTTGCACATACGTACCCCTGTCTATGTTTCAGTCATTGACGATTTTGTCTTAGCTAACTTACCTTTCGACTCAAATATTCCCTTACAAGGGATGAAGACACCTCTTCGACTGAAGCCACCATGGTAGGAACAAGACAGGAATGGTCACTGTTGGAGCGAGGAGACCGTGTGCTGTCTGCACCGACACAAACTCTCTCTCTGTACTTACATTACGTTGTAAAAGCTGACCAGAAGGACACGTTTCAGTTTAAAAAGGAAACACGCATCGACAGCAAAAAGGACTCTTTTGCTCGGACTCCAAATCGTCTTTAATCAAACGATAGCTCGATTTATTTCTTTCCTTTTCGGACAGATAAAGTTTCAGTATATGATCGAGTGAAACTGATAGCTTGAAGCAGGTAGCCAGTTTGCTAACACGTTACCATAGTGACGCGTCGCTCCTCGGTGCTTGTTGAATTAACTATCTTCTAATGCATACATTTATATAACTCTATGACTAATCACCCTGAAAATTAAAAAAATATGGAGTATTTTGCAGCTTATAGGTTTGTAATTTGGTTTGCAGACATATACTCCCTTGTTAGGACGTTGTTCTTTGGCATCTTGCCCCTTCATCAGCTTAACTCAAAATCTGTCAAATCTGGTTGGTATCATCAACCAACCAGATTTATAATTTCTAACACAATTTAAGAAGTTTGTCTGTTTATTAGAATTCAAAACGGCTATTACGGTGCTTTGGCATCAAAAACGCATCTCTGAAAGGTTTAATTAATCCACAATAATTAGACTTGTGAATATTTTTTTCTACTCTAAATGCAGATTTTTAATTTTTTTAATGCAGTTTACATTAAACTTTTTCCTTCAAGTAAACCTTTGAATAAAATGATGCTTACACTCTGCAGGGTTACATATTTGTGTGTGTGTGTGTGTTGATTGGAGCACTTAGCTTGTCTGGAGTTTAGATGAGAAACAAATCTGAAATACTGAAATATTAAAAGTCTAACTCTTTCCTGATCCTGAAACTGTGAGTAATTTTCTCTGCAAAGTGTGTAAAATATGGTGGTACTGCAACATTACTTAACATTTAAAGTGTGACAAAAATGAGCAGTTGAAAAATTTCTATAGCTGCCATACAGCTGATAAAAAAATTTAAATTTAAATAATTGAGGGACAAACACATTATGATTTCAACAGTTTGCTCTTCTTATTCGATCACAAATCCAAATGTTAGTGTTTCATGTCGTAGCTCTGTTATGAACTGATACTTTGTCAAATGTCATCAGTTACAGTCTCCAGCTGCCCACCACCCTTCATGAAAAATATAAAATAATTAGAAAAATAATGGTTTTGTTATTTCTTTTTAAAATCGAAACAATTCAGGTCATGACCACAGCAAAATTTTCAGCACATCAAGTTTTTATATTATTTTCATAATAACTTTTAAAGACAGCACAACAATACTGTTATTTTGGTTTGTTTTAATAAAACTTGATTTCTATTTATAACATATGACAAAAAATCCAAACTAGTTTACTTTTTTCATAATCAAACAATAAAACGATCAACCTGGACAAGTGAATCATGGCATCTGTACCAAGAGTATTATACTGTGCTTAGAAATGAAAAAAAGAAAACAAAAACAGGGTGCTTGCATGAAAAATAAATATTTTTTTAGATACTGCTGAAAAAATAGGATGTAAAAATGAATTGTCTTCCTGCATTGCTGCTATAACATTGCCATCAATTAAACAGAACCTTGAAAGAACATGATTTTCCTCAATATAATACCAAATGAAAATAAATTACAATAGTAACAGATGAAGATGAGTTGTTTTAGAACTCCAACCAATACAATACATTTATTGGAGTTTTTACTTATTATATTTCAAGCATATCATTTGGTGTTTTATGGACCACTCAATGTGATATTTACAATGCATTTACCAACAGCTGGTGTCATGAAAGCTATTAGGGCCTTACAGCAAATATACTTTTAATGTTTAGTGCAATCCTTAGCACAGGAACAGGAATCTGTCAGTTTTGGCACAGGTATTATCCAACATCCTTACAGGGAGCCCAGTTTTACAATTGCGCAACATGTAAACAACATCTTGAATTTTTGTGTTTGTATGTGTGAGTGTTTCCCTTCCTTAGGAATGCCAGGCATACTGTTCACCCCTTTTACGTCTGAGCACAATAAATGAAGTTTTACAAAAAGACTGAAAGACAACAAGGAACAATCTTCTGCACACGAAGGAGCATCAGTAGTCATAAGCTGCAAGAAAGAAACAGAGGAGCAGTTATTGACATCTGCTCTTCAGCCTGAGGTCATACGGAAGAGGAGCATGCGATCCACTTCACAAAGTGCGATGAATTCCAGGTGGGTGGAATCGTGCGGACATGCAGTCATACGAGAGTGATCTTACTTTCTATTGTGAGGATGCAGGTACTTGCTGCTGTGCCCCGGCTGTTCACAGCCTTGCACATGTACTCTCCCTCGTCCTCTGGGAAGGTCTCCGGCAGGTAGAGGCAGTACGTCTCTCCTCTTTCAATATACTGATAGTCCTCACAGTCCTGGAGCATCTCTCCCTCAAACCACCAGGTCACCTCAGGCTTTGGCTCGCCGGTGATCTTCACAGTGAACCGAACTGGCTCAGAATCCACTACCGACTGATTTTTAAGTGGCTTCTTAAACCACGGAGCCCCTGAACGAGCGTGATCTTCGTCATCTTCATAAGCTGCAGAGCCATTGATGATGCTACCCTCGTCCTCCACTTCGTCCTCCTTCTTCTGCAGGCAGACAGGATCATTTAAAACTTCTATGTTCCTGTGTTTTAGGAACGATCTTGTGTGATATGTTAATAAACGCTTACCTTTTGTAGAGCAGCATCGATCTCTTGCTGTTCAAACTGCATTCTCTGGAGCTTCTGCTCCTCTATCCTCCTCCGTTCTTCTTCCTCTCTGGCTTTGGCCATCTGTTGAAATCGAGCTCGCATGTCCACCTTTTGTTTGAACGGCGACTCCTCAAGCCTTACTGGAGTTGTTACTCTTCCGTCCTCATCTTCCGCCTAAAAAAATAAAGTTATTTATGGCACTCTTTAAATAAAATACTATATTTTGTCTGTTCAGTCATGTAAAATGCATAGTGTCTTATTTACATTCATTCAGCAACTATGTAATCAAAAACTGCTTTATCTGTTATCCAAAATAACACATCAGAGACTTTGAGCTAATCAGTCTTTCCCTCAATCATGAACCTGACCCACCTGATGCTTTATACGAAATATTTACATCCTCCCACAGCATTTGGGTGCTCTTACCTCCTGGAACCGTTCAGCTTCTCTCTGTTTGATTTCATCATCGATGGCCTTCCTCCGCTCTCTCTCCATCTCAATCTTTTTCTGAATCTCCTCCTCTGTCAACTGCTTGATCTTCTCAAATTTAGACTTGAGATTTTTGGCTTGAATGGAGCCAGTTTTCTTCAGTTTTGTCAGCTCCTCATATTCGTTGCTCACAACATCTGAGCTTTCGTTTATCTCCTCCTGTGAAGCATAAAATCAATTTACTTGAAACAAACATTTTTTTTGAGCATGAGAATATTTGAATTGTTAGGAGTAATTCAGTCAAAGTAAATCAGAATATTCTACAGACTGAAAGACACAGCACATAGTTCAGTTTTATCCCACAATAAAGTGATAATGTTCAGTTGTTATGAAAATACTGTATACTGTATGTCAAAACAAATTTAACTTTGCATTATAGCCACAGGAAATTCAAGGATTACTCAAACATGCATGAGTCAAATCAGCACTCAGTGTATGTTTTTGATGAAGGAATCACATTATAACTTCATATACAGCTCAAAAAAGTTGATTTTGCATGAACCCCCCCCTTAAATTAGTACTTTTAAAAACTGACCTCGCCCATTTCTTGTCTAAGTTGTTCAAATTCCTGCTTCTCCTGCTCCAATTTCTTCTTACGCTCCTCTGCCTTGCGTCTCCTCTCAGCCTCCTCCTTCTCCTTTAGCAGCTCCTCAAAGTTGATCTCTAATTTTCTGGGGTGCAGAGCCTCCTGAGAATCACTCCTCATCATTTCTTCGTCGTCTTCCAAAACCTAAACACAAACCCCCCCAACTATATTTATAAAGGTATCTGCACTTGCAAGTATTTTGTCCGTTATTAAAGTTCAGATTGTACACAGTTAAATACTTACCAGCATTAAAAAACACTGGAAACTCAACAAACAATAAAGCAGGACCTTTCTTATTATGTATTTAAGCATAACATGCACCCAAAAACAGAAATTAACAAAATAAATGAACTGTTGTGTGTGGATCTAAAAAAAATGTGCTGTATAATTTTGTAGAATAAAACTTCATAAGCACGTGAAACTGAAAATATCTTACTGTTTCATCTCCATATGAGAACTTTTCCTCATCCAGGACAGGGCTCTTAAAGAGATAATTCAAACACAGAACCAGCGGTACAGATGTACCACTTGAGCCCATTAAAAAATGTAGAACATCAAAAAAAATATTACAAAACTAATTCAATTTAAAACCAGACATAAAAAAAGCTATTGGATTAATTTACCTTAGGCCAGGGATGGGTAACTTAAATAATGTAAGGAGCCACAATTTTTTGTTGACACTATAGGGCCACATGACGCTGCACACGTACACAAATGTAATAAAACTGCCATTTTAAAAATGTTTATGTATAAATGTTTATTAAACCAACATGCAGTGTTGTAACTGAACATATTCTATGTTATGTATAACAGTTGTATTCTTGCTTAACAAAAATGAATTAAAAATATTTGAAGCAAACAAAAAAATAAAATCTTTAGCGAGCTGAAGTGCAACGGCATAAGACGCCTATAGTGCAGACTTCTGCGTGGTTCTGGTAAAAAGACGCTGTTGTTTATGTACTTGTAACTTCAGTAAACTTTACTTATTTAGCTTTGTGCAACATGTTGTAGTGGTGATTTATATTAAAATCCTTCATGGCAAACAGACTCTAAGCAGACTAAACACATAGGTTTACCTCGACATTCCATAAACAGCTAGTCTTCCTCCAAAAATTAAAACAATTTTTAAATTTATTTTGAAGTTCAATTTTCTTTCACCAGTTGTCCCTCCCTGTCTTAGGCTAAAATATTTTTTTAGTAATTACCAAATCTGTTATCTGTTATTTAGACACAGCATTCAACACGTGAAGGTTATGTATACTAGTTGTGTATCTTTATGTGTAAAGGTGACTGATAATCATTTTAGAGTTCAGGTATCATTCTGAGAAATCTGAGCTCTGAACAACACCAGCCTAGCTCCAACATGTTAGTGATCAGCCACATGCACACATACACATGCGCTGCACGCTCCTGATTTTTTGTCATTGAGTCACACTGGCTCACCATGCTTTTGCGGGCCTCAGCAAAGAGTCTCTTTTCCTCCTCCAACCTCCTCTTGGCCTCCTCCTCAGCCTTTCTCTGCTCCTCCTCACGTCTTTGTCTTTCCAGATCCTCAAAACTGACACAAATTTTCCCCGGCTTACTTCCCTCCAGGTTCAACAAGGCCATCAGGGCCTCATCATCTTCATCTACAAGCTGAGAAATATCATGTCATTAAGCTTGTTTGAACTAATGTTTTCATTGTATGTATACTAATTTACACTTATTTTCCACTTAAAGCTAATCAGTTTAAGCACAATTAATTTGTCAAGCTGTTCCTTTAAAGTCTTTTTTGATATATAGTCTATACTGTGAGAATATCAGCACATTTTTTTCCTATGGACAGAAATCTTTCAGAACTCATTCCCAAATTTAAACTGATATATTTAAAATCTATTATTGCACAGTGTATTTACCATGCTCTTCCTGGCTTCAGCAAAAGCTCGTCTCTCCTCTTCCATTCGCCTCTTGGCCTCCTCCTCTGCTTTTTTGCGCTCTTCTTCTACTCTCTGCCTCTCCAGCTCCTCGAAGCTCAGTCTCAGTTTTCCAGGACGAAATTCCTCTTTGTCATCCTCAGCTGGCTGAGAGCTTTCCTCATCATCTTCCTGGTAAGACACAAAAATATTGCAAATACTGAGTTAGCTTAACACTAATTCAAATTTTAAGGAGACATATGCTTTTAAATCCTTTATTTCCACATTTAAATCATTCAGTTGTGGTTTAAAGTGGAACTGCAATGTTTTGGTCTGAGCTCCTCCACAAGCCCCTCTTTCACCCTTTTCTGAAGTGTGTCGCAGATCAACTCATTTTGATGCTGTCTCTTTAAATACAAACACAACGCTTAACACCCCGCCCACCTCCAGCTTCCAGATCTATAGAGGGGTTTACAGCTATATAGCTGCGCAGAAACGTTTTGTTTATAAATTAATTAAAACATGTCAACAACGGCAGACTTGTCCATCCAGTCTTACATGTTGGAGCCAGAGTCTGAGAGCCAGAGGAGAATGTAGATGACGAAACTGTAGTTGGTAAGTCCAGAACTTATTTGGCAGTTGCATCGCCAAAACTGTGACATAATAGTTCAGAAAATGTCATAGAAAATAGAGAAAACTGAATAGGTTGAACAACAGAATACAAAGTTATCTAAGCCGTACAGGGAGAGACTAAATTCAACTTTTCTGCACTCCCAGCCACTCCAAATACACAACAAAATGCATTTGATGGCTAAAAAAGTGGATTAACATTCAATAAATAAATTAAATTTGGAGTTCATGTCAGTACGCTACAAAAATCATAGAAAGTTTTGTTTACCATTCCCTCTTTAGCCTCCTGAAAAGCCTTTTTCTCCTCTATCAGGCGTCGTTTGGCTTCTTCCTCAGCCTGCTTCTTCTTCTGCTCCTGCCTCTCCCTCTCCATCTCCTCAAAGGTCAGCTTCAGTTTTCCAGGAGCCACAGACACCTTCTCTGTGGGCTTCTCCTCTTCATCCTAATTCGTGTGAAACATTCACATTAAAATCTGCACTTATGAAAAGGCAAAAAAACCCCATAATTTAAAATGGGACGCTGTACCTGCTGAACAATAGAACGTCGCTTGGCTTCCCTGAAGGAGCGTCTGTTTTCATCATATCGTCTTTTCTTTTCCTCCTCTGCTCTCTGCATCAGTTCCTCCTCTCGGTTCTTCTCTATGTCCTCAAAGTTCATCTTGATTTTTCCTGGAGGTCGTGACGATTTCGCTGGGACCACGCGCACTAAGATTGTGTCATCGCCTTCCTAAATGGTAAAGCAGAGACAAAATTTGCAAACTGTTTCTAAAATCATATGTGATCTGTAGCCACAACAATCAGAGGATAAAGTAAAAATGATTAAGATCACTCAGGCTGCACATTCAAAACGTGTTGAAAGACAAGGTATGTGACTCTAGGGCTGATGTCGACTTTTGCGGTTGATATGGGTGCCAGTTTAGGGTAGTCGGGTCTAATTTAGTCACAGGAGGAAAGTCTAAAGTTAATTTTATCACTGGGGGGTGTGGGAAACAGTTGGCAGTCATGTGGTGTCTACAGCAGACCTATTCCAGTTGTTTCTAGATCCCAAAGTCAGTGCTTCACAGGAAAACTTTAATTATTACTCAGTTTAAAATATTTTTCTTTTCAATGGGCAATATGACTCAAAGAAACATTTAGTAAAAAAGAAGCTTAAGGTCCACTGTAGAGAAATCCTTTGAAAGCTTTAGTTAGAATCCCATTTTTGTCTTTTAGTTAATGTGAAATTGGTGTTTTTTTACATGACGCTCCAAGCGATCCCCAGAGTAGTATGTTTTAACTTAAAGTTTCTTTTACTGACAGTAAACTTTTTCAAAAAGGGAATCGTAATAAGGGAGTAAAAACAAAAGTTTAGTGCAAAAGTAATACAAAATAAAAGGTATTATTCATAAAGTTGGGTGTAGTGTGTTTTATGCTTAATATTAGCAACACATTTTCAAAACATTCAATTTTTAGGAATAAAACAGATCTTCAAAAAGTGAAATAAGTTTTGAGAGTTGTGACTTTCCACAAAGTTGTTCAAGGTCAGTATACCAAATCATCCCTGTAATAGCAGTGTGCTGTTAAATACTTCCATTCATGACTTTTTACAGCTTTGATAATGTCATCTATGCACCAGAGGAGAAGTAGGGCACAGAGTTAGCAGGTAATTGTCTATAATTATCTATCCAGCCCAACTTACATAACCATTCCCAAGAACTTTACTGTCTGAGAATGGACTAAGCCTACAACTGTGCTTCTATTGTTCTGTATGTTTTAATTGGAAATATTTGTAGAATTTACCTGGCATCCGTTTCCAAATAACCTACACATTGCAATCAATGACATAAAAAGGAAATGAACTATTTACTCTCAGTTCACAGGCTGGTCATGTCAACAATGCAACTGTTTGTTGCAGACCTATATCCAGCCTCTGCCAACTGTTCCCATCTCAAAGGCCACTTAAAATAACTCATCCAAGTGGCAGCTGAGGATTACCTTAATCATTACAGACAAAAGTGTACCATATTTTTACCACAGAGACAGCAACAAACCATCAAGACAAGATGCCTCAATGTCAACAAGATAGACTCTGTACCAGCACGAGTTCACTGACCTCAGCTGCTTTCTGAGCAAGTTCTTTCTTGATTTTAGCTTTCTCTTTGTTGTCCTGGGCTTCTCTCTTTTTCCTCTCTTCTTCCATCCTCTTCCTCTCCTCCTCTTGTCTTTGTTTCTCCATTTCTGCAAACTTCCCCTTCACACTACCTGGGTATTTCACAAAGAAAATACATGAACCAAGTTTCCCTCTTCTCTCATATTTTTTCAAACTGGCAGCATCATTTTTATAGCTTACCTGTGATTTTGGGGACGTAAGACTTCTCCACCTTTTTTGACTTTACTTCCTCTTCCTCATCACTGGAAGCGAGCAGTTCTTTTATCTAAAGGCAGATCAAATGGAGAGTGCAATGAGGTTAAGGTTTAGCTGGGATCATCTCCTCTGCCACTCAGGAGCCATGCTGGTCCCAGCAAGAACAAGAGCCAAATCCCTGCTAATAGCAGGATCATGTGGTCTTCAGGTGAGCTTCTGATTGGTCTACATCGTTGCTGCACAGACAGGAGATGAGCGTAGGTGTCCGAGCCTGGCCACCAATGGCACAACATGCACACATGAAGGTTGTTGTGTCTGATTATCACTGATAATCTACTCACATAACACTGTGTCACTGTTTCTATTTAACCACAGACAGTCTGGAGGAAAACTAGTTTAGGTTTGAATTCTTGATCTTGACTTTTACCCTTCCTCAGGCCCTTTGTCAAACCCTCCCATGTTGAAGCTAGGACACAAATTATAGTACAAGATTTGTTTATTATAAAGCAAAACGGTACAAAATTTACTATGAAATTACTTTGTTTTCAAGATTGTGTTTCACACTTTTTGTAAAAGACTGCATGATTTTTAGACAGATAAAAAGGGCCAAAATGTTGCATAATGGTGAAGCCTAATCTAAAAATAAATTGTATTTCAGATAAATGCAATGCTCTGAAAATATTTACCCTTTAAGATTTAACTAGTCACAAATAGTAATGTAAATAATGGACAATAAAGAGTGATTGAAAGCGAGTCTCGATGGAGCAGCTGGAACGTGGAGCACGATATGTTTCATCAAGCTTGTAAAGTTTAGGTATGCATGAAGGTGTGAATTTGAACCTCTCTTAGCTGATTATAAACTCAAAATTGACTCACAAACTTAGTGCAAATTCCTATGAAAGCAAACTTCTACTGAAAGTGGACTTTATATTATGCCGCATTCAAGAGAGCTCCACCCCATAAATCCAAGGACTACTCTATTGCTAGGTCATCAAAATATGTTCTTAACAATAGAACAATATGCCCTCCTCCTTATCTGACTTCATTCCTTTGGAGAACTTTGGGTCTCTTGTATAAACAGGATTTACACTGAGAAAAAGCAACACAGCTCTGAGCATCATTTGAAAGCTCAACTGGATGTTTCAGACAATAATGAAGGGTTAAATAAACTCAGGGAAGTCAGTGAAAAGAAGACTGGCTATACTTGTCACTAATTTATTCTGAAAAGTATAAAACATTATATATACTCATATTCTTCTGAAAAAAGACAAAAATAACTTTCTATGTTAAAGTTTCAGTGTTTCAGTAACAGTTTGAAAATGGTTAGTCTTGCTGTTCCAGAATAACAACTTAATTTGATAGATTCAATGTACTTGATTGTGCCCACAGTTAAATAAATTTAGTGCACCAAGTTGCCCTGAAATCAATGTTTAGCTGCTTTGCTTAATAGTTTCTTAACTAATAGATTATTTTAGGTCGATCATGCATTTGTATCCGTTACCTGGCTTAATATAGTTTATATTATGGTGACAGTTTAGTGAGTTGATCAGTAAATGTCAACACAACATCTGTTAAAATTATTTTTTCACTGAATGGCCATTATTTAAGTACACATTAGGAACATATATTAGAAAACAACAATCTTCTTTCAGGGATGATGATGTTCTCATCCTTGATAGAGAGGAACATTGGTTATGTAATTTTTTTCTTTTTTCTTTTTCTACTTGGATTACTGAGATGGATCAGGATATTAGAAAACACAAACCAATTAATATGTTAATTGTATAAAACAGTGTGTCTGATATATGTGCATTGTAAAATGACTGAATTCTCAATCAAACTGGTAGCTTTGTCACCTCCATCATGCCCCATCATGCCATGCAGATCACAGTCGGAGGTTAGTGGGGTTATCTGTCTTTGACCTGCTGCTTCCTGCGATTCCACTCTCTCTCCTTGACGTACTGATCCTTCCTCTTCTGCTGTTCATCTCTGTTCCTCTGCCGGCTGCGCTCCTCCCTGGCCTTCTGCATGGCCTCAAATTTGCTCGTCACATCACCTTTGTCCTTGTTCAGCTTTGGCACATAGCTTCTGGCCACAGGCTTTCTGGATCTGAGCAGTTTCTGTGGTTTAACAAAGAGAAGAATGATAAAAAATAATATTGTTCAAATAGACGAATGCTGTTTTAGAAAATGACTGCATTTTTCTTTGCCTCACCTCTCTCTTTAGTGACACATCAGAAATATTCTCAGTATCATTTGCTTCAAGTTCTGAATTCTCCTTCGGTGAAACTCCATTAACATCTTCTGATGTATCATTTCTCTCCCTTCTTGTACGATTTTGATTGTTTTCCACACCATTAACATGTGTCTCCTCAGTATCATCACTTGTTTTATCCTCCACATGGTGAGGTTCAGTGTTTTCACTTTCA
Source organism: Cynodonichthys magdalenae (assembly GCA_031762555.1). Lineage (NCBI taxonomy): Eukaryota > Metazoa > Chordata > Actinopteri > Cyprinodontiformes > Rivulidae > Cynodonichthys > Cynodonichthys magdalenae. The sequence continues at coordinate 13,636,189 of JARVJO010000227.1, read as the reverse complement.
CTTCTCTCTTCGACATCATTTTCTTCTTGCCCCATATATTCCTCTGTGTTTTCTTCACTGTCTTGGGCATCCAAGGCTGCAACCTGCGCCACCTCGGTCATGTTTGTGCAACAATGACAAGCTGACTAAGAGGCTCTGTTATAATTTTGCCTGCAAACCAAAAGAGATGAAGTCAACAATGAAAATATGGTTACATTAAGGAAAAATATATCATATATCTTTCATTTAACTGAATTACAAAAAATAAATTCCATAGATGAAAGTGTTACAAATGACTGGTGCCAATTCAACCAAAGTCATAAAAAATACAGATCATTTTGCTTTTCCTGTTAGATGATCCTTGTGTTACCAGTCACTGTAGTACCTGCAAACCTTTGAGCAATGTCTGGATTGTGTTCTTGATTTTCAGTGCCTTGTAGTTTTGTGTGCTTTAGATTGCTGCATTTTTGCAACATTTTTTTCTACAACAATTTCAAAGAATGTCGCTTCCTGTTCACAACAACTCTATATTCTTTAAATAATACAATTTACAAAGGCTAAACGGACTTGTTGACCATAAAATCAGAGGGAAAAAAAGCAGTTTGGTTTCTCATTATGTCAGGAAAGTGTGCAATGGAAGCTTGCTGACCCCTATTTATAGCCCACTTAGGAGTCCAGAACATGTGATCATAGTTATTTCTGATGAGTGGAAGGCAGTTGGACAAAGATCAAGCTGGCACCCACATGTCGCCCCTACAGACCCTTGACAAAATGGCCAGAGGGCTAAGAGCTAAGTGAAAAAGAGCTGTATGAACTGTTAGTAATCCATCACTGAAAAAAGTTGCTGTTTATCAGCTTTCACTATTCAGGTGTGACGATCATATTGCAATACAATGCTGCTAATCATAAGCTTAGGTATTTCATTGTGTAACTACTGTCAACATACTGAGGTGTGGCTGCAGTTGTCTCAGGTGTGTTCAATATCCAGCAGCTGAAACTCAAAAGTCTGCCAAACAGTTGTGTGTCGCAATCTAATGTTATTACAATAAACGTGGACAGTTCTCGTCATGCTGAATTGTTTTAAATTGGTTTGAGTTTTGGCAAACAGGATAACGTCACCTAGCATCGTTTGCAAGCAATCGCTGTGATTCAGTCACACAAATATCAAAGATAAGTTGCTTGTTCAAGCTATGTTGCCACTTTCAGTTTTATAAAACAGAGATGAACAGCAGAAGACAGACAGCACAGACTGTTAAATATGGGGCTGCCTGTCATTTTTCTAAAACAAATCCGAGACAAATGTGTTTGTGGAAGCACCAATCGTCTGAATCAAAATAATTAATGTGTCTTCTGATTTGGAATAAGCTTGAAAACAACTATAACTACATTTTAAATATTTAATATAGCTATAAACGATTCAACAGTAAATCTGATTTATAATTTGACTGAGACATGAAATGGTATAATTGTAACAATTCCCAAACAAGAAAAGTGGAAAATTTATAGCTAAAAATGCTGCTTTAGTTAATTTCTTTTTGCATTGACTCAACAACATTGCTTAATAATTTGACATAAAGTGTAACAACAAACTAAATACCTATTGGCAAACAAATAAAATAATAAACCCACATTTTTACACTGTTAGCTACAAGCTTATTTGTGCTAATTAATTATCAGCTTAGGCTGTAACTTGAAATAAAAAAAAAATACTTTACCTTTTCAGTGTGCTTCCAGTTTGGGTTAAAAAGTTCCCCTGAGGAGAGAAAACAGTCTTAGAAGTAAAACTTAGAGCAGTGAATACAGTCAGTCATAAGCGTTTGCTAGCTGCTTTCGACTGACCGTTGGTTTGCTGGCTGGGGGGGTCGGTGAGTTGTTCCCATAAAAGTACTGTTACTTTCATGCCACGCGTGCCTGCAGGACTGTTCAGCTGTTGCCCTCAGCACGCATGTGCACAGAGGCCCGTTCAGGTCATAAGTCACACATAAATAGTTTTATTAGTCTTTTACTTTTTCTAAAATGATAGCAAAATCACCACCAAGTTATGTTATCTACTTGTTTTGTTGCAGTTTTAAAGATTTTGTTTTTAATAAGTGTTTTAGCACCCAAATGATGCCTCATTTATTGTTATGATAATTAATACACATTCTTGCTTGTTATGTATTTGTGTCATGCATGGCTGAACTTTGAAACTTGGACACTTGACTTTGGTGTGAACTGAATTCTATAAAAAGACACAGATATTGTTATCTCCTTGTTGGATTCCTGACTTATCAGCTGAGAGGGACACCAGCTTTCCCTTTGTTGTGGCTGAATTATACCCTGCCTAATGTACTGGTGCCTTTCTGCACAAACAGGACTTTGGTCAAAACTAACAGACTGGTTTTGAAACACAAAACCAGGCTTTCAATGTGGTCACGTGCCATAAGAAACTAGAGCATCTCATATTTCAGACATCAGAGGTCATACACACACTTTCAGCATACTGTATCATTTGAAGGAGAATAAAAAACTGCCTATGTCACTGTACATGGGTGTAAATAGAAACTGTGCTGTGAAACTGTGTCTGATCTAATGGCTCTAATGCACACCTGCTGACTCACTAAGCAAACTGGCAGAAAAGTCACATATTCTGAGAATGTTACAGACACCTTTTGGGACATGCCACACAAAAGCTCACTGATCTTAAAGCAGCATTAGCATGGCTGTCATAAATGCTACAGTCCAATAAAATGGTAAAAAGCTACCAAATTTCAACAGTGTCCAGCAAGAGGAGTTAAGGTTTTGGGAAACCCCCAGTAGAGGGGTCAAAGCTTGGGCTGATACTCAGAAGTGCAACCTGAAACTCACTGTCACCGGAGAAGAAAGAAGTAGAAAAATAATGATGTTCCTCAAATGAGGAGCATAAATGTATTTAAGTCCACAAATAAAGACTTGAGGTTCAGAAAATTTAATAAAAATTTAAAGTAAAGATAGAGAGGATGGAAACTTTAACATGGACTAACCCGCTAATGTAATTCAAGCTTTTCAGATATCCTCAAGCAACCACAAGGCTCATTTGTTTCGTGTCATTCTTCCTGTGCACTGTTCTAAAAAACTCTTATAGGTTTTTTGAGCTCTGTATGTTGAGGGGTCTGCCCCCTTTCTGAAGTGTTTCAGGGCTTCAGAGACAACAAGGACACAGCCTTATAAATAGTACCACAGCTGTGGCAACTAATCATCACAGGAAGGACAGCTAACCTGAGTCAGACTGAGCTTCAGCTGCTCCATCATAGCCCTGACCACCCCCTCTGAATATATCCACAGTGGTACAGCCCTCACCCCTGCTGAGGCATCAGTAGACTGGCTGCAGATCAAACCTCTTCCTCTCCACATTAGAAAATACAAATATTGCACCTCATTACCAAACATAGCTCACTATAAATGAGCAAATCTCATCACACTTATTACCAACGAATCATGCAAGAGATATTCCCATTATTTAAACAACTAATCCTAAACATACAAATTATAAAATTACCAGATTATTATATTTTTATTTATAGACTGTTCACAAAAGTACATAGAAACACAAAACGATGCAAGTTATCTTTCTGCCAAAAAACATCCGTAATGCTACAGCGACAGTGTCTCTTGTCATTCTAATGGTATTTGAGCTTGAAGTGTGCTCTGTGTGGCATTTTGAAATCAGTACACATCAAGTAGTCGGAGCAACTGTTCTTCTCTTACGGCAGTTGTTATTGCGTCAATGTATTTAACAAAGCAACACAAAAACAAGGCTTCAAGCCTGATTTTCTGAATTATGGAAGCCCATTTATGCCACTTTGAGTAAAAAAATCTTCAAGTTTCTAGCATTTGCCCACTTTGCTGAAATGAAATTTGGATGAAATACAACATGACTGTTCAGACTGAGGTCACATTGAAAAACATCAGATATGTTTTCAATTTAGTACCACATACTGAAGAGGCCTTGGTTGGATGTAAAAAAATTAAAAAAAATAGATTTGTCGCGTTCAGACTGTCAGAAAAAATGCATTTTTCTGCAGTGTGAGCGTAGCCTAAGTCGTAATTTTTAGATAGTTTCTTACAATCATAACCACTTTTTTCTTCAGATTGGCAGAAGTGGGCTTCTGTACAACAATTTTACAGCTACTTCTGCTGTGGTCTTCTGTGTTCAAACCAGAATATCTGTCACCAAAATATCCTTTTTATACTTCTACCTCTTCCTCAGTTATATGCAAATTGCTAAAACATACTGCTACTCGAAAGTCAGGTCAAACTTTCTATTAGTTTTAAAAGTATATCAGTGTTTGTGATGTTATGTGGAAAATGAATAGTTTATTTTCTATAGGTTGCCTCTATGCTTATGTCAGATTATGTCAGAACTCAGACTATGGTATATTTGACGGTTCAAATATACAGCTTTATTTGGTCACCAGTGTTTCTGTGGTTTCTTCCTTGAGCAACAGGAGGGGGTGTCATAATTTCCTAGTTGCGATTCTGGGCTCTCAGCTGTCATGAGAAGAAAAAGGAACTTTACCACTGAGCAGGTGCTGGCTGCAAACAGAGCAGGCAAAAAAAAAAAGCTGAATAAATTGGTTATCAAAATCATATAAAAATACAAACAATTAAACATCATATGTAAACAATATTTTGCATCATGTACAAAGTTTTACTTTTGTCAGTTATTTCCAATAATAAAAAGCCCTTATATCATGATAACTATCTAATTTTACACAATTCTCCATCACTGGGTGGTTTATAAGATGGTTAACATTGGTGACACTCTTCAGTAATCCCAAACTACAATGGAAATTTTTTGTTGAAAACATGTGAAAAGCTATGTTTTAAGCTATGTAGTGTAAAAGCTTTTTTATGCACTGTCAAACCAATACACCCAAATCTAAAATTCACAAAAAAGTCATACTAACACAAATGTTAGAAAACAGTTACTTGATACATTTACATGATTTGTATTAAAGTTGCATTTGATCTTTTTTTTATAATTACCAATGTTTATCCATTTTTGCATTGTGATTTTCAATACATGTGTTACGCAACAAATTATACATTTATCTTGAAAAAGAAATGATCAGATGGCTGAAATCTTTCTGAAATCTTTTTTTCTCATGTTTCACATTGGGAAATGTGAACATATGATATTAATATGGCTAAGAGTTGATGAATAGTTCAAATAGGTCTAGCTTTTTGAATTATAAAATATTCACAAATAAGTTTTATTCAGGTAACAATGTTTGCCTACTTTAAATAAAATTCTGATAGTGGTTCTCCTTGCACGCATGCGCACTGACTGTTGACAACTTTGGTCCCCCTCTTCCGGGAAATTCTGACATTCTCGCGATGAAGTAACTGCTATGCAGTTCAGGGGCAGGGGCCTGACGCTGGAATGTGAAACTACAAGTTATTTGGCCGAAACGAAAACATTGGTAAACGTCGCCCCATTATTTCAGAATTATCACTGCTCTGCTTGGGAGTCAGCCATGGATCTCAGCGCTGGGGAGACTCTTAATACTTTGTAAGTTTTATATGAACCCGGTTGGCTGCCTTCTTTAGCGTAGCTAGCTGGCTTATCCATCAACAGCCAGGCTTGTGACAGCTGAGCAGTCAACATAAGGTTAGCATTAGCAAAGTTAGCCTGCTGGCAGTTCAGGACTTGAGTTAATCTTATTTGAACAGAAGTCTTGTTTAGAGGATTGTGTTGCCGAATCAGTTCAGGTGACATCAGTCAGTCCATTAGAAATAGTAACTCCGTGCCCCGGTGAAACTGCACACACAGGTGCTGCTGTTTGAGTGATCTCCGGAAGCTAGCTGATGTTGATAACTAGCCTGGTAGCTAATGGTATGTGTCGTCGTTGCTTGGTGTAAAAGTATGACAAAACAAACAAGAAAGTGACATGCACCTTCGCATGCTAATACGAATAAACATGAGCAAACATAGTTGATGTTATCTTTTAGATTTGTTTATTGATGAGATATGTGCGCTTACCAAAAATGTAATTTACATTTATGCTTTTATAATATCTGCAAGGACTCATACATTGCTGCTGTCATAGGGTGTGTTACAGAATTGTTGCAGGCCAACCCAGTCCTAGCAAACTTATTGCAGACTTTTCTCTGATTTGCTAGATAGAATTGCTACTTTTGCCTTTTGTCTGCATTTCTTAAGGGATGAGCCGAGGTTGGTTATTTGAGCATTTGCAGCTTTGGGCGCTTTGGCACTCTATGTTGGCTCAGAGGATGGCGCAGGGAGGCCCTCAGATCGACTACCACATCCTGCAGGACCTCAAGCAGCGATTCCCAGAGATCCCTGAGGTGGTAGTGTCTCAGTACCTTATGCAGGTAAACACATGTTGCATAATAGATTCCTGTATCTTCTCAGAAATGCTCTAAGCTGTGTAGTTTTTGGTAAACATTTGTTTGTATAGTGCACTACATCACAGTTTATTCGTCACCCAGGATTTTCTTTTTTAATTTATTTAAACAGTTCAGGCATTTATTTTAGAGAATAGTTGCACTACACAGAACAAAGTAGATTTAATGGAGTAAACCATATGCAGCTCTAACTTTTAGAAATAAGTTTACATTGAGTATTGTAAAAGTTCTTATTTATTGGGCTTTATCAGATGTGGTAAAGTTTGCATTTGTCTATAAAGTGTTTTGATTGATCACTTATCAAAGTCCTGAATGCACATCTGTTTGCAACTTACAGTGATACAAAGCAGTGTTCTGTTATCTTTGCATGCAAAATTATATATGTTTCTACAATGTTGTTGTCAAAAGAACCAATTAAATTATATCAACGTGGCCTGAGGAAAAAGTATACAAAGAAAAGAATCATAGGAATGAAGATACTTAGGTTTGGATGCTGATTTAGATCTTTTCCTGGGATTTTCTACCCAGATATTTTGAGCTACTTTATTTACACCTCAGACAACTTGACATCACTCAAACCTCCAAACGCCTGTGCACTGAATAAATCGGAGACATTCAAGCACATGTTTGGAGTAGTTGCTTGCTCCAGTAAAAAGCTTTAACGATACTGTACTCCGGACAGTTGAACAACTCATCTTGTCAGAAACTGGGGAGCGTCACTTTTGGTATCATAGTGCAGTTTTTCTTGTTAATATGTGTACATAATATGCTACAATGCATGTGACAGCGCATGCACAAACACAGATTTCAGTTTGCTGTCATTGCATCTATCAGGGCGAAACCGTTAATGTGCATGTTAAACCTGTAAACTTAAAAACAAAAAATCAAGCCCTAAAGTAATATCTATATGATACCTTGACATTCTGGTTTAGTTTGTCAAGCGACAGATGCCTCCTTTTTTCCGACAATTTACCATATCCATGTCCTTAATTCTGGACTGCTTTTGGTAGTCTTAATGCCGTTTTTTCCTCATGATCAGGTTTATTTAAACAACCACTAACTTAGCAGTAATTTGGCTTCTTGGTGACAAAATTTGTGTTTCTTTGTTTACACCTCTGGTGCCTCTGACAGGACTGACTTTTGATTTGATGTCATCAGATCAAAAAACTCAAGAACAACATATCTTGAACATGTATCTTGAACAGTTACAGCCTTTTTAATTAATCAGCATAAACTATTGACAATCTGATAAATTTAAACATTAACTTTCAACCTTGATTATCATCCGATATGTTGACTTAGACCAGTGGTTCCCAAAGTTGGGGTTGGGATCCACAATGGGGTCCTGAAACATCAAGGTCGGGTCCTGAAAAGATTTTCTGAAATAACTATATTAGAAAATGACAACTAACAACAATTTTTTTGTCTTTTTTGTTACAAAATAGTAAGGTTAAGGAACTTAAAATGGACAAAAATAGCATAATGTATATTGTTACTGTGCTCTTGTTGCTTTACATGAAAACAATGTTTATCATTCAACAACAGTTGGGGGCTCATGTCTCTGCTGCTGGTATTTTGAGGGTCAAAAGCTGAAAAGTTTGGGAACCACTGACTTAGGCAATAAGACTGTAAGATGAACTCTTGAACTGTGTTGGTGCCAGAGCTTTAAAAGCTCTGCTCTCTGTTTGTCTCTCAGAACAACAATAATCTGGATCTTTGCTACCGCCTGCTGGCTCAGGAGAGTAACAGATACTTGTATGAAGAGTTTCATCAGAGTCCAGAGGAGCTGCGACTGAGCCAGAACCACATGCTGCACATCAGCCCGGGCTACCCAGGTTCAGAGGCAAACCAATCCAATGGAGGGAGAGCTGGATTGGGACGCTTATTAGTGCACAGCACCAGTGACAGTCACATCGATCCCCAGCGACCCAGCTACCCTGAACCACTATCAGCTCCCGCCACTATGGCTCCCTCACCTGGTTACAATCCATTTTTTATAAATGATCAAAGCCGTTCGGCTAGCACGCCCACCCCTCCTCCTACAATTCAAGGCATGTCCCCCACATACACCCCACGATATACTATGAACCCTATAACAGTCACTCTTTCGCAAAGTATACCTAATGTTCCACAGGCTCTGCAGATTCCTCCAGGGCACTATGCTAACAACACCAACACCAACTTGTACCATCGACCCTCGCCCTCTCAGAGCCCCCAGCCAGCACCCTGGTCCTCCTCAGGGGCGCCTGTCTATCAGCATCAGCAATCCCCCTACAGTACGCCTACATATGGCTCTCCTTACAGCTCCCCACAACATCAGGTCCAGCCACAACCTCAGCAACAACCCCAGCCTCAACCTGGGCACCAGCAATATGTCTTCCCAATTAACTCTCCAACCATTCCCAGCATGCCCTACCATCACCAGCAACAACCGCAGCAACCGCAAGTTGTTTTCCGGCCCTACCACACGAAAAACCCACTAACAAAACAGATAGATATTACCCTTGAGGGTCCACGACCTCGCAGCAACTCGCCTGTGCACACCCAACACCCCCAGGGTCAACTTTACATGGCCACCAGCCCTTCACCCAGCTCCCCATCGAGAGGCATTACAATTAGTGGATCTCCAGGACCTGCAGCTTTCCACCCTGGAATGTACAGGCCGCGGCCCGCCTCCTCTCCTCAACCGGGCCAGTCAGCATATACCTTTAAAATTAAAGTGTCCCCTGGAGGCCAGGCTCAGAGGCCACCAAGCTCACCCCCTGTTGCAGAAGCAGAATCTCTTCTCAACATGGTAGATCAAGGGGAACACAATGCCACTGCACCCATCCTGCCCATCTCTGCTCTGCCAGGGAACATTGCTAGTCAGTTTCAGCAGCTGCCCCGACGTTCAAGCTCAGGCTCTGATGACTATGCTTACACACAAGGTAAAGAAAAATAAAATATTGTGTTAATAAATAAGTGCAAGTATAACTTAAGTTTCTGGAAATGCTGTGCAAGCACAATCCCACTAAATGTCATTATTTGATTAAAAAAATGTATTCTTTACTGCTTTTTGTTCACTAATACTCTTCCTTTTGAGGTTGAAACTATAAAGAAAGCAAAATGATTTGTATATTCATGGTTGGGAAATGCTAAAAAACTGAGTAAAACATTTTTAGCTTCCAATTTTACCATCCATCAATAATAGAGAGTCCTAAAACCATTCTTTCTGTCTCGTTTCTCACACAAGTATGATTCCAACAATTCTTCAGTTTTATAATAAATGCTAATAATTGCTGTTTAATTTCCTGAACATCTTACAGCAATGTTCATGTGGTTTGGAGGGGAAAACGATAAAATGAAACGGCTTTTTATTTTTGATGGTTAAACTTTTTTTGTGTGTGTGTGTGTGTTTCTGATGTGCATCCCCACAGCTCTTTTGCTCCATCAGCGGGCGAGGATGGAGCGTTTAATGAAGGAGCTGATGCTGGAGAAACAAAAACTGGAGCAGCTGAAGGCAGATGTCAATAACATGGAATACGAAGCCCTTCAAAGGCGCTTTCGACGAGTCAACGCAACAAATCTTATACCCAAAGTAAGGATGTGTTGAGACCTGCACACACAAGCTAGAAATGCTCAGCTGTAATCTAGTTAGAGGTCTCCAACTTGCTGACAAAAGCAAACGCCACAAGCTTTAATACTCAAATACCTCATGATGCATTTGTAGTGGGGTCATTTAATTTCTGTTTGTTTTAAACACACTTTGGGACTTAATCAGCTAGTAAGACAGACAACATAATTTATATTATTAATAAAGTATTTTAAAAGGGATTCATGTGGATTAATTATTTCTTTTTTGCTTAAACTAATTGGGTTGCAGCCTGAAGAAATGACCGTACTCCGGAATCAGAACAGACAGCTGCAGATTGATATTGACTGCACACTGAAGGAGACAGATCTGCTGCAGTCCAGAGGTATATACACACACACAGGTCTGGTTTGTATATCCCCGTGGGGACCGTGCATTGACTTCCATTCATTTTTTGGAAATTTTATAGCCTAACCCTGACCATTTACCCTAAAATTAACCTCACAGGTACCTGCCTGACCCTAAAACCAACCTAAACTCAATTCTAACTATGGTCCCAAACCTAACCCCCCACCCCTAATTTGCATTTGGACCCATGGGGACCCGGCATTGGTCCCCACGATGCACGTTCTGTCCCCACGAGGCTGCTTTTTCGGGAAAATTGTTCAAACGATGTAGGAAAAACAAGCCCCCCCACCCAAACACACACAAATGGCAAAAACATGAATGTACATTCCTGCATAAACCTTTGAAGTGTGCTTCTGATTTATTTGAAAGCATTGATCTTGAAAGAACCAAGCCCCGAAGCAGACCGAGTTGGGCCTGAAATGATGGATGTGGATCCATCACGGTGCATACAGATGGGTTTGAAAATGATTGTCTGGTCTGGAGCATCCAAAAAGCTAGTCAGTGCCAGACTCTCACTCTAGTCAGTGTACAAAGGTTTTGGCTGATACACGATCAACGTTGATTTCAGAGCTGATGAAGCCATTTAATGTGACCATATGTGGAAATTAGTTGCAGTCTTTTATCAGTAACCTTTGAGTGGAAATGTTGGACATGTAAAAGGTTTCATGGCAGCAGGCTTAAGAGTGTGAATAATTTTCCTGGTATCAACCCAAACCACTGATGTTTTGGGCATTTATCCTCCTGGAAAATAAATCTCTGAATTCAGTGTTATCTTACAGCTCGTAGCACAGTTTCCTCCAGGACTCGCTTGTATTTCACAGCTTATTTGGCACAGTTTACACACTGAATGTAATGGCAGAAACCTAATTGGGTTAGGAAAAAAAATTACTTTCTATTGTTTTGTGTGAATGTTGCATGGTACACCTGGTGTAACAATTATCATACTGGAAGTCTGATTTGGAATAGGTGTTTCCCAAACCACTCCTACAGCACTGAAGATAAGCTCTTAGTTCATTTTGTGCTGATTCACCAGGCCTTTTGGAATGGTTGCCCAAGGTTGCTTTTTAAATTATAAATTGACACATTATATATTGATGCACATTAAAAAAAGGAAGGAATTTTTTTGGGGGGCTCACTGTTTCAGGTATTAGTCTGAAAATAAAATTGTTTAGGAATTAATTCATCAGTTTAAACCCTTTCTGCATGTTAGAATGCTGTAATGCTAGGAGACATGACCTGTTTCTGAGTCAGAGTGGGCTAACATATCAGAATGTATGCTCTAAATGCTGCTAAATCAGAATGGAATGAAACTTATTTTTAATATTTTATATTTTGCACAACAACTATGAACTGAACCAGCTTTGCCTTTTTTTATTATCTGAACTCTGCCCATATCAAACAGAGCAGTTTGAACTGAAAACAATTGAAATGAACACATTTAAACAAATTTAAACCTGGCATATGTCGTCTGCTTTCGTCCATAGGGAAGTTTGATCCCAAAGCAATGAGCAACTTCTATGACAACATTCAGCCTGGTCCAGTGGTGCCATCCAACACCGTGAGGAAAGGTAAAGAAAACCAAAGCAGATTTTAAAACTTGAGTTTAGTTCTAAGGATGATGTCTGTAAAACTTTAGTTTATACATTAAAACAACTAAAGTAAATGTAATCCAATACATTGGAGGTGGCCTGTCTAGCCCCTGCAGTGTGTTTAAGTGTCTCTGTGCAACACACTGAATCTCGCACTGTTCTCAATATGCTTATTACTGTTGCAGGGAAATACAAAAGCGCTCAATATAGTTAATAAAATAAATAATAGAATGAATAGAACTGTATGAATGGATAAATGAGAGGTCTTATAAAGCACTTGGCAGAACCTTGAGAAGCTTAAAAAGGTGCTATACAAATGTGGACCATTTACAGTTTAATATATTTACTCAGATACAGTTGGAGTTTGTTTCATCCTAATATGTTGCTTAAAAAAGAAAATTAGATTTAGTTTTGAAACTGAGACAAAAACTTACCGGATTTTGATGTAATGGCCTCCATTGATCTGTTGGCATGGAAACCAGATAAGAAATCTTGCTTTTTAATAATCTGCCTCTATCTGTACTTAAATAGTTGTTACATGAATGCTGCCTGCTGACATCCGAAACGATTTCCACCCCTCAGCTGTGAACTCTTATGAAGTAAATTTTTAGCTGAACTCATTGTTCTTAAACTTGTTTTGTTTTGTCAGAATGGGAACAGCCCTCCAAGCCAGTGCCGGTGGCCCCGAGAGATGAGGACTTTGAAGGCGCTGAGTGGCATTGTGAAAGCTGCACCTTCCTCAACCACCCTGCACTCAACCGCTGCGAGACGTGCGAGATGCCACGCCACAGCTGAACTGAGCACTGTGCTGTCTTGCCTCTCCTTGGACACCCTGAGCCACAACCTTTCAGCCCCCCCCCCCGTCAATCAGTATACAAGTTCCTTCTACCTGCTGAGGAAGAGCCACTATCCCCATCTCCCTCTGATAACGTCATCGACTGCTGTGCACTATGATTTTTTTTTTAGTTTCTTTGACAGATGATGAATATCTTTACAGTCTTTTTCAAATTCCTGTCTTGGCAAAATGTCTAAAAGGGGAGGCAAATCACCGCAACTGAGTGAAACCGGCTTTGACGAAGTCAAAGCAGTGTAAGGATTGAGGAGAACGGGCTTTGGTTTACCAAGAGAACATTCCATGCAGAAGTAAGTGACTGCCTTGTTTACATTGTGCCCATCACTGAACTGAAAATAGAGGCACTTTATTTCCAAGACTTCTGACTCTCTTTCCAACCGCAGAACAATGATCAGAAGTGGCGTATACGTTGTAACTAATGCGAAATGTAGATTGTACACTGTATCTGGCTCTGTATGAGAGCTCGTTTCACTGAAAGAACACTAAAGACACTCGCATATGAGTATATTCCTTGTACTTCTATGCATATTATGCCACCATGTATTATGTGTTCAAAAGATGTGGATTTCCTGTGCAAATGCCTCATCTTGCTGTACCTAATAAAGGAGCTGATTCTAAGTGACTTGACAACGCAGAGCTGCACAGTTTGTAGTAATTCATAAATGTGTTCTCTCGTAGAATATGTTTATTGTGTCATCAGCAAGCAAACAGTAGTGGCATGCACACTCATTGAAGCATTGCTGTAAGAGGTTTACAAGCAAAATGGTCATTACAAGAACACGTGAGTGCGAGATGACAGGTTTTTGATCGCACTGCTCGTGCTCAACTAGTGTCTTAAATACAAAAATTCAGCGTTTTTAATTATAGAGAAATCTGTGTGTGGTTCGCTCTTTGTTTCAAAACAAAAATGGCTAAAAGAAAACATCTGTTTTTGTTTTTCCATTTTTAATAACTGAAGTGCAAAAGATGTAAAATCAAACAAATTAAAAATCAACAGTGTTTTTTTGCTTCAGCGATCATAAACCAAAATGAAAGTATGTTTTTGTTTTTTTTGTTTTAAGATAAAGCGATACTGGAATTGACGGAAGTCGACCAAAGAAGAGTTTATAGTGGCTGGAAGACTACTTCAAAACATTCCTAAAGATAATGGCTACACTTGGACACTATGCTGCATAACTTGGAATGTTAAAGCAAATGTGTTCACTGTAAGATTATCAGTTGTGTCGACTTCCTCCAGATAAGACAAACATATCCATGGTGACTCTAGTTTGTCTGTTTCAAAAGTGCAAAGTAAAAACTTAATGTTCTGGGAGTTCAGACCATGATTTCTGGTTCTGCCAGAATGTCCCAAATAGTGCACCAACAAAATCTAAAACTTGTCTTTGCTTTGACCATTAATATGAAAAAAGTAGCTTTTTTATTTTTGTAATTGTCATTTTTTTAATTTAGTTTTAAAACAAAGAAAAAAAATTTCCCTTCATTTTATTTTGTAACAGAAAAACCATAGAACGAACCATACATGACTTTAGTGACTCGTCTCTGTTGCTTTTGTGCTCTTGATGGTGTTTACACCAAAGTTCATATATTTTTTACAGTAGGTGAAAGCTAAGGAGGCATCACATGGGGAGGACTGTGAGCACATGCTCAGTAGCATGATCATCCCGACACTCAGCACTCATGATCATTTGCCCGTTTCCTACTGATTGCTTGGAATGTTTTATACACATTGCGCATAGTTCCATATAAAACACCAGATTTATTCAAATTAAATTTGATTATAAGTACTATTGTGGCAGACTGTGCTAACCTGTATATCATTTGATACTTGCGATATTTTTATAATTTCCTGTTTTAGACAGCCCTTATCAGTGTCTTTGAGACTTAATAGACTCAATACAGGAGAAAATAAAATTGCTTCATAGGCATGCTTTCACAAATCTGTTGATCTCTGCCGGAGGGAAAGATAGGTTTGGTTGAGGTCTAGGTGTGCAGTAAATGGGGAAATGATGAATGTAGCCACATCCTCCCTCCATTTTTCATCATTAGGATATCACCAGAGCAGGACATCTTCCTCTCTACATGAGCCTGAGATTACATCCGTCTGCCGGTTTGTGCAGGTATGGGGTCAGAGGCTCCATCTGTTCCCTACAGACTTTCAGCTCAGATCTATGGAGGTTGCACAAGTTTGCCTGATTGGGGACACTTTCCTCTAAATGTTTTTTTTTTCTTTTCTATCCTTATCTGATATTGGATTTGTTTTTATTTGCTAAACCTTTATAGAAAGTTCATTGGCATCTGTGCAATATCTTAATGTCTTCGAGACATTAGGTTCAAAGCATTAATGTACAAACTCAGTCCAAACGCTAACAAAAAGCATTTGTTTTTCCCATTCCCAGTGTGTGATTATGCACTGTGGAACAGAAAGGTTCTTGTAGACATCAAGGGAAACTGAGAGTCCTGCATTTCTTCAGATATCTTGAGGTTTTTGCTTTAATAGTATTCTTCATAGTTCTTGGGGTTTAGGCAGTAGAGGACGGCGCCTCCAAAGGAGAAGATGGTGGATCCCCAGGCCAGACCATAGCCCCAGTTGAACTCATGGTACACCCTCAGACTGATTGTTTCTATGAACTTGATGGGGAACAGGACCAAGCTGCACACCTGAAGGACAACTGCAAGAGAAAAAAATAATGACCAGAAACTGAAGTTACCAGGAAAACTTGAAATAATTAATATTTTATTCAATCTCCCATCTTTTCCTTCTAGGATTCAGGAAAAACAAAACCCTAGGATAATCTTAAGTTGAGAAAAGATGGAGTTGTAGCTGTTTTTGTCTAACATCAAAAACAGCCTTATTCAAATAATATGAGTATGTG
The DNA here is from genome assembly GCA_031762555.1 of Cynodonichthys magdalenae. Lineage (NCBI taxonomy): Eukaryota > Metazoa > Chordata > Actinopteri > Cyprinodontiformes > Rivulidae > Cynodonichthys > Cynodonichthys magdalenae. The sequence goes on along the minus strand of JARVJO010000227.1, from coordinate 13,620,526 downwards.
TTGTGAATGACTCTCAACTACTACCATCTGAAGTTTTAACTCAATATCTGTAAAATTGACCAAGTTGTAGCCATTTAGGGTTGGCTAATGTCGATTAGCTGTGGCAGCTATCTTGAATTGGATTCTCTCTAAAATTTAATGAGTTGCAGACGTACATGCAATGATTAATTCCTGAAAATTTCATTCAAATCTAACCAGTAGTTTGTGAGATATTTTGTCAACAGACACAGCTGGCTTAAAATGATTAATGGTTAAATTTAAAAATTAAATTCTTGCATGATCTCTTGTCTCTCAGCGTATGTGTTCGGGATCATTCTCAGCTACAACCCCACCAGATTTTCAATCAATGGGCCTCATGCAAGAACCGTTCGTACAAACAGATTTGTTCTTAAATTGTGCGTACGAGTGATTTAGGAGAATTTATGGCATTCACCAATTTTCTCGTATTCGAAGATTTTTTTCAGATACTAACAAAATTCACATATGGTCCAAACCTGTCGTATATTTTAAATAAATTTTTGAAATAAAAATATTTGATCAAAGGAAAACCGGAGCAGGATTAGAGAGAGATTAATATGATTTAGATTTTTATTTCTGTGACTGTTTATGACCCACAGGAGACAACATTAACAGCAATCGTCATTTCATTCCTCGTCTTCAGCCGCTCCTTTTAATTCCACAGCTGATGCAGCTAAATATGACAGATTTTCTTTTCTGGATCTCTGACAGCAGGACTTTAGTCTCTGAATTTGTGACGTTCTTCTTTTTACTTGTCGCTGTCATTTTCATGAACGAACACTTCCTGGTATGTGGGGCAGGATGCCTTATTTGGTGTTTTTGGGGTGGTAATTATGCTAATCTCCTCTCCTAGTGCACGAGCACCTGAATACACAATTATCATGTTTACGCTGCTCATTTACACACTTTTCCTGAAGATAGAAGCGTTTGTTGAATCTGACATGACATGTTCGTTTGAACCCTTCGTACGAACAAAAGTAAAAGAAATTTAGGATAAGAATACGAAAATGTTCTTGCATGAGGCCCAATATCTGTTAAATTGTTTGAGTTACTACCAATTTAGTGTTGATATTTTAGTGATAGACACAAACATAATCGTCAACCTTTTCGTACCTGCAGAATACAGCATGACAGCCACGGGTTTGTAGCAGCGACTCCTGGAGCCGAAGCAGAGGGAGACCAGCGCCACAAGGAAGGAGAGCAGGGTGAGGGCTGCTCCCCCCATCAGCAGGGCCAGTGTGGCGATCTGCCAGTCTGCAATCAAACACAGGGACAGGAGTGACATAGGAAGCTTAATTAAAAAAAGGTTGCATTGAAGTGCTTTGACACAAAAAAAAGAGGAGGAAAAACAAGGAAGAGGGAAGCAGCAGACCAGGTCAAAGGCCAAAGTGGTTAACCACAAAAACACTACAGTGCTCAATCTTGCATAAAAGAAAAATGATCCCACCCAGCAAAGCTTGTGGTAAACGACCGCTGTGTATATACGAACTGTTCGTGGTTCAGAGGCTAGGAGAGCTACAACAGCCTGGCGATGTCTCAAGATGTTCTCATGTGAGGTTCAACAACCAGTCGAGCAAATAAAGTATGTGAACTACACAGCGAGCCTTTATCCGATCCTTCTTCAGGGGCCTGACAAGAAACAAACACAATCCTGTGCTTTGCAAAGATTTCAGGAACTCGGTAATGAATCCCAGAGCAGCAGAACGGGGAAAGTGATTCTGTGAGGTGACTCAGATAATGAACATCCCTTCAGTCTCTGCTTGATGCCAGCTCAGCAGCATTCTCAGCATCTCCTCCAGATTAACTCTAAAAACTCTCAGCTGGAAATAACTGCTGTTTCAGTCTCACATTGTAATCAAGACGCGGTGCCAAAGTAGAACAAAAAGTTTGTGTCAAAACCTAACTAATATACGTATATATAAATTGAAAAGCAGCTTTAGAGTTTTGAACCATGAGTCATTAGTAGACGACTGCTAAAAGATACAACCCCAATTCCAATGAAATTAGAACATTGTGTAAAACATAAATAAAAACAGAATAATAGGATTTGAAAATCCTTTTCAATTAAATATCTAGTCTTTGGAGTGTATTCAATGTTCAAAGGAATAAACTTTATTGTTTTGTTTTTTCAAATATTCACTGCTTTTGAATTTAGTCCCTTCAACACGTTTCAAAAAAGCTGGGACAGGGACAACTAAAGACTGGGAAAGTTGAGGATTGCTCAGAATAGGGCTGCCACAATTAGTCGAGTGGTCATGATTATGTCGACTATCAAATTAGTCGTTGACTATTTTAATAGTCGACATAATCGTGACTAGTCGATTTGGTAAAAAAATTTATTTATTTTTATGTTGTTTGAGCCAGAGCCTTATCCTGTTTACTCAGTCGTTTACCCTTTATGCTACACAGTTAAATAATTGTTTGTTTCAACAAGCTGCATATTTCATTAAAGGTTTAATGAACTATGAACTTAATTGTCTTTATTTTTAGTTAGCATTTAGCTAAAATCTAATGATGGTTATATAATAGCAGCTGCATTCTGGTGTGATAAGCTGTATGTTTTATATTCAATTAACTTATTTCCGATTAGTCGACTAATCGAAAAAAACAATCGGTGATTAGTCAACTATACAAATAATCGTTTGTGGCAGCCCTAGCTCAGAAGACACCAGTTTGGAACATTCCACAGGTAAACAGGTTAATTGGAATCAGGTAAGTTTCCTGATTGGGTATATAGGGAGAATCCCTGAAAGGCTCACCACTTTGTGAACAACTGAGCTAATAGTCCAACAGTTTAAGAACGTTTCTCAACATACAATTACAAGGAATTTAGGGGTTGCATCATCTATAGTCCATAATATCAAAAGATTCAGAGAATCTGGACAAATCTCTGCAAATGAGCAGCTAGATTGAAAACCAACACTGAATGCCCGTGACCTTCGATCCCTCAGGTGGAACTGCATTAAAAACTAACATCATTCTATAACAGATACTACATGAGCTCAGGAACGCTTCAGGAAAACATTGTCAGTAACCGGATTGTTATCAGTGCAAAGTTCAAAAGCCAGCATCTCTGATGGTATAGAGGTGTGTTAGTGCCCATGGCATGGGTAACTTGCACATCTGTGAAGGCACCACTAAAGCTGAAAGGTACAAAAGGGCTGCACGATATTAGGAAAACCTGTGATGTGCGATTACAGAGCTTAATATTGCGATGACAATACAGTACCATTTGCGATAAATGAAAAAAAATAACTATGCAATGTTGATGTCTTTCTGCTTTGAGTGCGGAACAAAACAACAACTCATCATTTTCATTCCAACATGATAGTTTTATTAAAGAAAAATGCAACTAGACACAGCTGCTGGAATAAGCAGTAAAACAACAATCTGCATGTGAAACAGTTCCCATAAAACTTTTAAGATGCTCTATATACTGAAAAACACCCCTTACTATCATTTTTTATATCAATTATTAAAAATAAGAGACGTTCTGTTTTTTTAAACCATGCTTACATTTTCCTCACTTGTCTTGCTCTCAGCCACTATGACTCTCACTAATCTTGCTCAGTTGTTTGCTATCTACCAGCATCAACGTAAGGAGCAGACGTCTAATGTAATAAGAATCTGTCCAATTAGCAAAAAACGTCAAATACTTCAAGCCTCCATGTGATTGACAAAACCCATAAATGTAAACATTTGAGTCAACCATTTATTGCAGTTTATGCAGTTTTTGGCGACATGTCTGTTGCACAGGTAGTGTGCAGGTATTAGTCTGACCTGCCTGCAATCCAGACTTGTCTCCCATTGAAAATGTATGTGTGGAGCATTATGAAGCGCAAAATACCACAACGGAGAACCCGGACTGTTGAGTAACTTAAGTTCTACATCAAGCAAGAATGACAAAGATTCTACCTACAAAGATTCAACGATAAGTGTCCTCAGTTCCCAAACAATTATTGAGTGTTATAAAAGGAAAGCTGATGTAACACAGTGGCTTTTTTGGAACGTGTTGCAGGCATCAAGTTCAAAATGAGTGATTATTTGCAAGAAACCAATAAAGGTTATCTGTTTAAATAATAAATATCTTGTCTATTAAAGTGTATTCCAATTGAACATAGAATGTAAAGGATTTGCAAATCATTGTATTCTGTTTCTATTAATGTTTTACACAACTTCTTTGTATTAATTACTTGCTTGGAGATTAAGGGTCTCATTCCTGTGCACTTGTGGAAACAGGAGGTCCCTATATAAACATGCAAAGGATTATGAGGGGAGGCCTTTGATTAAACAGGAGGAAATCATTTGTGTGAGGAACAGAACAAACATTTAATGTAAAATACAATACAAAAGTAAGCAGAGGCATTGAGAGACCTAAGTTTAAATGGGTTTTGTACTTTTTTTCTGTTGTAAGTAATAGGGAGCCACAGGAATTAAAACAATTGAGTCCCTGAAAAGAAGATTTTCTCTAAATTGAAGCAGAAAATGATCTAATTCACAGACAGGCAGAAAGTGAGAGGGCATAAGCTTCTTAAAGAACAGATTCCACTCTTTTAGGAGGGGAGCTTTAGTCCAGAGGCCAAGTGGCTGAAATCTAAACAAACATCAGCTACTTCTGACCAAATACGGTCCGTTTATAAATGTTCCTGTCACCACAGGATGTTGGAAAGGGCCCACAATAAGCAGGCTCTCCTCGTCCTACACAACACAGGACCCCCTCCCTACACACTAACCTCAGCGTTTGCTGCCTCTCAACAGAGAGGGGTTGCAGTGACTTGACCTGCGGCTGTCGCAGCCTGTCGTTGCTAAGATATCTCCACTAGGTCAGCTTGGTGCCTTCAGCCCGGCAGATTTCAACGGGGCTGAGCTGGAAGGCACTGATTGGGAGCTTTATCAGCGAGCTTGTAAAAGCAGCAGGATGCAGAAAGTCATCTCATCTCAGATTTGGAGCAGAGCCTGTGTGTTTCTGTAGAAGCAAAGCAGCCAGCGTTGAAGTGCTTTAAGGGCTTTGACAGACAGGAAGTGCCAAAACTATTAATCTGAGCCCTGCGTGATGACAGATGGAAAAGCAGATACAGTACATAAGAAGATCCGATCTGAGCGTTAATTATGATTTATGCATGTGAGGGGCTTCTTAAGTTTCAATAAAAAAAAAGAAGAAGAAGAAACCTTCGGGGTCTCAGTTCAGTTTCTTTGTTTGGGACAAATCTGTGTCAGATAACAGCCCAGAGTGTGTCTTTCTTTCTTCTTTCAACCTGACTGTTTCAGGACGGCAGGATGGGGAATTATTGAAGCCAAAAAGGTTTTCAGTCACGGGCTCCTGGTTTGAGCTCTTCACCACCACCTCATCGAGGCCATCACTGAGCCGTGACAGTCCTCAGAGAGAAGATAAACTCACTCTCTCTCAAAAAAAGGGGATCAATATTACATTATTAATGCCATCACTGCCTCTCACCGAGCTGGACCGTCTCACACGCTGGCGCCACATTCGGACTCCTCTTCTCACACCGCGCTGGCATCGCAATTGACTTTGCTTTTGCATCCCTGTTCCACATTCCGACCCCAGTGCAGAACTTGTCCTTTTTTAGAACCATATCTGTTTGTATAAGAATGACCTAATGTTTGCAGTCTAACTCGCTGAACTTTAGCCTTTTCCAGGACAAACAATGACTTGTCAAGCAAGTTCAAATACATCCGAGTAGCTGTTTGTTTCAGATTAACAGGATTTAGTTAATGCCAAGAGCATGACACAGAGGAAAATGTTGGGGGGAGTTAAACAGAGACAGACAGGAGAGGGGGGCGGGTGGCTGAAAGTGATTACTCGGATCCAAATCAATACCCAAACACAAGCCTGAGGAAATGGGAAGTTTGGCTGCATACATTCGCTATGGTATGCCGCCTTGCCGAGAGCTGACATGGAGCCTGCGTGTCTTTATACGGCACCAAAGTGCACTTTGTCTGCATGCTGACAGAGGAGGGGAGGATGTGACCCATGGTTACTCATCTGAGACAGAAAGAAAACAGTTTGTCAGACCAACAAAAACCCAATTCAACATGCAGCACGCAGGAGGAGGAGGAAGCCTGGGGCAGCAAATAAATGAAATATTTATAGGTGAAAAGGAGCACGGAGTCACAAGAAGCTCAACTCAGGGACATGACAGCTTATGTAAGTTTTATTTTACCTCCTAAGACCTGGACTCTTGCATTGCAATGCATTTTTTTCCACATATGGGCCGCCAGGTCCTAAAACACCTTTACCTGCAGAGCCATGCAAAAGTCTAAAACATGGGACTCATTTTAGGCTTAAATTATTTTCTGCAGCAAACAGATAGTGGTCTAAAACCCCAAAGAGTTTAAACATATATATGTAATGAAAGTAAACAAATTGATTACTTTTGTTCTTATAACAGTCGTGACAGAAAAAGCTGAATGAAGGGACTCCATCGGGAAGAACTTCTCTAAATGAATTAAAAAAAGAAATCAGCATTTCTGAAGTGCTTCAATTGTTTCCCTGGTAACTAATCCTCAGGCATCTGGATCTCGGGGGAGCCCTGTGTTCTGAGTTGCCCTTGCTCCTTGGCCCGGTGCAGAAATCCACACAAAGGCTCATTTTGTGTGCAACAAAGGGCCAAATGAAACCCCATCTGGAACGCTCCTGGTCAGGCAAAATTCCCACATCTTTCTGGACATAAAAAAAACTCACAAAGCTTCAGAAATAACTTTAACGAGAAAAAGTAAAAAAAGGGATAAACTTTGATTTCTGTAGCAGTTTCCTCTTTAACTTTAAGTTGATTGCAAAGTAATTAACATTCAGCCTTCTCCTGGGTGATGGTTTCACCCACAGAACAGATTGCTTCAAACTGCAGGGACTTTTTTTTTCATTTGATTGGAATCAACATTTTTTGTTATTTAAAAGTGAAACATCCTGAAAATGAACACATTATAAAAAATTAAAAAACTCCCCAGTGCGTCTCACCGGTGGTCAGAGTGCTGCTGCAGGACCAGTCCACGGAACTAACGGGCTTCCAGCAGGACACCCACAGCGACAGGGAGTACTGGTCGTCCGCGGTGACCCACGCCGGGCTCACCATGGCCCCGACGTCCAGACACAGCGCGAGGAGGACGCACAAGAGACCCACCAGCTTCAGAGGCGTCAGCGCGGACACCCGGACCTCCTCCGCGCCGCTCACGGATGAAGCCATGCCTCAAAGATCAATCAAAAACAAACCTGAACGTATGTGAGAGGAAAAGCAACATGTGTGGATCTGCGTGGTTCCTCTGAGTCCATGAACTGAGTGGTTCAGGTTCAGGGTGGTCCTGCGGGATGCAGGGTGTCTGAGTGCGCGTCCTGGAGTGTAGGGAGGAGGGAGGACCCTGCTACTGCTACTGCTGCTGCTGCTACTGCTGCTGAGCACCCAGCTCTCTTCTGACAGGACCGAGCTGAACATCAGTGAAGTACCGGGGCTGCACCTGCAGGGTCCTAGTGCCTCCCCATCAGGGGTGTAGACTACATTTACAGTAATTTTTTGAGGATCTGTAATTTTAAGTATTTTTTTTTAATCTTAAATTTTACTTTTATTTTGTTACATTCAAAATATAAAAACGATACTTTCCCTTCTTTAGATTAATATTTAACACCTCATCAACATTTTAAAGGGAACCCCGACTAGAAACATTCAACGTTATTTGATAAACATTTAAGACTGTAAAAATACTGAAGGCTGTTTAGTTTTTGTACATTTAAAAAAATGTTGGCTGTGTCCAAATTCAGAGGTTGGGTCCTCTAAAGGACCTGGCCTACCCGGTCTAGGTGGGCCGGACCCAGCCTCTGAATTTGGACACAGCCATTGTCACATGGATGGTGCCATTTTGTTAACACTGCAATGCGTATACTGGGTAAATTGTGATTTCCACTATAGGGCTGTGACCAAATTCAGGGGATGCATCCTTTGTCGACTTTAAAGACAGAAAAATGTGGTGGTGAAATTGAACGATCCTACCTTCATTTTTTTTCCCCACGCAAGAAATAGATCGCAATTAGAAAATATTATTATTAATATTATAAGAATAAATAAATAAATAACTTAGTGGCAATAGCCCCTTTGAAGAACACATTTTACTTCTGACAAGAATAATGTTAAAAATCATGCCTATGCGGGACAAAAAGCCCACGGTCCATAGTAAAACTGTATTCCTTTCTCGGGCTTTGTCCACCATTACAAGCAAAAAAAAAAAAAAGAAAAGAAAAAAAAAAAATCTTTTGGTTGACCCGCAACTCATCCTGGGATAGAGTAGACCGAGAAGGATCCAAAAGGCCGTCGTAACTATGTGGCATTTGTTCACATTATCAAATGTTTTAGCTCCGTGTGACAATAATTTTCTCACAATTTATAAAAAACAAACAACCTACAGTAATTTTACAGTCTTTGTCTTAAAGATAATGTTACAACTAGCCACGGTTCCCTTGAAATGTGACCAGAACTCATTGTGAATAGAGTTTTTCATGCACTCTAAAAAATACAGAATTTAATTTATTTAACCAAGTTATTAAGGATGCACAATATATCTGCATTAACCTCCGTATTGGTTGATATTGGTCACTTTTTAGAATTTTGGTATCAGTCTGATAAGTAAAACTGGGCCAATATTAACGTCTGATATTGATTTTCCACTTGTTAGCTCTGTGTTTGTGTTTTGGGAGGGGAAATGTTTGGTCGAGTGGTATTTGTGTGATCAGTGACGTGCAGCCAGAAATAACTGAAGCAGAGAGCCATCCTAGCGGTCTGGTCATTTCTTTACGGTATTGAAAAAAGTGTATTTGTGCGTATATGTATTTAAATAATTTGTGTTTGTGTAATATTGGTAAATATCGGTTATCGGCCAGAACACCAGTAATAATATCGGATATCGATATTGGCTGAAATTTTCACATCACATCCCTCCAAGTTATATCAACTGGTTCCACTAAACCGAGTTGAGTAAATGTAAACCAATACTCAACTTGGTTTAGTGCCACCTCGACTGACTCCTTTTGATGCAGAGGGAAATTCAACACTTCATAAAAGTACATTCACTTTCCTGATTATTGTGAGCAGTTTTATGACTTTTACTTAAGTATTTTCTTATCAGTGAAATTAAATTTTACTAAAGACATTTTCTGTTGAGGTATTTTTACTTATTTGGTTATTTTTTTCAAGTACACCTCTGCTCTTTCTGTGAACCCATCTGCATTTCAGTTATTGTCACTGCAGAAATAGTTAAAATTCTTGTAGTTAAAACAAACAAATATTTCAGCACCTACATGTGAGCTGAAGATAATAGTAAAAAAAGGGCCGAATTTATTTTTTAGGGAGCTGCTGAAAGCTACAAAACTGTAGATTTGTGGACTAAGGGGTGACACATCATGTGTAGAGAGGGTTATTTTAAAAAGGTTTTGTTTTCATTTCTATTGTCCTTCATGTTTGAGACACAGAACTAAATGTGTTCCTCAGACCAGTTTGAAATAAACACAATAAAGAATAAATTACTTAAAAGTTTAAAGTATTTGTAACATACTATTGATTGGTAATTATTTTAAAACTTTCAGTACATGTAATAATGGGAAAATAATGACAATAGCACTGCAAAAAAATTATTATTCTAATCATAATGTGAATAAAGTAGGGGGAAAATGTGTTTGAAACAGATTAGGACAGATCAACATCATCCTTATAATAGTTTTGTTATATTTATGACATGCTTGATTTAGGAGGGCATTAATTTAGATTTTTTTTGTCTGCATGCATGGATTCACACAGAACTGTCTTTTTATTCATGCTCTTTTCCTAACTTTAAGGATCAGTGTGTGTATTACACATGACTGAAACATTAGCGAACAACACATCCCTTGTAAAACAAATGAAAACAACAAAACAAACAACAAAACTCAAATTAAGAAATGTGGCTCCTCACAGCACCTTTTGTGGCTCGTGAGGGATTCAAAGATGTATTAATGTCTTAAAATAACCTTCTTTAAAGCCAGCATTAACCATAAACTACATTTCCCATCAGCCAATTTGGCGCCCTAAGTTAAATTTTAGGTGACACCTCCTGTGCAATTTTCTAAAATCTGACTGCCAATTTATATTTTGTACATTTACAGGATAAAATTATTTTGTCTTTCTTATTATTTTTTATCTTTAGAAACAAGGTTGTCAAATTCAAATAGTTACCAATATAATTAATTTCAAACATCTCACCACCTCATACCTGCCAACATCTGATGACAGCAATGAGGAACACCTGTTCATGTTAACCAGCAGCTGTGGAGTGAAGCAGTTCTGGGGGGGGGGGTCCAGGGTTTTACTCCTCTAGAAAATGTAATAAAATATCTACTCAAAGCCATATGCATTTTTCAGCTATTTGAAAAGCATTTCACTAAATTCTTGGGATTAATAAAACAACATAAAATCTGTAATTTATGAAAGTAACTTTTGTTGTGATCATAACTGAAACTTTTATTAACCTTATTTTGTTTTACACATTGAGCAGTTGTCTTGACTGCATCATATGATACTTTTATCATGAAACATCTTCTGCACCATATAACGCCTCATGGAGTAACAAGAACACAGAATAAGTTACCCTCATAAACATGAATAACTAGTCATTATTCTACAAATTAATTCAATTATACTCAGATAAAAAGTTTAAATTTTAAAAAATTGTCCCCCATTTTTAGCACCCCTTAGGTGGACGGAGTCCTTAGCCTTTGCCTAGACTGCCTATACCACAAGCTGGCCCTGTGGGATTATTTTCCCCACAAAATGAAGGCATCCCACCACTAGGTGCACATGGTTCAGAAGTAACCAGCAACAGGTGAAATTTGCTGTGTAAAACTTCCATTTTGCTGCATTTTTGCCGGCTTCAGTGTTTATAAGAGGACGTGTTAAAAAGTTGTTTCTGTGCAGGACATATTTAGAGCTCAGTTATTGTTTGTTAGTGGTGCTCAGCCATGGCAATGAGATGAGAATGTATAGTTTTGTGTTTAGTCGAAGTTAAATGCGAAACAGCAAAGTTAATTACAACTGGCTCATGTGCCTCAGTGAAAATTAGTTTGACACCCCTGATTAGAGGAAACACATGAATGCTGTAATGTTGGGTAAGATAGTTTCAGACACATGGTGTTGTAGGCTTTAAACTTTTTCTTTCAGTCTTTCTTCTTCTGCCCCCCCGTCTCTCTCAGACACATACACACATACACACACACTCTCACACACTGCAAGGGGAGCTTACCCAACTCATTTACTTTTTAATTGAATTGAGATAATTTGTTTTCCTTTGGGAGAGATCTTATAATGAATTGATTAACACAGACACACATATTTTTTAAGCCTCAAGATAAAAACTTTAACACAAGTTTGACCAGTTGTTCCCAAATTTTGAGTTGGGACCTTAATTGATCATGAAACATAGTATTCATCGAAACAGTTATAAGAAATAAAAGAAGTGTTCATAAATAAATAAAAAGTATAGTTGCTTCTGTTAATGCTCGTTTGATAGGATTACTAGCAAATAGTGTCTTTTAAAACCAGCCATTAATGGGGTCTCAAGCCTTGGTCAAAATACCAAAAAATCTGCAAATTTCATATCATTTTACAATATGGTTAGCTTATTGAGAAGTTTGTGAAAAAGGTTTATGGATTTTTTAGTACCCTGGGTACTACCAAGGAGATATAAATTTGCTGGTCCCCAGACTCCCCCCACGGCACAGTGTTATCCTCCTGAGTCCTGAGTTTCTGTGTCAGCAGCGTACTGTGGTGTACATGTTTAATTTCCTCTATTTGGGATTAGATGTAGGTAATTTAAAAAATGTTAAAATATAATTTAAAAACCTGTCTCTCTGAGTAGCAACAACAGGTCTTAACTGAACACAATAATATATTATGGTGCTGAAAGCCAAAATCCTCATATCAGAATATCATGTCTGTTATATAATGTATAGGTTTCTGTAAATACAAATTTAAGATAGAATAAGAAAATTTTGGGGGGTGGTTCATGAGACGTTTATAATTTCACTAGAAATCTCATAATGTTTTCATCTAAAGAGAACTTGTTACCCTAGCTTTTACTGTAGTTCCAGGGTGCCACGCTAAAACCTGGTTTAAAGTTGACGCGTGACGCAGGGCACGAGGGAGAGCGCAAATAGTGACGCAATAGTGCCGTCACCACCCCTGCATGTTGGCCCCGCGCTTTGTCCCGGCGTGGGGTCGTGCACCTCCGAATTTTTGTAACTTCGCAAAGGCTGCGCTCTTTTGCTCTACTGTTTTCAACATTTTCACAAGTTATGAAGCGTAGCCTACTGTCATGTCCTTTTGGAGAAATATACAACAACATAAGCACCAAGTTTATAAACAACTCCACTGCTGGCGAGGGTGCGCAAGCACAACTATAAGCAGTCTTAAGAAAGTAGTGACCCCCCTTGGTTTCTGCTATTGCTCTGGAATCATCAAAAAGTGGAGTCTTTGGAATAAGAAGTCTGGAAAACCTCAAATGAAATAAAAAATAAATATGGCTAAATTACTTTCAGTTTGCACCAAAATCAATGACTAAGATTGCTGGTAACATTTGTTTTTTCCTCACGCAGGCTGTGTCTTTAATTATAGGAAATGGGCTGATCAGAGAGATCAGAGAGGCCCGCTGGCTCAAACAGAAGTCTGCGCATGCGCTCTCCGAACAACGGAGAGAACGAGAGAAGACGAGGAGAGGCTTCGGGCACATTTGGGACCAAAAAAGGGGTGAGCAGAAACCGAATGTTTTTTTCTCTCTCTCTTCATTTTAACTTCAATTAACACTTACGACACGAAGCAAACCAGGTAGCTTTAAGCGTTGTTCTCTCATTCAATCTTTCGGTGAGGAATTTAGGTCGTTCTGAGTCAATCACATCCTCCTATAAGCTCGGGTATCTGATTTGTATTAAATCTACCTGTCAGTACAGCATGCTAACCACTTTCCAACCATGTCTACCAACGAGAAGATAAGAGTTAGTAGCCACAATAAAGATAACCAATCGATGTTGTCGTTGTAATGTTAATGTTGTAGAGGGCTTGTTACGGGGCGGTGGCGCTTTGTTTGGGAATTTTCTGCTGCACGTCGTGTATTTGATAGCAGGCAGCGAACAGGGCTCGTGAAACATTGCTGGGCCACTGACACTTCAAGGATGTTTTCATGTTTATACAAAAACATTTAAACACCCTTCTGTTAAAAAATGTGTAGTTGGTGTCATAATACTAATTTTTAATGGTGAATAATGTAATAGCTGCTAATATTTTATTTCCTCTTGTTTTGTCATAAGGACATTTTTACATTGTTATTATCAATAAGTTCACAGAATTCAGCTTTTTTCCACTTGTTGCTGAGAATTGTTTATTACATTTTATATACATCAGATGGTACACTGATTAACACTGTGTTTTACTTTACTTTTACAGATAAATCACCCTAACAGCCTGGTGGGAATCATGGGGAGTGGTGAGTTTATTGACACAAACAGAGACAGTCACACAAACTTAATGACTTATAAATTTAATCAGAATTCAGCTTCAGTTTTGTTTTTGTCCCTTTCTCCTTCCATTGTGTTCATTTTCAACATTGCTCCCTTTGGTTTTCATTGTTGCGTTGAGAACAGTAACAATTCTCATTCTTTTCCATGTTTTTAAGAGACGTTTCCTGTTTTTTATTTTGTGTTGAACACATCCCACAAAGTTGTGAGTCACAATGACATCATTTCTTGTTAATATTTATTGCACATCAAACATTCATTCCCAGGACTTGTGGTCATTTTTCTTGTTTTTCTTTTTCTTCTGTTAGTTCATTTGTTTAGTTTTTTCTTATATAGCACAGGAATGAATGCCTAAATCAAATGAGCTTTTGTTTTTATGCAAAATGTAGTCACTGAGCCGCTGTGGTCTGTCCTCCACTGCTTTTGTTTTGGCCTCTACTCTCACTTTTTATTTTCTAGCTTCTTGCGTCTCCCCTCAGTATCTTTTCTCTTTGCTTATTTTCTCCTCCATTTACTTCCTCCCACATGCTGTTTTACTTGTATTCTTGGTTTCACTCCTTTTCTCTTTTTTTTGGTCTTCACTTATTTTGATGCTGTTTTTTTCTCGTACACTCCTCTCAAACTTGTACTCTTCTCCTGCTATTGTCTCGTTTTCACCGTGCTGTTTCGTACCCCGTCACTGTGCTCATCTTTTGTTGTTTTTGTTACAGTGTTCCTGCCAGCAAACGCAGCCCACTCGTTGCTGAAGCGGCTGCGGAGGGCCAACTCCCTTTTAGAGGAGATGAAACTGGGTAACATCCAGAGAGAGTGCCGTGAGGAGGTCTGCACCTATGAGGAGGCCCGTGAAGCCTTTGAGAACGACGAGAAGACGGTAAGAGGGGAATAATTATCTCCTTAGACTGATTTGTTTTATTTATGTAACAGAAAATATACTACTAGACTACTCATGCATGATCATATTGTTAGGTTTTTTGATTAAATGTAGTGTTCAACCTCACATAACCTACAAGTTTAAATTGTATTAAAACATGTTGCTTGGCTTTTTTCTACAGGATGGGATAATTATGGTTTTTACCACATGCACCTGCATGATGTGTCATTTTATTCAGATCCATTCCTATCTGTTTCATTTCTGGTTTCTGTGTTTATCCCTTTGTATTACAGTTTACATTTCAGACATTTTCTGCCCAACCCCTAATGGAAAGATAGAAATTTACAATAGACATGGGTTGTGTAAGTCATAATGTTGCACAGCACATTACACATGATAGTTATCTTCAGGACTGTATGAAAACTCAGCTCCAACTTCTGTTTCTAAAAAACAGTACTCTAATCATCAGCAAAAAATCAATATACTAATATTATTATAGTCATGCATCAGAGTCCATCTATCCAATACCAATATTAAAGGGGGAAATGTCATTTTAGAATGATTTTTTTCTGGTGTTTATCATAAAATACTTGCATGTGGAATGTGAGTGTTTGTCAGGAAGTGATTTTTATCAGCAGGAAGAACAGCTTAGTGAACACCAGGAGGACATATTTGTAAAACCATTATGAGAGGCCACAGAGCTCAGTCAGAGGGACGTTCACAGTCACGTAGGCTCTTGTTGTTTGGGAGTTGTTGTCCTTGTCTTTGTGTTGGAGGAATTCACATAAAAGGATTTCATCAAATAGGGTGTGTGTATGTGTGTGACTCTAAAATTTACGTTTGACTGAGTTTTGATGAAAATATTTGGAAACTTTTAGTGGGTTTGACACTATTTCTGTCTTTGTCCCGACTCTGCAGAAGCGATTTTGGGAGGAATACGTCCGGGAAAGTAGTCCACCCGGCGGGCTGAATTCGATGGTTGGCGGAGCTCAGTCTCTCTACGTGATTGTGCCGTTGGTGCTGGTTGGGCTCATCATTGCCGTCATCGCCATCACCGTGTGGCGCTGCCACTCCCGTAAACGCTCACAGCGCAGCCCAGGCCTGGGACACTCGCACCACAGCCATGTATTGTCTGTGGTCTCCATGGACCAGTGGGGGAGGGATTACCACCACGGTGACCAATCTGAACTCAGCATCCACAGCAGCCCAGCCTATCCCGGTTCTGAGATCACATCAGCGAGGGGAAGTGCAGGAGATCCACCGCCATCTTATGAAGAAGCCGTAGGACATACAGATGTCCAGATAGAGACGGAGCCTCCTCCCCAGTACGAGGATATAATGAACACCAGCTCCAGTAGAATTACCAGCAGTCAAAGGAAGTAAATGTTTTTTTCCCTCCACTACCACCCAAACTAAAGTCTTAACTTTATCAGTGCTACTACTGTGGTATCACCAGCCTTCCTTGTTCAACGTGCACAACAAAAACACAATAATTGCCATTTCGGTGGACTGATGCAATCTTTGCTGTAACCAGCCCTGCTGAGATTTGCACTAACCTTTTTATCACTGAAGTGAAGCAATGGCAAGAAGGATAAGGTTATACTGAGTACTAAAACCAGCCAACACCTCAGCTCCATTTCTTTGAGTTGGGTACTTACCTTTCAGTCAGCACACATGATAAATATTGCATGAGGTGTGAAGGAAAAAGGGTTTTTGTTTTTGTGTTAAAGGGACAACCATTCTAACTGCACTGTATATGGGATTTGGATTGATGCTTGTTTGTAGATTAGTGCCAATTTTTTAACTCATTTGGCTAACTTCAGACATTTTGTATATTAATTTTTAACATCTTTAACTGTAGTTAACTTTAACAGTTTTTGTCAAGCTATTTAAGATTTTGAAAGTTTATTGAAGTTTTATTTCCAGACTTCTAAAACTTCCATTAGTTCCCGTTTAACCAGCAGGTCTGACAGAAATTAAGAATTTGGCCAGTTGCTTGTTATGACAGTAGAAGCCTGATGATCGAAGCTGTGTAAAATTGGAAAACTTGTGAATCTTCTCTATGACCTTCTACATTACCATCAGCACATGGAGTCATTGTTGACGTAAAAACAATGTCTTAATGCGGTTTAAACTGTAAGTTTCCAGACAAATACATTGGTTCAACCTTTTTTTGTCATTTCTTTAAGTTGAGAGATTTGGCCAGCAAATGTTAAAAAGAGGTGCTGCTTAAGATAGCAGAGAAATGAGCATTAGGGAAATAAAATGTAAAGGATGATTATGTACTAAATGTCACTATGGATAAAGTTCATGTTTAGCATGTGTATAACACCTCTACATACTTGTATATGTGTATAGATTGTATGTGAGTCACAATAAGATTATTTCCTGCATAGGAAATCAATGAATACACTGATACCAATGTAACCAAAGTTGTGACTACATTAGGAAACCGTTAAACTGGTTCCTTTAATTTAACATAGGAAAGCCTGGTTTGACAACTTAAGCATCGCTCTTAGCAGTTCCAATGTCAGTGTAATTCTGGGTGCTCTTAATCAATATGCAATATTGTCTAAATGCATAACCTTTTAAACCAAATGCACCCATCAAACAGATGGAAATGTCACTTCTTGTTCTCTGCAAACACTTTGGGCACTGATTAATGGTGTATTTGTGGGTTAACCTGTGAACCTCATCATTTACTTTGACACTGAACCGTGCTGGTACTCCCTTTGGTTCAGTCAGTTATTGTATTGTTACTTACATCCTTTTTTTTACAATGCCTTATTAAACAAAATGCTATACAAAAGTAAATTTAAGGGAATTTGTTATAAAAGTGTAAAAAAAAGCTTGAATTATTTGTAATAAAATTTAAAATGTGGCACTAGTTTGCTTGTCACTCAGATCCCATAGTGCAACGTGTTTCCAAGTTTCCAATTGTTTTTTTATTTTTAATCTACTGGATTTTAATTGTGCAAACAAAATGTTGAATGTACAGATTGCCTCAGGTGGATCAAAAGAACTGCTAGAGTTTATAAAGGGGGTAAAATCTATAGTTAGTTAATTTTGTACTAGTTTAATTAGTTACAACCAAAAAAATAAAATAATAAAGTAGGTCCTCTGGACAAGTTTTTCTTTAATGAAACATTTCATCTCTCCTCCAAGATACTTCTTCAGTCTGAGTTAGAAGTGAACTCAGGCTTATTCGTCTGAAACTCCTCAGACTAAAGAAGTCTCTCGGAGGAAGAGACGAAACGTATTTTTAAAGAACCCGTTCAGACGACCTACATAATTTTTTTTCTATCTGGATTACTGAGACGCATCAGGACAATTGGTTACAACAAATTTAGAAAATAAATGTAATAACTCTATGTTTAGTATAGAAGTATACACACTGAAAACAGTTGTGCTGGTGGACATACTTCCCTTTTGTCATCTGAACTGAAACCTCTCTGAAACACGATCGAAAATCCACGTATTGTTTACCTCTGTTCAAAACGAGGTGACATATTAACCACAACTTAGAAACCTACAACAATATAAAAGGGCTTGAGAGAGCAATTAGCTCTTACTTTGAAAATCAGATTGTCCAAACACAAGTGTGGTTTAATTATTTTTTTTTTATTATCGATATCAGACTTCAGTAGTGACAACAATTATCAGCTGGCCTCCCCCGGCCTTCAATGCTTCATTAATCATCAGTAGAAGAAATTAAGAGTTTTGACATGAAAAAACACAAATAATAGCTTAAGTGAGCAAATCATCAGAGCAAGAGGACTGAAAAGCAGGTCACATGTAAAAAAAATTTTTTTGGTCTTTATTCTGTCAGAGAGAATGGCACAAATCTCCTTCATTAATAAAATCTCATTTGTCAAGTTTTAACAAGGCTGGTCTGAAAAAACAATCATAACAGCCATTACCAAGAAAGTGAATTCTGATAATTGCCATGCAATATGATACTTTGTTAAACGGGTCACTGCTTAAAAAAAACAAATCCAACAATGAAGGGTTGTAAATCTGAACGCTGCTCACACCCACTCCTTTGGGTTTCGGAGCACCTCCATCATCTCCGCCTCCCGGGAACCTTTAGCAGGCTTGTGCATGTACTCCCACCTGAGGACGAAAAGTCAGTGCATTACTAAGCAACCACACAGAGCGTATTACAAGCACACAGGAGCAGGAAGGTGCTGCCTTACGTGGCTGTGAGGGGGAGGGACATGAGGATGCTCTCGATTCTGGAGCCAGGCGTGGCCAGGCCAAACTTCACTCCCCGGTCGTACACCAGGTTGAACTCCACATACCTGCAAGACGCATACAAAATACCAGCGTTCATGTGATTAACTGTCCAACGAGGTCAGACTTTAAGACTTTTAATCATGACGCGCCAACTGAGAAGTGTCTTACATCTTGGAACGAATATTTCACCAAAATATAAACTTTTGAATTCGCATTTTTTGATAATTTTTTCATCATCATATTAGATCTGAAAAAAATTGTTTTTTTCTTCAAGACTGACAAACATCCTCACAGACGTAGGAGGCACATTCTTGGTTTTTATTGTTAGTAGAGATGTAACGATTCACTCAAACCTTGATTCGATTATTGATTTTAAGTTCACCATTACAAATGTTTTACATTTTTTAAACAAAATTAATTGTAGTCATTTTAAAACCAAATGTTTTTCTTTTAACATCAGCTTTTTTGTCCTTGTATCAAACTGTAGCTGCCTGTCTTAGTAACAAAATTTAACTTAAAAATAAATATGTCACAAATCCTTTGGTGACAAAGTTTTCAAGTATCAAACCAAATGTGTCTTACAGACATAACTATACAGCAATAATGAAATGTTTTCATTCTTATGAATCGATTCACATTTTAAGCAGCTATAATCAATTAATCAATTCTCAATTAATTGTTACATGCCTAAGCATCATCTTCAAAATTACAAACGCTCACAGGTTAGATTGAGTCAGACTTGATTCATTTCATACATTCTGTCTGATGCCACTGTTCACATTATTCATTTAATCATTGTGAGAGGTTTTAATTTATTGCTGCATTTCCTCCCATTCATAAAACAAAGCATTAAGCTCCTTCTACAACTAGTTTATTCCTTGCTGAAAAAATAAGCCAGGAGCTGCTCTGGCTTTGGACCAAACAGGAAGCTGATTAAATCTATAAGTCAGAGCTCATAAAAGCAAAAAAAAAGTAACTCAAACAGCCAAACAAACCATACCTAAAGTGGCAGTAAGAATAATAATAATAATAATAAAAACATACAGTCAGTTTCATACATACAAAACTAAGTAAAAACCAAGCAGCCAACCAACTGCTAACTTTATCCGAGGGCTGAGCAACAAATCAATAACAACACATCGCGACAGACAAGTGATCAATATCAATATAAAACTTTCCAATAGAATGTTGATGATTTCACTGAACTGAATGTAGGCAGAGGAAAAGCTTTAGCCTCTCGACCTCTCATGGCTCAGCTAAGTAAGGCTGGTGGCATCAACTCACACTTTGGTAAGCTAGCAACCTGTTGAGTAAAGTGCCTGTGACATATAATGTTTGTAATAAATATGAATGTATTTTTGGAAAGATAGCATTGGTAACGTATTTTAAAAAAATAATTTATGCAGCTGAGATGAACAGTTGTTGAGCTATGCGCATGTGAAGTAACAGGAAGTGATGTCAAAGGGGAATGTCTGCATGTGAACAAAACGGCTAACAACAAAGCCTGTAGATAAGAACCTGATTTTTTCTTTAGATTATTTTGATTCACTATCGAAGAGAGATGAAGCAAAGTCCAAATAATATTGTGACTGCTTTGATGTCACTTCCTGTTTCATTTTGGCTGAGCCAAATTCAAAATAAAAGATGCCAGTTTTGTGAAAAAATGGCAAGTTTCTTGAATACAAATGTTTTCTTTGACCTTTTGTATTTGAAGGATATGACTGTTGCAGGCACTTTAATAACTTACTGAATTAAAAAAAACAATTAATAGAAAATAATAACTAGATCAGGGAACTTCTGACAGTCAGTGATACAAGAAGTAACTCATCAGTTACAATTTTCCTCTACGACTCACCTCCCTCGTCGTATCTGCTGCCAGTTCTTCTCCTCAGCAGTGAAGGAGTCGTTGAGATGTTTGTAGACGATGGGAAGGTAGCAGGGCACAACGGTGCGTGCGCAGCTCTTGACAAAGTTGAACACCTCTTCCTGATTCGGGGAGTCCAGGTCGTCGAAGAAGATCCCTCCTATGCCACGGGTCTCTCCTCTGTGGCGGATGTAGAAGTACCGGTCACACCTGGGGGACAGAAAAATTGAACAGCAACATTATTCATATTGCATAAAAAAAAACAGAGAATAAATAAATAATGTAGCTTTGATAGCAATGTAGCTCAGATGAAAGTGCGTCCGTCTTCATCAATGGTTTGATGTCCTTTATGTAATGAAGTGTCCCTAAACAAGAAATGAAATTATGCATTGGCGGATTATGTTGTATAATAAAAAGTATTCCATTTGCAGCTACATACTGTGATGCAACTCAAGCGGATCTGTCGTTTTATATTTAAAATAGATCTAAAGATTGCATCTGTAAGGGAGTGTATTTAAAATATATATATATAAATTCTTTAGTTTGAACTTAGAAAATGTTGGCAGAAATTTACGATTTAAAAAGCATCAGATAAGCCACACCCATCCTGTCCATACTGGTCCTTCACTGCCTTTAAACGTTGCATAACGGTTTTTCCTGCATCTGCAAGACTTTTAGAAGAGACGTCCTCTTATCACTGTCCAACAGACAGGATACACCCATTGTAATACAAGTACACAAAAGCACTCTGGAATCAGTACTGAAGATAAATATGGGTTTTCACGCACAAACATAGATTTAATTGTACCATTTTTTGAAGTCTGGGTAATATTGAGGGTGATGCTTGTCACAGGCATCCTTCAGTGTTTTATGGAAGTGAAGGCCATCTTCTTTATTAATATACACTGGGGTCAGATCTGTTCCTCCACCAAACCACCACTGCTTGGTGCCTGGTAACACACAAAGAAAGAGATGAGGAAGAAGGAAACAAGAGTCATCATTCATTCACATTCTCAACAGTGTCACTGACACCAAGACACAACTGCTGTCATAAGGGACTGACACTCACCATCTTCCTCTTCAATCTCAAAGTATCGGTAGTTGAAGTGCACTGTGGGTATGTGGGGGTTCTTTGGGTGGATGACGGAACTCACACCCATGGCACAAAATGGCAGCTTACCTGAAAGAAACAGAAAGCAAATTACAAAAAAGGTTACACACAGCTGAGGGAAGATCTGAGTGTATTTGCATCAGAGGAATTAATGAATGCAGAGTTTCATTGATAATTTTAGTGAACAAAGAGTCAAAATTCACCATCTTTCCCTTTGAGGACTTTTCCTCTGCTCCTCATTTGTTTAGCAGCCTCCTCAGTCAGGTGCCCAAACACCACTGACACATTGACGCCTGCCTTTTCAAACACTTTTCCATCCTGCATCACACAACTGATTCCTCCACCACCTGAAACAAACAGACAAAAACCGATTAATTTATGTATTTTTAGTAAAGCCATTTTTAAAATAACATAATTATGTAATACTAACCTTCCTTTCTGTCCCACCGGTCCACCTTGAATGTCCCACCATCCACCTCCTGCAGGGCTTTACAAAAATCTGCCTGAGTCTCCATGATCAGCATCTCCATCTTGGTGCTCATCTCCTCCTTCCTTTTCTGCAGCACACTGATGTCAGTCACTGGAGCAGACATGAACCCCCGGCATCTCTCCATAATGTCCCCCTCTTCTTCCTTCGTCTTCTCAACGGCTCGGGATACCCTTGTTGCCATCTCTGCCCGTTGGAAGTGGTCAGAGTTGGCCAAAAACCCCGCTACCGCCGCGGATGCTGTTACCACCGCGGCTCCACCGAGCGCTAGGGCTCCCCTTCTGGTTCGTCCTGCAGCGGACCTGCCTGCGGTCCCATGGGACATGAACCGTACACCCGGACCCCTGGGAAACCATCTTGCTCCCGAAAACGGTGACAGTGACGGGTTGCGAGTGGCGAATAATAACCACCCAGAGTCTCCTGAATTAGCAAGATCCTTTAAATGTGAACTCAGTCGTCTTGAAGTCTGAGCAGTTTTCTTTACCGAAAAGTAGACGATTGACGCCATTTCGTAGAAGAAAGACTCGCTGACTTATCAGTGCGTCCAGGCAGTGACTAGTTAATAAGTAGTAACTACTCACACCATTATCAGAAGTTTTGCCTACGTGCTATCAGTCGTGTTTCAAAACTGTCAACTAAAAAGGGGCGGCTATTATATTATTGTTATTATGGGTAACGTAGTCCCTAGCTGTTCGCGGAAATAAGAACTCACTACCATAATGAACTTCAAAGCCCAGAGTGCACCGCAGGTAAACACTAATGTTGCATTCACGGACTTCGCATTTGCTCCGTTTTTTGTCGAACGGTGACGTATTCAAGTGTCATGTTTTTTTTCTTGCACTTGAAAAAACTATTTGGCCAAGTATCTTTACCACAGAGCCCTATAGAGAGAGAGTTGCGACACTCTTTGAACTAGCCGACACGCGGTCACGTGGTTCATGGAGCTCGCAATAGTTCCAAACAGGGCAGCGCTGCCAGTCTGTCTGAGTGGAC
>JARVJO010000227.1:13581664-13591715 GCA_031762555.1 Cynodonichthys magdalenae | reverse complement strand
TGTTTTTTGTGTACAGAGCCCTGAGACAACAATTGTTGTGACTTGGCGCTATATAAATAAACTGAATTGAATTGAATAATTTTTTTCAGTTGCGATGTTAATTCTGACAATTGAATGTGGAAACAAAACAAAGAAAAGCACCATTATTAATAGAATAGAATATAGTTTGTTTTAATAGGCATGTACCCATAAATTTATTTTGTGTTACAGCATTTCACAATTAAATACAAAAAGTTGACAATTTCTAGTTATTTTAAATCTGTGTAGAAAAACAAAATCACTCTTTTACATTTGGATTTACAGTGCATCATCAATACAAATACAAAGAAACAAAAGACGTACAAACACGTATTCCTTGAAACAGGAATGATTGGCATCTTTTATGAAAAATATAGATTTTTCATAATAAATGCAGACAGCAGCTGTCTAATATTAAAACACATAAATTAAAACATAAACACACTCACCATGTCTTTAAATCAGTAAATGAAGAATTTTTTTTTTCTGCTCCAACATTACAACACAACGACTTAAAAGTAGCTAAAAAAAGTGTTTTTTTAGATTTATACTTTGGCACATAAAAAAAGAGAACATTTTTAGCAAATAGTGTATTTTAACAACTTTTTGGAAGGCAAAAAAAAAAAAGAAGCAGACAAAGTACCATCTACTTTGAAAATATTATTACTGGCACAGAAATGTAAAAACTGGTAACATAATGTTAATAATAAATGTGACAGTGCTGCTAGTGACAGGATGTTTTTAAAAACTGTACAATGTTCTTGTATTATTTATTTATATCACATTTAAAAAAAATGCAGAGTGCAGAAACAAACACAAACAGTGAAACGTCATCTTCACAGTTCATTAGGATCGCACAAAACACCACAACAAAGGCGGTCACCGAGGGAAAACACAAAAAGATGGAAGGGTAAACACAAGTTCTACAGACATAAAACTGGCAACACGAACTTATTAACCCTGCACTTCAATCAGTACAAAAATAGAAATGTTCTGATCTAAAGGTAATTTAATAAATAGTAAATTATAAAAAAAAATTGTTTCGTTGGAGAGGAGGGGTGGAGGTGATTTATGTTTGGGCTTCTTACAGCTCATCTTTGGGGTTGATGTTGAGACTTTGACCCCAAATAGATTGTGTGTCTAAAGCCTGGATCACCTCATCTGCCTGTAGTCTTTCCTGAAAGACAAATTTAAAAAAAAGAGTTGAAATTTGAATGAGATTTAAAGAAGACATATGCTTTTAAATCCTTCTTTTTCCACACTTGAATAATTCAGTTGGGGTTTATATAAAGTGGAACAGCAAAGCTTTAGTCTGAGTTCCTCCTTATTGCAACTCCACAAGCCCCTCTTTCAAAAATCTGTTGATAATTTTCCAAACTTGTATTTTACATTAAAAACAGAGAGAGAGAAATGAGGTTAACGGAGTTACCAGTTCCCTGTAGAGCGGGTCCAAAGTGAACCAGAGAGCCACAGCACACCTCTGCCCACTGGTGACGGCCTTCACGCCGTGGGGATTCTCCCCCCCTGATGAGAAACCCACCAGCCGGCCACACTTTGGTTTCACTGACGCCTGAACGAAAAAAAAAAAAAGAAAAATGTAACTGGAAGACTTTACTTGAATCCAGTTCCTGACTGTAATTCACGTGTGTCAAACTCAAGGCCCGTGGGCCAAATCTGGCCCTCATCAACATTTTATCAGGCCCCAAAGGTAATACTTTAAATGTGCAACAGTTTTATGGTTTCTCCTTTTGTCACATTCTTCCCATGACAGCTGGCCAACGCTGAAGCCAAGAAAATTAAGTTAGAATTTTTTAGTAATTTTTGAGCAATTAATTATCTTTTTCTGTTTTCTTTTCTTGAATTTTTAGTGAGCGTTTAAATTTTACTACTCAGGAGTAATTATCTCACCGTGACTGTTTTAGCATCCATTTCTGTGAATATGAACTCCCCTCCGTCAAAATCTCCGTTTAGGTATAACAGTGCACTGAAAAAGTACAAATGAAAACAGACCGTCAGCACAGCGGACTACAAGAAGGCGAGAGAACCTCGGTATCATCACACCTGTAGTCTCTGTAGGTGTATGCTGGAGGCTCCTTCCAACACTCGTGGGCGTCGGGGTCCAGCAGACAGTTGTCAGCATGGATGGGATGGCTCAGGTCATTCCTGTGATCCTGCTGGCCTAAGACAAAATAAATAGACAAACACAATTTTATCAACATTTAGAGAGAGTGATGGTGAAAAAAGTTTGCCACACTTATTTTTGTTTACGTTTTTTTTTCCTTTTCTTTTTTTACGCAATCATTCCAGAGAAAACCTAAAAATCAGTGGAAATTCTATTTTTTTATTGTTTTAAATGCTCTCGTAAACTGTAGTGTTCCTTAGAGGAAAAGTCAACCTTTATAAAATCTATTATTTATGTTTTCTGATTCCATATTTATCATATAAAATAAAGCGTTCATTTCAGTTACGAGGTGGTCAATTTTTCCTCTAAGGAACACTTATTGTCATAAAGTTAAAGGACCTTTCGAGGGTTAAATAAATATACAAAACTATTAAAATATGTCAAAAAAGTCATAAGAGTAAAACAAGTGTTAACTAGAGAAACTAGCAAATTCTCAAGTTTTGAACATTGGATACAATTTAATTGTTGATTACATGCAAATACTCACAAATAAATACACAATAATGTATTCATATAATCAGTCTAAATGTTACACACAAACTTTAGGAATAACAAGTTATTTTCCTGAGTTGTCCTGTGATGCGAGTTTCTAACCTGAGATGGCGGTCCGACACACCAGGTGTGTGTAGGAGAAGTGCAGAGTCGAGTTCAACATGAAATAAGACTCGACGATTCGTCTCACTCGCTCGCTGGTGTTGTAGAAGAGGCGAGCGCTCCTCAGTGGTACTCTGCCCTCGAAGCCGTACTGCAGCGAGGAGAAAAAAAATAAGGTTGCCAAACGCCGCTGTCCCAGCGATTTAACACTTTCTGTTTGTTGCCTTTTCTGAAAGAAAATGATTTCGACAATTCAAAGCCTTGTTTGATAGTCAGAGTACCTGCAGAGTCTTGAGTACTGTGGCTCCTTCAAACTTCTCATTGGGAGTGTGTGGAGACGTCCTCCCCCTGTAACCATCTCCTGCCATAGTGACAGCCTGAAAGAGAGGACAGAGAAAGAGAGCTACAAATTTTACAATTAACTATGTATTTATTTCATGTGAACTGTGTCATGTACTCACATGTGCCAGGTTTCTGAGCTCAGAACACTCCTCCTCAGCTATAACATGATCCAAGAGGACCCGCTGGCTCCCGTTCAGGGCCACAGAGTTCTGCACCAGCTGCACACTGTCGTATAACAGGGGGCCACCTACACATATATCAGTAATTAAAATGGGGTTTTTTTTGTCAGTCGTCTAACTCCTATCCTAATTTGTCTTTAGCAACTAGGGTTACCTTCTCTGAGCTGCTGTAGAACAACAGCAGATATGTTTTTCTTCTCTGAGATGGGAACATACTCCATCCAACCATCAGTGCCAGAAGGAATCCTGAAAGAGAATAAACACAAATCAAGATTTTAAACATCAGTCGGGCATTAAAATTGAAAAAAATTAAATAAAACTGGTCTTGCAGTAACTACTTAAGCTTATTTTATGATTAATGCAATTATTTAATATTGTGAACTTGCTGATGACCCTGCTCCAATCAGAGTAAAGTTTCTACATGTGGCATTTGATTTATGCAGTTTAAGCTCTTATTGCTTGTATTTATGTGTGTGAGGTTTGAAGGTGCATTAATTAAAGCTCTCTGCCATTAATTCATTTTTTAACCATCACAGAAAAATCTAAATGCCGTAAATTAATTTTTATGGATTGTAAAACTGAACGTGATCTTTTATGTTGGAAACTGGGTAAGTAAAATAGATAAGAGTTTGAAGTTTACCCGTTGAGTTCTGAAGAGTTCACTTGTTATTGTAAATTTACCTTGATGAGTTTTGGTAATCAAGTACTTGAATTACTCAAAGAATCATTCCAGCTCTACACACTTAAGTCTCTTTTTCTGCTAACAATACCTCTTGATGCAGTTTTCAGTATTCCATTTAGGTGATTCACAATGTTAGAAAACATTACAGGTCTCTATAAACAAACAGTATGTTATCTCAAATCTTCTTACCTGTTTGAATCATTCCTTCCACCTGTGTTACTCCAGTAATTCTGCAGGAGAGACAAAATAAAACATCAGTTCCACATTTCATATATTTAAAAGCTCTGCTAAACAAGTCCAGGTTATAGTATAGTGTAGTGTGTTTTGGATTTGAGTTGTGAAAAAAAATGCTGAGAAACTTGAAAAGTGAAAATTTGGGTGAGACCAGCAGGTGGAGATCTTGGCCAAGCTAACAGTGCTACACAGTGACCGGGACACCTGTTACCATGACGATGCTGTTAGCCTCCTTTGAGTCAGAAGGAGAACTGATGCTGACCCGAGACATGTGGACTGGTTCACCAAAAATTAAATAAAAACTCGGATATCATGTCTCTTAAAACAAAGTAATACAGACATTTGACACTCCCGGTGTGCTGCAAGGTTTTAGAAACCGATGAAAACTGAATAAAGTTTAAGATGTTTTGTTTTTGCACTTAGTTAACTCACCCCTTCAGTGAATTCTACTCCCATTATTTTGCTGCCCATCAGAAGGAGCTCCAGTTCCTGTTTGTGTCTCCTCAAATACCTTGCAGCTTCCTGCACACATGTAATGTTTCACAGTAAACAACTTGTGTAAAATTAATGTTTTCAAACAATGTTCAAAACAAATGTATAATTCCTCTCCAAGAATTTTCTCAATGTTCTACTGTTTATCCGTTTTTGGGTTGTGGGGGCCACAGGTCCAAGAGGGACTCAGACATCTCTTTCCCCTGCAGGGACAGACTGGCATGTAAGTCTATAAGGAGTTTTCCCAGTGGGCCGATGGGCTGCCGGTGGTCCGCCCCGTGGAGGTGCTGCTATGCTCGGCCCCGTGGCCACGCAGCATGAACGTGTTTTGTGGTGCCACGATGCTTCTATAATGCGCCTCCAGCGGGCCTTCAGTCAATTGATCTGCTCAGAGTGGGGCCGGCTGCGGAGTGGACTTCTAAACATGACTGTGGAACCTCTGGAGATGATGGTGCAAAGAAGGATTTTACATAAAATCAAAAACATTGTGGACAACCCAGAGTGTCTTCAGTCGGAGTCTTCTTCAATTTCGTTGTAATACAAACCGCTACAGAAGATCTTTCCTGCCCACAGCCATCACCATCTACAATAACTCTTTAGTTGAATGAGTTACAACAACATCTAATTTACCTCTGGGATCAATAAAGTATTTTTAAATTTGAATTGAGCCTATGACAACAAATCAGCTCTATAGGGCTTACTAATAACTCAGCAGGCACGAATTAGAAAATTCTAGTCCCTGCTAGAGCCACATCAATTATATCTCCATGTTTGTTTCTTAGATGTGCGATGCTGAGGCTCCAGCTCATCATTCCTGTGTGGAATCAGGGCTGCCACAAGTGGGGGTGGCCACAGGGGGCTGTGCCCCACCAGTTTTATCCTCTTGAGTCCTAAGTTTCTGCTTTGTGCTTATTAAAATGTTTCCCAGCTATTTAGGATTAGTAGAACCTTATAAATATAAAAAATGTTTTTTCAAAAAACTAAAAGTTAAAAATCTACATGTATTTTATTTAAAATAAAAAATAAACTTAAAATAGTTCCTCTGAATAAAGTCAACTAGTATAAAATAAATATCCTCAATATCAGGATGAAGCTTCTCATGAGATTAGAGGCATTAAACATAATTTTTTTTAGGCTAATATATACAGTATACAAATTAAATAAAATACAACTGGACTTTTACTTTGAAACTGTAGATGTTTCTCTTCCCATGAGGGAGGCTTTGTCAGTTCAAAATGTTTTGAGTATAAATAAAACATTTGGCAGCTCAGTAGCTCAGTTGGTAGAGATGTTGTTTCTCAGTTGCTGGATCAAATCCCAGCCGGGGACCTTTCTGGATGCTGTTTACATCCCTCTGCATGAATGGGTTTTTCCCGGTACACCAGTTTCCTCTCACAGACCAAAGACATGCACCTTAGCTTCACTGGTACACACTGTACATCTCAAACAAATGTTTGCTTTGTAAATGTTATTATTTTTGAACAGAATTATGCTCAGGTGTGAGTAACTTCAACTTAGCCACTGAAAGTGGGCCAGTCTGTCAGGAACTCTCGGGCCACTTTTTGTCCCCAGTCTGCCCCTGTTCTCTTGTGACACTTTCCAGCTCGTCCTGGGGGACCCTGAGGTGTTCCCATTGCCTTGGCTCCTGAAGCTTGGGAGGACCAAGCCCAAAGAGATTATAGGACGCCACCTCCAATTGAAGACCACCACCTGAAGGGAGGACCATCGAGGTGGGTGTGATTTATGCCGGGTCCCTGTGCTGATTACTGGTGGTATAGACTAGTTCTAGGGACCAAATAATCTTAGTAGTGTTAATTGATGATTCCTAAAAGACTGTTTCAGAAGTATTTTTATCCATCCATCCCATCCATTATCTATACCTGCATCTTCCTTTCAAGGTCATGGGGGTCACTGGTGCCCATTTCCAGCAGTCACTGTGCAAGGGGTGGAGTACACCCTGGACAGGTCTCTAGTCCTTCACAGGGACACACAGTTACCAACGAGACAAACAACCATTCACTCTCTCACTCAAGCCTAGTGACAATTTAGAGTTATCAATTAACTTAACCGTCATGTTATTGGTGTGTGGGAGGAAGCCGGAGTGCCCAGAAAAAACCCAAGCATGCACGGAGAGAACCTGCAAACTCTACCCAGAAAGGTCCTGGGCTGGGATTTGATCTGGCAACCTTCTTGCTGAGAGGCTATCAATTGAGTCACCGTGTTGGTAGAGCACTATTATTAGAGCACAGATTATTTCAATCTGTATTCAGATTGAAATAAATGTGTTAAGCACACACAGCTCCCTACCCATGACCCTTTGCTGCCTGTTATCTTGTTCTATCCATTTTTCCATCCCTCTTCACTGGTAAACCAGTTAATGTTCCCCATGCAGCCTTTAAATAACCTCCTCACACCCTGAATGTCACAGACCTCTCTCGGTTTGCCATCATGTCCCAGCACCTCCCTGTAGTGCTCCACGTTGTCCGTCATGAACTCCCCACGCTCGTGAAACAAAAGGTAGGTCAGAGCGGACTGTAGCGCCTCCTCCAGCCTGTCCACTGCACACAGAACCAGAGACAAAAAGGTGTTTACAGAGTTTTTTCTGTATCATTTACACTTAAACTTGTTGATATAACTACACATTGGTTTGTTGAAGTAAAATAAAGTTTAGAATGGCTGACATTCACACAGACTCACTAGCTGCCTTCTGGTTGACACAATGGAAACACAGCGCACACAAACCTGCAGGGTGTCAGTGATCAAGTGAGCCAAAAGCGCCGCAGGGTCGTCCTTAAACATTTTCCTTCAAACACAAATCCCTACACCCACCTCCTGCTACACGAACATTCTTCACTGAACGGTGAAGACACGGAGGTTAAACTAAAACTTCCTGTCTTGACTGAAGCAGCAAATCTGCTGCTGTCAGCCGCGTGATTTCAGGTCAACTAAAGTCCGGAGATTTGAGCTCAGAGTTACACCACTGAGGATTTATTTAGACAACTCGAGCAGATAAAGCACAACGAACTGAGTGTTGGGTGATGGCAAACTGCTGCGGTGAGAGGAAAACACAAACTGAAGCCCCAGCGGCTTGTCTCAGACATCAGGCCATGCTAATTCCAAAAATGTTAAAAAAAAACTGGGTTTAACAAACTGAAACTTCATAATCCTTATTTTACATTTAAAGGTCAGTCGTTAGGGACACAACCAGCAGCAGTTTTTCGGGAAACCTTCTTTCAGCGAGTTTGTACAGATTTATTAGAGACAAGTTTTTTCTGAACTTGCTTCACCATTGTGCATCTTTCCTAGAGGAACTTAAACAACGATGCTTCTTGTTTACTGACAGACACATACTGTACATTTTACCCTGAGAGCCTCGGTGTCAGACTGGATACAGCCAAGCAAACACACCAAATAAAGTTATTGTGCAACAAACTCCAAACAGGGTGGGGTTCTCTGCTGATTGAATCAACCTGTCTGTAACTCTTTGTGGTCACTATAAGTGCTTGTGTGTGCCTGTTTGTGTTTGGGTGTATCCAAGCTTGATTTTTTTCTTTTCATACCTCAACACTAAACACAGTCAGATGTTGTGTTTCAGTCTAAATTGAACAGTTTGGTTCTATTTAGTCACAGAGCGTTAATGCAAATACACATAGCAACTTAAAAAAAGCCCACCTTTAAAATTTGCAAACTGCAGGTAGTCGTAGTGCAGAGGCAGGTAGTTCTCCATGGGGGAAAGGCGGCCGGGCCGAGTAGCGAGGTCTCTCACACACTCATGTTCACAGTGAAGCACCTGAGTGAAGTGATCTGCAACAGAAAGATTTCAGGTCAGGCTTCAGATTGATGAGACTGTATGTTTCGCTTTCACTTGACAACAATTTAGTTCTTGCACCGGCACCTTTGCAGATTTTGGATCAGTTACAGCTACAGCAATAGCGTTAAAGTTTAAAAGTTAAAGTACCGAAATAGCTTAGGTTTATTTAAGTTGGATTG
The DNA here is from genome assembly GCA_031762555.1 of Cynodonichthys magdalenae. NCBI lineage: Eukaryota > Metazoa > Chordata > Actinopteri > Cyprinodontiformes > Rivulidae > Cynodonichthys > Cynodonichthys magdalenae. The sequence goes on along the minus strand of JARVJO010000227.1, from coordinate 13,583,002 downwards.
GCAAAAAGTCTATATTAAACTTCACTTCTGCGGGAAAAAAAACCCCAAACAAGTTCCTGCATCTTTTTGTCCTTTAAAGGAAGAATTTTCAGATCTGATCAAATGAAGCAGCATGAAAAGCATCAATGTCTGCAAAGAGGATGGAGGAGGAGCAGGATGTGGTGGATGAAGGGAAAAAAACTGAGAAAAATCAGGTGAGAAGAGGTGAAGGTCCATCTCCGATAATCTTAATTTACTACACATTTTTCTAGAAGCTATGTCAGAAAGGGAGTGAATTTGCATGATTTGCATTTTTCCTACATCATGCATTTTAGAGTATAAAAGTAATTTGAGACAAGAAAGGTTCATAAGATTAAGAAACAATATTGTTTTGCAAAAATAATGAAAAGGATCCACTTTATTTTTCTGAATTTGAAAGAAATAAACAGTTATGTGTAATTAAGTGTAGCTTAAGATTAGAAAACTACCTGGGCATGGCAAAAACAACCACAAGAACAACAAAAAAGATCAGCAACTAAAGTAATGACAAAAAGTCCAATAAAACACAGTAAGTGATGAAGAATCACGTGACTGAAGTGTTACAATACGTGCCAGAATTTCAAGAAAAAAAAAAACATACAATTCACCCTGAGGCAACAATAAATATCAGTTCCAGTGAGCACAAATCTGAACAAGCAACAGATGTTTGGGGGCTCTGTTCTGTGAGGAAGTGAAACTGAACTGGAACTTTTCTGGATGAAACAGTCAACTTTATGTCTGGAGGAGAAGAAACGAAGCATAATGCTGATAAGAAGGTTTTCCTGTCAGCAAAGCCCGGAGACAGATCAGTAATGCAGAGGGGCCGACTCTGGAAATCTACAGCAGGAGTTTAGTCTGGTACCAGGCTGTACTGAGGAATAATGTCATGCTGACTGTGACAGGCTCAAGCTTGGGCTTTTTTAAAAATAGTCCAAGGACATTCTGTGGTAGCCATCAAGTTTGTCTGACTGGAATTCAATAGAACATTTCAGTTTGAACTTGAAAAGGTTAGTTCGTGCACTCCAGCCCAAATAGAATATTACAGAAATAGGCTGATATTCCTCACAAACACCGTTAGAAGCTGGTATCAGGCTATATGTTACATTTGCTGCAGCTCATCACAGGAAAAAGTCGCTCCAAGTAAAATGCTTCTGGTTAAATTTGCAACTATGAACGTGTTTAACTGGACAAACTGAGGTGTGCCACTTTTTAATGGATTCTAACAATAAATTTAAAAGGCAATGTACAGTTGTGGTCAAAAGTTCACATACACTTGTAAAAAACATAATGTCATGGCTGTCTTGAGTTTCCAATAAGTTC
>JARVJO010000227.1:13545068-13569284 GCA_031762555.1 Cynodonichthys magdalenae | reverse complement strand
CCCATTCAAGAAAACACACTTGACAAAACATGGGGGAACAGGTGAACAGGTCATGCAGCAACAGGGTCGCGCTACCTATTAAACAGCTGGAAATACACAATAGAAAAGTTGAGTTAAAAAAATTGCTCTGATCCTATGTTTACATCAGAAACACAAGATCATATGCACAAAAAACAACTCACTAAAGAGCAAGACAGCCTGGGCAGGGAGGGAGCTAGGTCAAATAACACATAGGGGGAGGTGAGTTGGGGAGGGGTTCAGTGGAGTCGGTGACATTGAGGGTGGGTCTCTGTAGTAGGACCAACCATTGACCAGAGTCCAGTCACATGACGTTATTTAGCTCGTCTTGCCAGTGTTCAGAGTCTCCTCCTCCTCGGGTCACAGGCCAGGTCCCACACAAGTGATGGGGGGTGAGAGGGAATCAAGCCCTTGTTGACATCTCATCCTGGGGAGTATTCAGATAGCATGGTGATCGAGGCCATGCCGTTAGGAGCCAATAGATAAACACAATTGTTTTGGAAATAAACAGCCTTGAATTTCCTGCTGCTTTTAGAGTCTTAACTGCATCTCTGAAGTGGCGAAAAGTTCCAATCAGCCGAATTTGGAGTTCTCCTCGCCTCTTCCCCATCTGAAGCTTCACCCCGATGTAATCCTACATGCCAGAGGCCCGCTCCTGAGCTGCGATCCTCATCAGTATCACATCCAGTTTGTGATTTATCTCCCCCAGCATCTGAGTCTGTGTGCTTCCAGCCTGGCAGAACCCTTCCAATGCGCCCGACAGCTTCTCCCGGACAGCTGTCAGGGTCGCTTTCACTTTTCGATAAATCAGGACTCCTCCATCGCTGATCAGCAGAAATCCAGTTATCATGAAGCCAAATATATACCACGTCTTCAATGGGAAGCGGTGCCAGGCACATCAGATAGAAACTTGTACACCAAACAAACTAAACAAAATGTGCAGCTTTTTAACATTAGATCATCAGCTGAAATGTCACAACCATCTCAGAGGAAACATGAGACAAAAACAGAAACATCACCAACCTTTCACTCTTTTTGTTAGTAAATCTTTAGAAATGAGGAGACTTCCCGTCTGAGAGGAAGATTACAAAAAGCAGCACATCTGAAGGAAACATTTATAACCTTCCCACTCACACAAGGGTCAAAGGTCAGCTTCTTGCATATGTGTGGACACACTCAGCTTCCCCACTTTGCCTCTAAAGACTCTGGTCTTTAAAAAGACAAAACAATGAGCATGATGTGGAGTTTAAGTGTTAACTCCTAAGCATACAAATGTATATTTGTCCACAGGAGGATCTATACAATCAGAGAAAACAGTATCTATGTGTGAGTGAGACATTGAGTGCCCCAGCAAACAATGGCAGCATTCATCGGCATCTTTTTTTATATCTTTATTTCTGCCAAAGAGACATTACTACTTTCTCATGATGAAACCATTGGTGCTGGAAGAAAATAAGAAGGGAATTGAAAACTAAAATACATCAGATCATCATTTACAGACGTGATAAACAAAATTAACTTTGTGAGCCTACTATAACCATCTAACATTGTACCTTTTAATTGGGCCAAATTCTTTATAAATGTTATTTTCTCATGAATGTGTGCTCAAATTGAACTTTCCATTCCACTGACAACTCTCACTGATAATGATAGCAGTAAATAACAGAAATGTCCTCTATACCAGTATTTATCTGCTTGGTGTCGACTGAATTTTCCACTCATTAGAGCGGGGTTGAATGTGCAGAAGGAAAGTTTCCTGTTCAAACTTTCAAATTCAGCCTGCTGATGAAATAATGTAGCCACTTTTTTTTTTGTTAATTACAGTAATGCCTTTTTAAAATGTATTTAAAAACAAAAAATAAATTGACCCAACAACGACAGTCACCAACTTTTTCACAAGTGCAGGGAAAAGGAATGGTAACAAAAAAACAAACAAAAAACAAACAAAAAAAACAAATCAAGCAAGGACGATATTATACATCATGTGCAACATCTTTTAAACTCCTTCTAAAGCTGCTGATATTTCCAAGTAGGGGCCTCTGCCGTATTTAAGGTGAGTTTGGGAAAACTGTGATTGGCGGAGTTCTTTGGCGTGCACGAAGTTTGACAAAATCCTAATTGGCAGAGTTTGAAATATAGGTGGAGCTTCTTGGGAGTGGGCGGAGTTTGGGAAAACTGTGATTGGTCGGATTGACATGTGGGGGGAATATAATTTGACTGTATTTGTAGTTTAAAACAGAACAATGTCTTCAATAAAACAAATTATGAACATGTGAATATAATTTGACCAAATCTTTCCAAAGTTTGTGGGGCTAGCGCCTTCCTATTTCGGGTAATGAGTAATATTAATACTCAAAAGTAGCAATCTTTTCTTCCAGGAAGGTTAGGCCTGTTTTGACTGTGCTGAACTGTTACACATCCCCCCACATATACGGCCTACAAACTTTGCTCAGCTAGCACCTTGTCTTACGTTATGACTAATAGTAATATTCAAAATTACCAATCTTTTTATAGGTGCTTTCTGGCCATTTCAACTGAACAGAATTGTTACACATCCCTCCAGCTGCCCGGCATCATCCAACCAAACCGTAATGACTTCTTCAAACCTAACAATCTTTACCTAAAAGATAAACTTCCATTTCCTGTGTACTGACCTGGTAGAATTTCCTCACTTACTGTGTATTCCCTCCCCTATAGTGACTCACTGTGGTTCCCCTGCTTAGATCACTACTAGAAAAAATGCAACTGGACACAGGAGATGCTCTCTTTGGGGATGAGAATCTTCTTAGTGTTCTCAGGCACAAAAAGGAGGTTTTAGAAAGCACAAGTTAAACAGTTCAGAAAATATAAGTGTGGCTTTTGTATCTGGGTTTATCTAAAAGTTGTTGAAACATTTATCTAAAAGTGCTGCAATTATTACAGCTGAAAGAAGGTGTTTGCAACACAGCTGGAAACCAAACTAATGACTAAAAATAAAGCTTAAAGTCCAATGGTATAGAGATATACATCGGTACATATGCAAACACTCACACTTTTACATTCTCTTCACTTGGAGACTTAAGCAGTTTGTGCTCGCATGTGACAGAAGCAATATTTCAGACTTATTGGCACACAGCCCAAATACATTCTCCACATAATGAAATAACACAAAGAGAAAATAAATCCTCAGAGGAAGTGTTGGGAGAAAAGCTTTCTTTTTTTTTTTTCCTTGGCATGTCACATCTTGCCTCGGAGTACACCTGCGGCCACGCCAGGGGGTCAGAACACATTTCACCAAGTTCCTTACATATGTTTTCTTATCGTACTGTATGGAGACACATGCAGAAAATACAAACCTGTGAACATGTGTGCATGTGGCAAAGGTCAAATCTCTCAGTTGGTGTGTTAAAGAATGGCTGTGGCTCAGAGTTCATAAACACATGGGGCATGTTCTTTTTAACTGCAGAAAGGCTGATAGGTGACCTTGTTCAAAACTGAGAAGTGGGTTTAAAAAAAAAAAAGAATAGCTGCAGCAAATGTATTTATGAGTATTTTCCTTACATTTTTGCAAGACTTTTTTTTTTTACCTCAAAGCAACATTAAAGAGATTTCAAGATCAGGGATTGGGATAACTTTAAACCCATGTTTGTTCTTAACCTGAATAGACACTCTTTCAGTTAAATGTTAGGCTTATAACACAAGATTATGAAAATTAACTAGCTAGCCTTTTCAGTTCAATTTTTGTAGAAACAAATGTCAGCAGTGCAAAACCCATTTTTAAGTTTTTAAGTATTTATATTGATTACTTGAAAGTATTAGAACCCTTTATTAAACAACAACTGTTTGATTTACATATCAAAATCTACAGTCTTTGTTACACGTATGGTCAAACCTATAAAAAATATGACTGATATGCATTTTTATAGATCTGGTAAAAAACATGTGTGAACAAAAGTTGCATCTAAGATCAGTTATAGATGTATCTGGGGGGCTATTTCCCCCTTTAATATTTAAAACACATGTATTCGTCATTTCAGTGAAAACTAGAAAGAAGACTTTTATTGTGACAAAAACTGCCAGGGCACGTCTTACTCCAGGATTTATCTCTTTCTTCTAAGACTGAGGAACATATCTGAAAAGTAGATGATTCTTAAAAAAATCATCCCGAAAATGAGCTGAGAATTATGATCGACACAATGCATCCCTGTTTTCAGCTCACCTGGAGTTAATTAGAAACCACCCACAGAGGAGTGGGGGGTAAAAGCTCTTTGAATGCCTCTGAAGTCATCTGTGCTGACTTCATAAACATGACATTCACTGTTGACGCTGTCACATAACACAAATCTAACATTCCTGACTCACAGCATGCTGACTGGAATTCAGAGCAAATGGCTTAAAATCCACAAACACACATATACACACACATGGAAAAGCTCAGTCACATGAGATCATTGCATATTTGTGCATTTACTTTATCACATACATCGCCATCTGTTTCCACAATACTGCATTTGTTACTTGCTCTCTTAAACATTGGGACAAACAAAATCTTGTAGGGAAATATTGCACAAGTGAACAAATCCACACCTGTCTATGTTTTCCTCTTTGAAGGTAAATCCTCTGCACAGACAGCCTTCTTGCCCACAGCTATTTTCCTGTGATGAAAATGTAGATAAAAATGGCCCAACAAGGCTCAAGTCAGAGGTCATAAAGGTGCCAGGCTGATGACCTCGAAGACAGACACAGTTGAAATGAGCATGCCTTGCATTCTCAAGCAACAACAGGAGAATTCAAGTAAGTCACAATCTCCAGGAAGCACCTTCAGTCAGGGATCAAACTAAAAAAAGTTAGGAAACAAAATGTACTAAGTAAATGCAAGAGAAACAGTAAATACTAGGAAGAGACGAGAACAGATTAGAACTTTGAAGTCTGTTGCTGTGAGTCTTGTTTTTAATTTGATGCATTAGAGAGGTTTGAAATATGAGTTTCATGGCCACAAGTGTGTACAAAAGCTGCAGACAGCCAGCAACAAGTCAATATGACGCATGACCACTGTGGTGCTTGTGGAGAAAAAAAATTCCAAATGAGACAAAAAACTGTCTCAAGCCAACAAAAACAAAAAACAACTGTTTAATATTTGATGATTTATTCACCACTTGGGTCTGAATGACTTAATAACCAAAGAGATTAAGCAACAGTGTCGTAAAGATTGCCTTCTGGGGTCAGAGGTTGGTATAATTTAAGGATCTCTTCAATTGTGAAACATAAAATTTTGTCCTTAGAGAAGTTGAAAAAGGAAATAACAGTTTTTTAGTTTTGTTCATCTGATGTAAAAACACATAAAAAAAACAGCAGTTCTCAAACATGGGATTCAGAATAATTTATGTGGGACAGATTTGCCTTAAATCGATCACGTTCCACCTCAGCTGTCATCTTATTATCCATTTATTTTACGACCAAATACCTGATACTGAAGACATGCATCAGGCTGTTAACATGACTTATTTGTAGGTTGAAAATTATTATAAAAAGTTCAGGAGATTGCCTTTTGGACACTCAACTAAGAACTGATATTTTCTCTTTACTTTTTAAAGGGTTGCTATGTTTTACTGTACAAAACAGAGATGTTATCAACAGTCCTACAAAGTGAAGAGAGGAATGACTTGTGATTTTGCCGCCTAATAAACTTTGCTTTGCGTTCCATAAAAAAAGGGTGATAACTCAGAGCAGGTCTCTCCAGCTGTACTATGTAATTTGGTTTGTGGTATTGTAAGTAAAAATAACACAGTGAGGCATAGTCTCTTCTGCTACTTGTTTGGCCTCAAAGTCATGAGCCAAACACATGAATCATTTCAATGTAAAAGTTACTGAGATTGAATAGAATGGATTAAAAGAAAAAGTTGCAAATTTCTCGTTAAAGTTTTAAGCTCATAAATTCAGAGGTGAAATTAATAAATTCCATGTTGTTTTTTCCCCCTACTAGAGGCCATAAAATATGTTTGGGAGTAGGATTTCCATTTTTTTTTAAATAAAAAGCTGCTTCCATTTTTCTCCTGCGTTCCATTGTTCTGTGTTATAAGGGTAAACCCCCATGTCCGCACATAAGTAATGGAGCTACCAAACCACCGACAATGTGGGTGCACTGCAGGCTAATGAAAACCACTTTAGTCATGGTCTGCACATTCAGTATTTATTTTCTGCCAAATTGAAGAAAGACTAAAAGTTTGTGTATTCGTGACTGAAGTATTTAAAGCAGATGATGTCTTGTAAACCACAGAAATTAAGTCCAGGCCTGAGTTTTCCCCTGTGTCCGAGGAAAAAAGGAGAAAATTATGGCTATGCTTGTCTGTTGGTAACATAGTTTAGACTTTATTTCCTGTTGAAACAAATCCAAAGTGGCCACACACAGTGGGCTCCACAGTATCTTCAGGTCTCTGCCTGTGATGGATTTTATCTTTTTAATTTTAAACTATCTATTAGATAGCTGACTCATAGTTATTCAAGGAGACCAAGGTTAATCTGGTTTTAAAAATAAGTCCTGTACAATAATCAGAGAAGAATATAAGCAAGTCTGAAAATGAATCAAACTAAATAATCCAATTTAGGGATGTAAACAATTAATCGACTTATGAATAATTGTCGAATAATGGTTTATTAGATTAAAATCTGTTCCATTCAATGAACTGAAAGATATACCCTCTCTTAAACTCTCTTTCAAGCTGAGTCAAAAGTAGAGGCTTCAAACTTTAAACCAGTTTTTAAATTGTGTTGCTGGCCAAGTAAAACCGGAATAGCATTTGCCAACATTTTTTTTTTCTTAAAATTACCCTCCAATTTGATGAGCATTGTTTTGTATTTTTAACGGGAAACATGGTCTCATGAAAAATACAACTCAATCCGCTGTCAGTTTCATCTTTGACTCGAGCTGAAAAAAAAAAAAATCAAGATCTTTTTATTGACAGAGGCCCAAAGTTATTTGTCAAGCAGCAAAAATTCTACTGGATGAAGAGAATAATAAAAATAAAAATGTGAAAGTCGAATGAAGTGCGGCAGAGATGAAGAGACAGAGCAAGAGCAGGAAAAAGTAATTTGATTTGAGATACAGTGGTGCCTTGAGTTACAAGTTTAATTCGTTCCAAGATGGAGCTCAACTCAAATCACTTGTATGTCAAACCAGTGTTCCCCACAGAAATAAATTTAAATGCCCTTAATTTGTTCTGGAGCCCCAAAAAACACTATTTTTTGTTACATGTTTTTAAATCAGTAAAATCATTATGAATAACAAACATTTTATAAAAATACAAAACATAATGTATTTTCTGCAATGAACTACAGTAGTTGTATTAAGTACAATGTAAAAGGTACAGCATTTACCTTGACAAAGTGGAGGAGAGGCTGAGATCAATAACTGAAACTTATTAAAACTTAATTTAACTTAACTTCAAAAACTTAACTGAAACTTATTCTTTTGATAAAAAAACCTGTCCAATGAAGTCTGTTTCCTCCTACCTTTCAGAATGTTTCTAAAATTAGTTAAGCAAGTGTCATTAAATAGCACCGTCAGACGCCCAGTTGCAACTTTTTCTGGGTGTTTCTTTTGAATAAAGGTTGCCGGTTCGATCCCCTGTTCCAGCTGTCTCAGTTGTTGTGTCCTTGGGCAAGACACTTCACCCCTGATGCCTCTGATGTGTGTTCCATCAGTATATGAATGTGATTGACACAGATTAGTCTCCATAGATGATTGTACATGTTAGGTGAATGGGTAAATGAGGGCACAGATTGTAGTGTAAAGCGCTTTGAGTTGGATAGAAAGGCGCTGTACAAGTACAGTCCATTTTCATTTATTTTTTCCTTTCAGCAACCTAATAGATTTCTGTTTTAGGCAGTGAGTTTTAAAATCAAAAGTCTTGTTAAAATGGGCAAATTTAAAGAGTAAAAATTTTTATTGAACATCTTAGACTACCAAGCAAAGCAGAAAAACAAAAAGTGCGGCAAACACACGTCAAAAGGATAATTTCTTTCTCAAAAAAAAAAAAAAGCTGGAATGTTTAGACTCTGGCAGCTCAAACATTTCACTCATCAAAAAAGTGTTCCGCAAGCTGTGACTCTGGCAAACAACAAGACCAGCTGGCAAATAAAATGTTCAAGAGGTCCCTTTTGGGTCTATAAACCTGAGTGAGCATTCAGAGACATTTATTGGACGAATGAAACCTGTTACTTCAGAAGTGAAAGGCTGAGAAGTGTTGGACTGTGCTCTGAGAATAAACTGTGAGGAAGTGGTTTGGCACAAAGGACACACAGAAGGACTGGAATTAAACATCTGCTCATTATAAAAAACTCTGTGTGCCACAAATGCATTGGTTAAAGCAGACAAACCACACAAACATCTGACTTTGATTCCCAAACACCTCTATTCTATATTCAGAATTACAGAATACCAAGCACCAAGTTAAGTGCACATCTCAGTAGTAGTGGTACATTTTTACAGGCTTTTGAAGATATATAACATTATATTGCACATGTTGGTTTGCAAGTCTTCTATGGGTGCTAGATTAAACTTTGATGAAATACATGAATCAAAGGTTTTCTTTCATAAACTCTTCACCAAGTTAAAATAATAAAAACAGAAATAATGTGGCAGAAGCAGAAGCATGGGACCAAATTTTCCTTTAAAACAAAGATTTTGTTTTTACTTTTTTAATGTTTATGATAAAAGCAGACCAGTTGAATACTGGTGATATCTTCAAAAACATATGTCAAACCCAAGACCTGTGGGCCAAATATGGCCTGCCACAGCATTTTAAAATAAGTGTATGCTGCTTTAAAGCCAGCGTTGTCCATAAACTACATTTCCCATAATGCATGTCAATTATTTTACCCATGAAAAAAATGGCAGCCCACGACTAGATGGAAGTGTACAGGGTTTAAAAGTAACTGGGAGCTGGAAAAAATAGCCATGTAATGCACTTTGCTGCATTTTTGCAAGCTTCATTTGCTGTGGCCCAGTTGTTCTGGGAAGTGGGAATTTCCCACTTACAAGTTATATATTTAAACAGGAACGCCTCTACATGAGAATTTCCTGTTGGAAAGTGGGAGAGTTTAAAATTCGAGATGGCAGCTACTTCCCACAACTCAGCAGTGAATAAAACTGTAATTTTTAATCTTATTTCTGTATCATTTATTTCACATCTACACATAGTACTTTTTAGTATTTATGGTGCGTTCCAGTTGTCCTTGGAGGTCGAACTTTTTACAACTGGAACACCCCCCTGAAGTCGTAGTTTCGAGTCGAAAGGTCGGCGCAACCAGACCATACCCGAGCAGCCCAAGCTAGCGTTACGTCATCATTTCAACATAGCTGCTGCGCGCATATAACTCTTCACTTTTTACATTTTTTAGCAGTTCTGTGTTGTTTATTTTACATTAAGTCAGACGTACTTGTAGTGCTTTATAGTGATTATTGAAATATATGTTTTAACACTGTTTATACACTCAAAATGCCTTGTAGATCTCTATTATTGTAAGTGTTATTGTTGAAACTGGAATGCTTTCAGCTCGGAACTGACGTCAGTCCGGCTTCATAACTTCGAGTTCCAATACAACTGGAACGCAGCATTATAAGAGTTATTGTTTGTTAGCAGTGCTCAGCAATAACAATGACAGGGAACGTGATGTTTTGTGTTTAATCAAAGTTAAACACCGAATGTTGAAGTTAATTACAAAAGGACCTTTGAGGGCCACCGTAATGCTCATGTGGCCCTTTGAGTTTGACTCCCCTGTCTTAAAGCCATATTTAAGATCTTTTAAGGTCTGATTCTGTAGAATGGTTCTGATCAATAAATATCTTACCAGTTATAGATGGCTCTTGGAACAGCCTCAGTTTGGATTAAAAAAAAAGCATTAGTTCTGATAAACAGAAAAAAATTGTGCAAGTTTGGGTTGTCTTCAACTTAAAACAAACTTCAATTTTGCTAATTTCTTAGAATGTAATTTTGCCACAATAAAGTTCTAACTATGTGGTCATTAGGGAGAAATGTTATAATATTCCTGCTAGAAATGCCTCAGGCTGCACCAGAAATATATAATTGCAAAATCATGTCAATATAAATTATTTATATTGACATGATTTTGCAAAATAGTGTTCACATGAACTACAATAAAATTATGACAGTTGTTTTAAAATGACAGCAATCCACTCTGGTCTTGGACTTGCTCAGGATAGTTGTTAGCTTGTCAGTCCATTTCATCTCTCATAACCATGACATGGAAAAGGAAATTTGACTAAACTTTGACATGACTCAGTCTGTAAGGTCCACAGACACAAGATTACACATAAACTAAAGAAACCTTTAGACAAGAAAAAGTCAAACAAGGAGCAAAATGCTAAAATGACAATGGTGGTGTTGACATATTTTCGGACTTTAGCCTTGTTAACTCTAATAAAGTGCTTTTTCAGCCTTTATTACTGTAGATGCACAATAAAGCAATATGACCACATACACTGCAAAAATTGCCATCTAAAAATAATTTGAAAATACTAGATTATAGTCTGAATCTTCTCAAATTAAGCAAAAAATTCTGCCAATAACGTAAGACAATTCCCCTTGATAAAATTTCTTAAAATAAGGAAAAACAAGGCTAACAAAATTAATAATCTAACACTTAATTAGTATATCAGACTACGTTCACACTGCAGGTCTTAATGCTCATTTCTGATTTTTTTTTAAAAATTCAAATCTTTTTTTGTGAACGTTCACATTACATTTTAAATGCGACCTGCATCAGACTCCAGTATGAACGCTCCACAGCACTGATGTAACTCTGCGTGTGCATTAAAAGACGTGACGTCTCATTCACCCGACTTGTTTGTTTATAGAGTTAGCATGGATGCTACTTTTAGCACATTGTTGAAGTTGTTTAATCAGAGCCGAATAAATTATTATCAGACATGCTTGTTTAGTTCAGTGTTTATGTCTGAACCTGCCTCTGAAAATTAAAAGTAAAAAGACGAAGGAACTGGACTTCTGTTTTGGAGCTATAAACACATAGAGCTACAGATTTAAACAGCGTGACTTGATGTTAGTGTCTTATCGATCCTTCACCCCCACCTCAATGATGAAAAATGTCAGATGGAATGTGACACGAGCGTTCACACTGCAGTCGCTTTGAAAAACATTCGATATGTATCCAATTTAATATCACATACTGATTCGGCCTGGGTTGGATTTGAAAAAAAAATAAAAACGGATTTGTCGCGTTCAGATTGTCATAAAAAAATTCGGATTTGGGTCCCATTTGCCTGCAGTGTGAACGTTACCTCAGTCTCAAAAAAGGATCAAAACTACTTTTGGGCTGGATATAAGATTGTAGGATGGTTAGATGGGCCATTTTTGCAATATTTTGGGTGCCAGAACTTCCATGAGGGCAGAAGTAATTGACAAACTGACATGTTAACCAGAGTGGTCAGAGTTCACCACACCCACCTGTTTTAAAAAGACCCCAGGGCACAGCTGGCCCATATTTCTATCAACTGCCCCATCTCCAACCTCCTAGGACACATTAACGTTAATTATTGCTCAGAGGAACCTGAGAAGATATTGTGCAGGCTTGACCAATCTGTTGTCAGGGTGTTTAATTAGACAGGGAAAAGGTTGGGGCAGAGGGCACAAAGAGATTTACTTTCAGCTAAGGTCAGACTTTAGAGTGGAAAGTTATCCACTGCTTCAGGGTTCTACCTAAGAAAACTCCTCGAGGATGATTTGAACATGAGATTACTCAAACATTTATTCACATTATTGCTATACGATTTCACTTTGCTGTTTGAACAACTAGGACAAAAATGCTATGAAAAAATAATAATTAAAAAATCCATCATACGTGCTTAATGATATCTAAATATTTCTGTTTTTCAATTTTCTGCATGAGGTAAAGAGATTGATTAAACACTTGGCAGCAAAATATTTAATCTTGTCAAACATTACACCACACCCTACAACATTTTTATTGTCGGTCCATAAAGACAAAAAAGAAAGTTACAGCTTTCTTAATTTGTAATGGACGGCCAGAGAGCATTTCTAAGTCCCCCACCTCGGCAACGGGGGTGGCAATGAGCAAACAAACAAAAAAAAGACAAAGAATGATTTGGTCCAAACTGGTAACTGTTTATTGGCTCTTTCATAAAACAATTCCACAAAATGGCAACAAAAAACAATTTATCTTTATGCCGATTCTACTGTTCATAAATCACAGATGGAGCCGATCACTTCCCGCATAGACATGAGCTTTTAGAAATTAAGCGAGCATTGTGGAACCTAAAGAGATGTAGAGCTAAACTTTGCTGAGTTGACATGGAGGACTAAATGTGTGATAGATGTCTCTTTTGTATCATTTTCAAAACATGCAAATTAATTCAGTTTTTTTTTCTTTGTGGTTTGGGTTTAGTTTTTTAAATATCTGACTGCAACACTGATTTAAACAAATTGCTTTTGTTTAGATTTGAGATCCAGCTGCTGGTTGAAGAACAGATTGATTAATGTATTTCATACTTTAATTTCAGAAATGTTCTTTAATCAGCTGCTAAGTTTGGTCTGTGAATTAATCACCCTCCATGTAAATTTATATTTAATGGAACTGATGTAGTAAATGTGGAGTTGCAGATAAGAAAACTTGGTTTCATTAATCAACCAGAGTAATCTGGAAGAAAAAGAAGGTCCAGTCACGGTTATAACACATGGGGTCTTTTTATGGAGTCAGAGCTCAGATAACAGGATGTCCTCAGGGAGGAAAGGAAATCCCCGGCAATCCTGAGGAAGAAAACACCTCCAGACCTGCCTTAACAATGCATTTTGGACAGCTTGACCAACACAATCAATATCAAACATGCATTTGTTTGATATTGCCATGGTAAAACATGCCCTCTAGCTAAATCACGTCACACTAATATATATATTATACAGCCATGGGATTCAGGAGTTGAAAAAATTCAGCATAACCATTGTAAGTGTGTTAGTTTGATAGGATTTTAAACCATTTCTCAAGTGGCGCTTGGCCTCCTTTCCTCCCCATTTACAGCTGAGTCACACTGAGAAAGACGTCAACTCCCTCTTTCCTATGTCCCATCCTCAGAACAAAGATGTGACATTTGTTCCTGTTATTGTTATCATCTGCTACCACCCCCCCCCAAACCTAAAGCTTAATTTAAAGCCCACTGATTTATTTTTCATGTGGTGCTGATAGTGAGAGAATTGGCCAGTACTGAGGAGAAAATTAAATACCCAGTCATAAATGATGAACTTTACATTCTTCACCATCACGTCAGTGGAAAAACTGACTAATGTGAAGGCAGCAGTAGCCTGAAGAGGTAGAATGCATGTTCCAGCAGCAGGAAACAGTGTTTATAAATTATGGGTAATTTTCAGAGCAAAATGTCTAAATTACAAAGCAGGAGGTGGCTGGTATGTGTCTTAACTTTCGCCCCAATCCACAAAGGAATGTGCTTGCGCTTACATGTCATAAGCGTTGGATTAAACCACTAGCAAGGCCGTTGGTAATACCTTTTGTAGTGTGTCCGAAGTTTTCAGGAACATCAAGGACGAAGTGTTGCTTGAAGAGTAATTTTCAACACTCATCACAGCTGTGAGGGATGGGACGGCCAGAAGAAAGCAGGCCAAAAACATTTTTAAGGACTTTTTAGGGGTTTACTTTTACTAAATCTCAATCAGCTGAAAATGAGCTGATCCATTTAGCTTGTGCAACTATACATTTCTTAAAATTATTTACTCTTTGGTTTCATTCAGATGTTGATTATTTTAAGCTATATATACACATTACCTAGTTTTCTTCCTTTTCCTGGATCTTCTTAAAATCACTTTTTAACTTTTTGATTTTTCACTCCAATTTTAGCTTTAATTGTTTGATTATTATTAATGATTTTTGGTTTATCTTGAGACTAATGCCTGGTTCACATGGCAAGATTTTAAAATTGTCAGTAGATTTTCAAAGACTGAGAGACCCCACGCATAACAATAAAAACAATCCTAGATATAACAGGTTTTGTCCTATTATAGCCTGATTCACAAGACAATTCCGCAAAATCGCCACACAGACCGATCCGGCTTTATCCCCCCCACCGGGTCATTTATAAAATCACAGGTGAAGCCGGCCAGGTCCCGCTCACGTGTACGTTTTCATAAATAACCCAGCAGCGCGGAACCAAAAGAGGCGTGGAGCAGATCTCAGCTGAGCTGAAGTGGACCGCAACCTATTTATTGTGGGACAGACATCTGCTGCCTCGTATCAAACAAAACAAACTGAATTAACTTACTTTAGCGATCTTGTGGTGGTGAAATATTTTTTTAAACTGACTACAAAGTTGCTGTTCTGTGTCATTTTTAATATTCCCTCGATAATAAATCTGTAGATTAATCCTCCACCGCTCACTGGCTCTGCGTCATATCAAAAAAAAAAAAAAAAAAAAAACGGAAAAAAACCTCTACCTCTGCTTGCCACTCAGGGGCGCATCAGAGGCAGGCTCATTTTACTCGCCTTTCCGCCTTCCTGTTTTTTCTGAATACTTGGTGACAGAACACACATCAGTCCCAGACTGAGCTGTCTTATTAATGAGGCTAGTGGTGTGGTGTATAGCCACATGATAAAACAACACACCACACACAAACCAATTTCACTCAAGAACATATTTAAAAAAAAAAAGTCTTTGACATCCACCAGACTTTCTGGTGCTCCATGGCTGTTGTTTGGTCTTCCGTATTTTGGATCCCCCTCCGTGTTTCTGGCACTTTGCTTTCTGATTGGCTACACGTCACATTCAACAGGTTGCAAGCTTATTTGACCTCAGAACACCACACTCACTGGGATAGCGGGCCAAGACAATCCAACATGTTGAATATCCCCGATTTGAGATCGGAGCAATTCTGACATCCTTCCGAGCCGACTAGTTTATGCTTAACACACCACACGTGGCAGATGTAACTTATATTCTATTATATTATATATATCTTTAGAGCCATAACAATAATCATGTTGTTCTTAAGATTGTTGGAAGGGCAAAATCGGGTCAAAAATTGGCACAATTATCTTGCCGTGTGAACCAGACATTATGGATTGGGACATGGTACTTACTTGAGTTCATCCTGCATTGGAAGCCACATGTTATCTGATACCAAGACACACATTGTGAATCCCATTACAGAACCATTTTGCTATGCCTTTCACACCACACATTTAGTCCAAACTGGAACACCCAACTGGATATTTGTTCACCAAAACCTTACCGCCTCCAGTCAGCCAGAACTCTTAGCATGGAAAGACTGAATGGCCAAGGTTTCACTGTATTGATGACGTATACATGTCTGAAAACCACACCACAACCGGCAAGTAACAGGACAAAAAGGGCTGTGTTAATGCTGACTGTGATGGAGCTGCTGCACGAAGGTTTACACAGGAGTATAAGAGGAAGGAAACCAGGAAGATAGAGACTGTCTAAAGGGTGGTGTTCATTTGATTTTTTTAAGAAGGGTTGTATGAAATATTTAATGTTTTATTGTTACAGATCGTGATCTAATTATTACAGTTACTAAGTTTTAAGTGAAAACTACTTCCTGCCTTTTGTTTTTGATGGTAGGTTTAGTATTACCCTGATGTACATCAGTTCATCTCAGTAACATGCGTTATTACAGCTCACAAAACCAAAGAATTCATTTTAGACAAGATCATCTGGAATTTTAATACTCCATACAAAACATTTTACCACTACATAAAACAAAAGACAGTTGTGTACTTTTCAACATCTACATGATCTCATGAAGCCATTTGTGCGCAGCATTACAATAGAACTACTGTACCAAAAGTCCAATTTCACTCTCCCAACCACATTACAAACTCTCTGGAGGAATTAACTACTCATTTCCAGTGAATGACAAATATCCGCTTTTCTGCCCAAAGCATTTAAAAATTCCATTTTGATGAAAAGATGCTAAATAAGCCAAAAACCTGAAAGAGCAGCCACCCAGTCATTGCTTCTGTTTGTATCACTGCTGTTGCTTAGAAACAGGCCCACAAGGTGAGTCTTTTGCTGAGCTCCATTAATTTGTAGTATTTTTTTTTTCTAATGAAACAGTAACAAAAATAAAAATAAAATTTGAAGGCTCAGTCTTTATTGGGATGTGGTCCAGTTTGTGCCACAGATAAAGTAAGAGATCCAGTTAATTACAGAACCCAGAATTCATTAGCTGTGTAAAAGTAAATCACACATCACAAACGTACCAAATGGCATGAACACATAAGCTAAGGGCTTATAATTAACAAAAAACATTATGACTATCATTGTACAGATTTATATAGATTACTAAAAGAAAGCATGTGCTTTGCTCTACAAGAGCTCAGGGTTGGCCAGTAATGCCAGATGAAAGGAAGCATTTGTGGATTTTCATTTGTCAGCACTTGAAGGCTTCATGGAAAAAAAAAAACATACAGCTTTCTAAGGAAGCCAGCTGAAGCTGAATGAAAGTCTGCTTTGTAGAGTAAATGTTGCTTTGGCATTATAACAATCTGCTTTGATGGGAAAACAGAGAGTGCTTATCCACCTGTGGAGAAACTGCCCGTAGTCTGATATGGGTGTTTTACAGATGTTCTTCAATCTGATGCAGCCAAAGCTATACATAAAAGACATGTTGTCCCAGACAATAAACCCACTTGCTTTAGTTGTTCTGGGAATTCTTCTCTTCACTGTTTCACATCACATTGCAACATCATCAAGCAACCATGGAAAAAGACAATGCCGGTAAGGAAAATCAATCATGTTCAGTTTGGAATGTAGAGGTATAATCATTATTACAAGATAATTCTGGTTTACTGTCTAAGCACTATTTTATAAATGAGTCAATTTCAACTTGTAGTAGTGTTGGGCAAAGTCGTATTGTGCAATTAATTGCCAGAAAAACTGTAAACAATATTTGCCACTTTGCAATTATTGCAATTACTGTCATGTAATGATGACCTATTTTTGTGTGCAACACACTATCACTATCAGGCGTACATGTGAGCCCTATGATGGGTGCAGAGCAACTAATGCTAACCCTACGAACTTGTTTAATCCCCTGAAACACCAACATAAACCGGAGTACGAGGAAAGACAGAAAATGCGGACCAAGGCCACAAAGTGGTCCACATGCAAGTGGAATTGTCATCTATTAAGTGTCATATTAATTGTTATCGGATATTGGCACAATTAATTGTGATAAACTTTTTAGTCAATATTGGCCAACACTAACTTGTAGCAACATAAATAATAAAATTACACTAATTGATTAGCTGTCATTTCTGGAACAGTGTGCAAAAACATCCATGCAAAGAATGGACTGGAGGTCCCACAGTCAATGTAGGAGATTATGAGATGGTGCTAAGATATTGTGGGACTTCCAGATTTAGACTGACAAACAGGTGATGGTGGTGATAGATGTAGCAATCCCAAGTGACTGTAACATCAGGAAGGAGCTCAAGAAATGTCAAGGGCTAAAAGAGGAAATGGAGAAGCTGTGGCTAGTCCATGCCTCAGTGGTGCCAGTGGTCATTGAAAGCACTTAGTGCTGTGACTCCCAAACTGAAAGAGTGGCTCCAAATAATCTCAGGAACAACCTCAGATCTCTGCACAGGACCCTCAAACTCTCAGGCGTCCGATAGAGGACCCAAAGTTGAAGTGAAAATGCCCAAAATACTACAAGCTGGGTTCTATCTAAATATATGAATAAAACTGTAAAGTTAAATATAATGATTAATCAAATTACTCTGCAACAGTTCACTTGGAAGTTAAAGAAATCAGAAAATGTCTTGTTGAGCAATAGTTCACTGGTCTCCAAAGTTGTGTTGTCTCCAAACCCTGTGGTTGGGTTGAGGGGTTTGCTGTGGGTCATGAAACACCAAGTGTCCATCATCAGAGGAATACTTAAAATAAAATTTTAAAATAATTGATTTCAAGAACAAAAGCAGTTGGCATAAATGAATAAAGATAGTATAATGACTGTTAGAACTTATATGTTGACTAGATATTTTTGTATCAACAAGTATTCTTCAGCACAAAATGCAAATACACACTTATTTAAAAGTGGAAATATCACAAAGCACATTCAGTGTTTTCAATAATTGATGTCATGAATACAGAAGCATGCTATGTTACTTTAGTCCTTTTAATCAGCAGTTTAGCTTCCTGCAAGGTTGGCAAAGACAGTGTGAAATGGCCTTGGCCTCACGGAGGATTCACATTCTGTAAATACCTCTGGGCTGAGTCAAATGCACCAAAAGTATTTTGTTTGCTAAAATAGGAGGCCTATAAAAACTGTTTTGCTACACCAGAACAATATACAATTATATTTTTGCTTTATTCACATTACTTGTCAGTAGGCCTGACACAGCACAAGAGAGGTTTACAATCTTATGATGGCATCTATGTAAACATCAGCATTAAGAACAGCCAGATATATGAAATGTTTTTCTTTTTACCATTAGTAATCTCAATCATTAAAGTAGTAAAAAAAAACAATCATTAGGTTTTTGCTTGTTTTAAAAAGATAAATATGGCTAATCAAATGACAAATACACAAATACTCATGGTAAAATATATAAAAAAAGTTCATATTTAGCACTAATTTCTGACAAAATAAGGGCTTGAGGTATCACTATTCAGTAACCTCTTTTGACCAGTGATGTAAACCTTGACTGGTTTGGTTTATCTTCTTTAATCACTTCAGTAATATACACCTAAATTATTACAAACAAAAAAGAAAATTGATACAGTTTAAAAGAAAGAAAAATTCTCATTAAATGACAGCAAACATACCACCACTTTATCAAAAACAGACATAGTTATCCTCAGCATAATGTCAAACTGGCTAAAAACTTTTTTTCTGCAGAACTAAATGGATCTTTTGGTCTGAACTGTATCAAGTTGTTTATGATTACAGCAGGAGGAAACATTTATTTTCCTTCGTCTCTGCCTGAACAAGTCCGTTGATTACATCTACATGATGCGGAGATTCCTGCAGATGTGTTGCCATCTCTTTTTTATGGAGTACAGTATGTGCAGCTGCGGCTCTCAAGTTGTTTTCTCTCAGAATTTAAAGTTGGAGCCAAAAGGTTTACATTCTTTAATAAAATATGAGGAAGG
The DNA here is from genome assembly GCA_031762555.1 of Cynodonichthys magdalenae. Taxonomy (NCBI): domain Eukaryota; kingdom Metazoa; phylum Chordata; class Actinopteri; order Cyprinodontiformes; family Rivulidae; genus Cynodonichthys; species Cynodonichthys magdalenae. Next base: position 13,550,110 of record JARVJO010000227.1, on the reverse strand, counting down.
GTCTCCTACTGGGTGCTGTTGCTGAGCTTAGTGCAATTTGGAGTTCCAAATATTTATTTCAGACCAATAGTATTGATCTAATACAAAGTTTTAATTAGGCCTAAAACTGTGTCTTTACAAATGTATCAGTATCAAATAGTACAAAGATGTTTTTTATGTATTTTACCAGAGAAAAAGGAACTAAAGTTTTACCCACATACTGATTATAAGGAAACTGAAATTCTGTTAAACATTTTTATAACCATAGCCTTAGATTCTGGTGAATCTCCATTTCACATCAGCTTTTGACACCATTGATCCTCCTTTCCAGGCTGGAGCAATGGGTAGGTACCAAAGGCTTAGCCCTCAAATTCTTCAGGGTTTAACTTTGCTGATGGACACTTCTACGTTAACATCAAGCACTTTATGTCTTCATCAGCACCTATTTAGTGGGGGGTACCACAGGAATCCATTCTGGGACCCCATCTATTTTCTCTATACCTGTACCACTAGGTGCTATTTTTCACAAACATGGTATATCATTTAATTTTGATGCCTAGGAGTAAAAATGGATTCTTACCTGAAATTAAACTGTCATGTAAACTCAATTGTTAATCCTGCTCGTCAAAGCCCATTCTGTGTAAAAACTTTCCTCAATGTATTTATTTCATTGTACATCATTTTGGTTGGCCTTGTGCTGTTTTGTGTGCTTCCTAAATAAAAGTGGTATGGTACATTGATAGTTGCAAATAAATGACACAAAACTCAAAAACTATTTTTTTTATATATCTGTGGGATTCGGTTGCTTTCAATTTTTCAGTCTTGTTTTTACAGTTGGGCAAAAATGTTTGTTTTGCATTATAAATACATTTGAACAGCAGAATCTTTTACAGTCTTTTCAGTCGTTAAAGGAAGCTTTGTTGGGGTGCCCAAACAAGAAATTATTGACTTTAATATTTTCATAAATTGGGTCTAGTTTGGCTTCCACTTCAGACTGGGTGTTTTTGGAACATTTGTGAAATGATTCTTACATAAACAATATCTTTAATTCATTTAAAACCTAAACAAAACAAAGAAAACTGCTTGGAAGTGAAGTATTGGGTTTGATCCAATACTCCAGAGAACTTGTGATCTGCTTCTCACTTGTTTACTACCCACAATCTGGCTGCTTCATCCAATTTGTTCTTATAACTGATGAATAAAAAACAAACAAGGAGAAAAGTCTCAGGAGACAGTCTGTCACTGTAAGCCTCCGAGAGTACTATAGAAACATTTAGTCTTCCAGTATATATCTTAAATACTTAAAATACTAAGAGTACAAAGTTCACCCATGCTGATTACTTAACACCAAACAGCAGATGTGATTGGCAGCATTAATATTACATTTATTAGTTGGCTGCAAATGTTGATGCGTACCTGCTTAATTTGTAACTAAACTACCAAGTGTTGGATTATGTGACATTTGACCTTGACAATTGAACCAATAATGTCTGCAGCTGTCTGTTAATATGTTTTTACTGTTCAGCTAAAAAGAATAGAAAATATATAAAGAGACAAAGTATTACAAATAGCCAACCAAAACAGAACAAAAACTAGACTGAGTTGCTTTAATCACATTGAGAGAGGCGATGCATATATATATATATATATATATATATATATATATCTGTTAATTATGAGCATATTTGCCCAATAAAGAAAATAAACATAAATTTTAACTTTCATATCAGTACTATCATTGTTTAGAAGTTTTGCTAATTTAACTTTTTACACCAGTTTTGTTTAAGACTGTCATCTCTTGGCTACCACAGAACCACAAAAATGACTGATCTCAGACCACAAAAAGGCTCAATAATGCTCAAGATGTTCTGCATTCAATAAACTTTATAAATAAAATCAAAGTAATTTTTAAACATGGCTAGTTGCAGAAATTTGAGAAAAAAATCTGATTGATAATTTTGTTGTTTCCAACACTTATTTTTTCAAGCCAATGATCTGTCAAGCACTTCCTGTTATGAGTTCTTCCTTCTGTGCTTTTCTGCCCCATTATTCACTGCAGCTAATCCTTAAAACAAGAGAAAAGCCAGCAGGAGATGATGCTTAGCTTATGTTGATGTTTGACAGATGATATAGCTCACTTCTCTTAGAAGGCCTTAAATTCATGGACAAAGGTCTTTGAGGACATTTGGCTCCCATAAGATATATGAAAAAAGATCATCATACACACAAACACGCATAGATTCTGTATTATCCTGTTTATCCTAAAAAAAGAAGCTACTAACTGTTGCTATAAGATTTGGATAATCTCCATCCAAAACTTTACATAAATTTTGCAAACTTCCATAAATTTTGTAAGTGGCATGAGGGTGATTACGACTATTTCATGAAGTCAGAGGAAGACACACAGAATAAATTGTGTCGGCTTAGATAAAAGCAGCGGGAAAGGATTTTGCAACTTCAGCAACTGTTGTTTTCCCAATCTCCGGTCTAGGTCAGTTCGTTACTTTTTCTACGTATGCAAATTTCTTAAACTTTTATAAGCTTTGTAAGCGTGGGGGTGAGGGTGGATGGAAATCATTATACTAGTTAAAAATAGTCTCCAAACAATATCATTATTTATCGCAATAATTTCTTAGACAATTTATTGTTCAGCAAAATTTGTCATCTAGGAAGGCCTAGTCAGGAATATAAAAATCCTGCAGGATACATGCAAAATCTTACAGCTAGATGTCACTGTTACTATTTCACTTGCAAGTTATGATAGAATTTATTGTAAATTAAACAATAAAATAAAACTGAAGGTGATGTAAAGGTTTATAAAATAGCATTTGCATTAACCACAACACAATTTTTGAGATTCAAGTTGTTTTAAAAACAGGAAACAGCAATCAACTTTGTCTTGGCCTCACTCACGAGTCATGAACTGTTCCTTCAAACTGGAGCTGTTCAAAGAGCTATCTCTCTGACTATTTGAGGGCTCCACAACCACTGGTTGACTTTAAAAAAATGCATAAAGACTTTTCTTGTTAAACTAACCTACTCTGGCTCTGTTTGATGGCATTACTTGTTTTAGATATTTTCAACAGGGCTTAAAAATCAAGCCTTTTCCCAGCTCTGAATGTTGTTTTTTACTAGTGTAATTTTATTGTGTTTTGTTTTAACTAGTTTTATTTTACTGTGTGTTTTGCTGTTCTGTAGCACTTCGAGATTTTTGCTAATAAAAAGTGATACAAATTAAATTCAAAATTATGATCACCTAAAACAGGTAAGACATTATTGTTTATGACTTTTATACAGAACCCCACTTCAGAAGAAGTGACCCCATCGTTTTACAGGAAATGATTCAGACCTTTACATAATGAGATAAAATGCAAAGCAAAATCCCGATCAACCTCACTTACACTCACCCTTGTCACACTGCTTTGATAAAGTAGCCAAACCTGCCTGTGGCTCCTTGTGTCTACCTCACTATTATTAGTTGAAATTCAGAGATCCGATCCAGATGTGGGGATACAGCGAGGTCAGTGTCAATTCGGGGTCAGGTCAACGTGAGCTCATGACAGCTGCTCACTCTTGTCCTCTAAATGAGCGTAACACTACCTCCACGGGGAAACCCTTTCTGGGAGATGCTGATGTCTTGAGACAGAGATAAGCAGAGGAGAAAAAACAGTTGGAAATCCTGGCGTTATGCACTACTGTGATGAATTATTATTTGGCAGGCCTACATCAGAGGAAGGAAGGTGGGGGGTGGGGGGAGTGGTGAACAAATTGGATCAAGAAGAAGGGACTCTATGCCAGCTGTTAAAATTGGTTATGTGTAGCATACTAGTGGATTCAGAGAACTGTAGTCGTCTTTTTACAGTGACTGGCACAAGTTGATGCAACTCCAGTCTGATAGTTTTGTGTAGGAAGTATCTCACAGCCACCTACTCTCAGTCTCTTTAACACCATTACACTAGTTTAACTCACTAAACAAATCCAGCCCCCGTCAGCAGTATCACATAAGACCTTATTTAGCTCTGAGTCACAGTGTGAGCCATCGGCCGGCTGGCTGACGTGACTGAAGTGGGGCTGGATAAACAATCAACACCTCTAACTGAAATTTGAGGAAACAATGGGGTCAGGAAGGCAAACAAGCTGCCCTTAAAAATATTTTTATTTGTTTTGTTTTTTTAGGGCTGAGAAATCGCTAGTGTCTCAGTTGGTGATAAAACATTGAACAGCCTTGGAATTCATAATAAACTGGACAAAAAGCTGCTTGGTACCCAAACAATGTACATAATATTTGGGGCTCAAAAAAATTCTCTCTCATATCAAGTGATGCCGTCAGAGAGGAGGATCACTTCCTTTACCCAGTGCATCATGCTTTCTTCAGCCTGGGAGAGCCATTTCATTCCTCCTTGGACTGATGGCCTCAGTAGTGAAACTTGGGCTTCTAATGAGGGATTTCCAACGATGGGTCGCATCAATACTATTAGGTCACTCTTTGTGCATGGTGCGGACACTGAAAGGTTGTTTCATGACTCACAAAGGCAAACCAGCGTCATGCCAGAGGCTGACATACTGGATTATGAACACCATTAGTCTCTGTTACAGGTGTAAAGGCACAGAACCTCTGTTTGGTCTGAAAGCCCACTCCACCAGGAGCATGGGCACATCTTGGGCTCTGTTTCTAGGAGTTTCTGTCTAGGATATTTGTGCTGTAGCTATCTGGGCTACATCACATGCTTTTACAGGCTTAACGTGACTTAGTCATCGTCATCGGACCTTCAGTAGATGGTGACGCAGGAGCGTTTCCCATAGTGAAACACATCACTCTGTAAATCAAAGAACCAGGTTTATGTTAGGTAACATAAGTTATTTCCGTTCTGTCAAAAGAGAGTGTGAATGTGTTGTGGTGCGGGCGATTTATCAAAACTACATTTTTATAATTTTTTATATAAAACTTCAAATATTTAGGGTCATTTCTGGACAGTAAGCTCACTTTTGCTGTAAACACAAACTACATTTTTAAGAAATGCTCTCAGAGACTCTATCTTTTGAGAAGACTTAGGGGCCTGGGG
>JARVJO010000227.1:13533430-13544968 GCA_031762555.1 Cynodonichthys magdalenae | reverse complement strand
AATATGTTTTATGGCTGGAGAGCCAAAGGAAAATTTCCACCTTGGTGGACAATAAAGGTTTATCTTATCTTATCTTAATTCCTCAAGCCTGCATGAAAACACTAGCTGCTGTTTTTACACTCTCTGCTTAAGCAATGCAACCCAAAAACATACTAAACAGAAAACAAAAAAAAGATGCGGAAAACAAAAAAGAGGCAGAAAAATAAATCAATTCACATCTCTGCAGAGAAAAGGACAAATCAATTCTTTAGAATATTTTGCTTCATAAGCCTTCAACAACAACTTGTTTTATATATGATAATGGTCATATATTTAGATTAGATTTTAGAAAATGAAACACTATTTTACAAATACAAATCAATAATTTACCAAAAATGGAGTAGGCTGAAGCCAAGGCTGATACTTGCCTACCCTATTCAAATACTCTTATTCTACAAAAAATAAACATATCTACTGTCCCTACATACATACACCTTAAATATACATGTGTATACATACGCACATACATAAATACAAATACATTACATGCATACATGGTTACAAAATTCAAATATAAATCTACATAACAGTATAAGCTTTTAGAATTTTGCATTTTAAGGCTCCTTTAAAGTTCACCAAAAAAAGCACATAATTTAAGATCATCATTCGGCTCATTCCATAATTTCACACAAATTACTGAAACACATCGAGATTTTACTTTACTTTACTTTACTTTACTTTACTTTTCTCTTTAGCGTGTTCAAACATTAACAAACCTCGTAAATTGTATTTACTCTCTCTTAACTTAAATTTTTGAAGGAAGATTTTTATTCAATGGTTTATACGTTATTTCTAGTATTTATGTGTACACAATGTCCTGTAATTTTAAAGAGTTACTTTGAATGAAAAGTTTATTAGTTGGTTCACAATATCCTACTTTATTATTAAGCCTAATAGTTTTTGTAACTTAACTAATATATCAATAGTTGTTTTATTTGCATTTCCCCATATTTCTGAGCAATATGACATATAAGGCATAATCAAGGAGGGGTATATACAAACCTTTTACATTTATTAAATGTTTTATTTTAAACAGTATTTCAATAGATTTTGATATTTTATTTCTAATATATTCAATGTGAGGCTTCCAACTAAGGTTGTTGTTATATAAACCTAATGGCATTACATCTTTAAAGTTGCCCAAACAAAATAGACTTGTATGCACAAAGAATAAACTAACACTGAATTATACAAAAAAGCACAGCTGTGGAGCGTCATCTCTGTTATTGCCGAGCTGAATTGTATCCAGATGACACTTGCACAAGAACCCAGACACAAAATGAGCCAATAAAATCAGCACAGCTTGGTTAAATGTGGAGACGTCTCCCACACCACGGAGATGAGCACAATCACATCATTTCATGACAAATATGTGCTTTACCAAAGTAGGAAAACAAGAGGACATATAATATTTTACTCACTGAGGTATAAAAACTGGGATGACAAAAATAACAGAAATGTCTTGAAAAAGTTTTTATCAACAAATTCTATATTGTGCTGATAAAACATTTACAAGGTGCAACTATTTACTTACTTGATTACTAGTTACTTGATTGTGGTATAGAATTAAACTATGTGCCTGAAAAATACATAATACCCCCCCTTTAAATGATGGTGTAAAATGTGCCAAGACTTTTGTTAAATGCAAAAATGCATTTATTCTGAGGAAAATAACATAACCAATATCCTGAAGTTAGATATAAATAAACATATCAGGACCACAATTTAGATATTTTCCATTTCTTGTACTGAGATAGCAACATTTAGATTGACTCATCACAATAAATGCATGAATAGCTTAGGGGATAAGTGGGTTCAACCTATAGATGGAACTGATAAAAACCCTCTTGTTGCCACATTTTTAGGAAAAACAACAAGCTGTATAAACTGACAAATCCATGCTTGTTCACCAAGACAGGCATGTACCTTTGTTGTTGAGAACAAAAGTTTTCCATGCGTTGAAAGGAAACAAAATGACAGTGAGCAGATGAAGCTGTTTCCTCTGCATTTGCCCCACAGCATGCAGAACACAGTTCAAATTGTGACATTAAACAGATGCCTGGCAAACTAGAGATTTTTCCATCCGAGCCATGATTTATCCTCACAGACGCCCAGGCAACTTTGGCCAGACTGATAACCACTAAACACACACACACACACAATCCACACTCAGAATTTATAGTCATCATGTCTGTAAACACACAGAGTTAACACAATCCTCCTATGATGTCAACAACTGTTGACAACCCTGCAGTTACTCAAAAATGGAAAAGTTCATCTCATCAGTGTTGCATCTTGGTTTAAATCCTTACATACGGGATAATCTGTACTATGATTTTTCACACAAAGAGGGAACAAAATGAGGTCAAAATAATTTTCATGTGTTAAATGAAAAGGGCTTAAAATTAAATATAAATATCTTAATTGTGGTGTTGTATATGTTGACTCGAGCTGCATTTTAAGAGAACAATCACCTCTGAGTCAAGTGTCAAACCAGCATGACCAAGATGTCTGCCACAGCAGGCCCCAGCATTCTTGCAAAGTGTTATCCAGTCAAATTCAGTCACGCAGAAAACCTTTGCCACAGCCAAGTGCCACAATGTCTGATTGTTTGGGCAAATCACAGCGCTGCATTTAAAGTCAGCAGAGCCCAGGGATCAAACTGTTGAAAAGGGAATAAAAAACAAACTAAATTTTATCCAAGGCAATAATATTTTGTTTCTCATGCACTTTTATTTGGGTACAAGCGAAAGTAATAAGGAACACCAAAGATCAGTTCTGGCTGTTGTTGATCCATTAAAACATCAGACAGAACTGCTTGTTTTCTGATGAGCGTACTTGTGAAACCAACAGAAAAAACCTGGAAGGAGACTTCTTTTTATTCATTTTTTCCCCACTTTGATCCAAATACCAAAGCTGAAAAACAGAGAAAGATTGAAAATGTCTGGACACTAATCTGATTGGATCACTTGCAAGCAAAATTATGAACACTTGGTCTGGAAAATCTGATTTATAAGACAAATCTGATTGGCTTGACTTCTTAACGCTTTTTAAAGTGTAATAGGAGGAAAAGATTGCCAAGCAAACAAAATGTTGGTTAATTTATTAGCTTAGGACTGTTTTGTTTAATTTGAGATATTTTAATAAAGATGAGAAATATTACAAATTCACTATAAAGTGAAAAATTGCAACACATTTTTAAACTTGGTACAGCGTCTTGCTGCCTCATGTCCCTCATTCTGTCCAACTTTCTGCATAATAAACTTTCAGAGAACCTTACTAGCGAGATAAAAAAAAAAATTAGATAATCTGAATTCAGAATGGGATAAAGTGTTGAGCTTTACAATCATTCCCTCCTGCACCTTGTTTTCCAAATAGAATAACCACAACATGATCGTGTCAATGCATCAAACAAGCAACCACAATTCCAATGAAGTTAGGATGTTGTGTAAAACATAAATAAAAACAAATACAATGATTTGCAAATCCTTTTCAACCTACATGCAATTGAATAAACTACAAGACAAATAAGACAATATATTTAATGTTCAAACAGATAAAATTTATAGTTTGTTTTTTTTGGCAAATAATCACTCATTTTAATTTGACGCTTGCACGTTCCAAAAAAAGCTAGGACAGGGACATGTTTACCACTGTGTTACGTCACCTTTCCTTTTTAGAAAATTCAATAAGCGTTTGGGAACTAAAGACACTAATTGTTGAAGCTTTGTTAGAATTCTTTCCCATTCTTGCTTGATGCACAACTTCAGTTGCTCAGGAGTTCAGGGTCTTCATTGCTGTATTTTGCGCTTCATAATGCGCCACACATTTTCAGTGGGAGACAGGTCTGGACTGCAGACAGGCCAGTAAGGTACACTACAAAGTAGGCTTATGCGATATGAAGGTATTTTGTTATACCGCGGTATCCAAATATGAAGACGGCATAAATAAATGATGATGCTATGAGTCACGGGAGGTGAAGCGCATCTGAAAACTGGAACAAACATTTTAGAACACCCCATGTTGTTACTGACGCGTGTTCTGATCACCTCAGCTCATTCAGAAGACACAGAAGGAATGGGGGAGCAGAGACACCACACATCTCTCACCCCCAGCTCTGAGCAACCTTGTGCGCAGCTCAGCCCATGTTCAGACACATTCCTCCTCGCTGACTCCCAAAAAATGGATAACTGTTGGACTATTGCTGACAAACCGCTTCACAGAACAACCAGCTGCGAGTTTCTTAAGTCAAGCAAAGAGTGGGACTCCTTTCAGATTCAAAATTTTCAGTGATTTTTTTTTTTTCCCCGACCCGTGACCTTGCACTGCAGACGAGGAAATGAGTGAAAACTTTATCGGCACAAAGACTTTTCTTGCTAAAAGCATGCAGCAGCTTTGAAATGACCACGGACAGAGTCAGTTTCTTTTGAAGCTTAAAACTCTAAAGAAAATAGTTTGACTTGTGTTTGATTGGTTTGACATAATAAGAGGTAAATTCATTCTGTGACTCCTGCTGCTGCTGCTCTGAGTGACACCAACGTTAGAGCAGCTGAGTGTTTTTTTTAAATGCCTATCTCTGGCTTTATATGTAAATTCTCAAAAGCAGCCATTATTCTATTAAACATTAATTATTTAACACGCCACAGACCTCCGCAGCCACCGCCTAGTAATACCATATATATTTTATAAAGGTCATACCGCGGTATGAAAATGAGCAAGACCGCCCAACCCTACTATGAAGCCATGCTGTTGTAACACATGCAGAATGTGGCTTGGCATTGTCTTACTGAAATAAGCAGGGATGCCCCTGAAAAATTATTATTATTATTTTACTCATGTTTTACACAACAACCGCACTTCACTGGAATTGTGGTTGTAGAAACCAGTCTTGGCAGTGAACATCCTGCTTACCTGCCCTTGATCAAATTGTAGCATTTTTTTGCTTCCTTCAACTGCTCCAAAACTCAAAGCCCAATCATTGTGCATATTTCCTTGTTATGAATAACACATGAAATCAATATCTGTATCACCCACGAACACTTAATGTTATGAGCTGGTTTCATTTTATACATGGCTAACAACCTTCTGTGGGGTTTAAGTTGATGTGGAAGAAAGAAATTAAAAACAAATTTTTCACCCCCCTACTGCAGCTTCTACTGTTATGTTTGGCTGATTCTGTAATTTTTTCTATTAGTTTAGACCTTCTTATATTCCACAACACAACTTACCTCTACAACCGAAGCAGCATTCATGCAGACTGGACTATCTGTGACCCAAAAGCTGCCTGCTGTGTGGTAATCAAATCAGGAAGAAGTCCGACTTTTAAGAAATATTTTTACAAAACATCTCAAATTATCAGCAGCTTTCAGCGAGCGTCCTGATCTCTTCCAGGATAACAAGAGTCCCATGAATAAAACTCTCGACACAAGCTCCATTGCAGCCTGAAAACATCAGGAAGAATATATTTTGACTTCCATTCATATACTGATTGTACAAAACAACAGCTTGCAGGCTTCTATTTCTTTGCACTGCATGACTGGATGCAAATAGAGAATTTTCCACAAGGGCTTAAAAATGACAACCGTGCAGAGTAATTTGTCAAACTCAAGAAAAGGAAAGACTACAGAGCTTATTAATGTCCACACCCAACACTTTATTGTGCAGTAATACCTGCACAAATGTGACAGTTATCATTATTGCTGTGAAATTGTGCATTCAAAATTTTCCATTTACCGTCCAAACAAGCTGGAAGCATTTTGGAAAGAAGTTCAGTGTGTTTGACGACGTTAAGGCAGAACTTTTTAGCTGGAGTGTTGTTAAACAGCTAGAGTTTGGCCCAGATGGACAACAGGTGAGGCATTAAAAACATAATGCTTCTGGCTTGAGCTGCCGAAAACACAAAAGGCTGTAATAAACAGAGTTTAAGTCAACAAAACACTAGTCTTAATGAGCTCTACTTGGAACAACAGCTCAGCAGGATCTATCAGATTAGCAATTAAAAAAAGCCTATATTTACAACCCCTTGTATATCTTTCAGAGGCTTTGATCAGAGCAGAGGCACAGATTTCAATGAAAGCAATGAGGTGGCTGCAGAAGTCTGCCTTTAAATACCTATGAAAGGTGGCGTCACTTTTTACATTGGAAAAACAAACAGACCACAACGGGAACATAAAATATTTGCCAGGCTAGATGATGTGCGAGCTGGAGACCTGCACTGCAGCTCGGGTGAAAAGAACAGATGATGACTGTGCAGATTCTTTTAACAAGCCCAATGGCAGCATTATGACAGTCAAGCAGAGGGCATGTGATGCTGGAATGTTATTTATTTGTTCATAAATACCACCAAACTCCATTTTAGAAACACGCTTGAAAGTATACCAATATGCATTTACATTTAGAACCAAACCCAAGTGTTGGATCTGATGAGCATTGTGAAATCAAGGTAGTGCTGGACAATAATTCAATATTGATATATAAATCGTGATAGAAATAGGCAATGGCAATGTTTAGAGCTACCGCTAATTTTACACCATGCTAATGATGCTACCTTCAACAGAGTGGATATCTGCACCAAAATTAGCTCAACAGCTGTGAGTGAACAAGAGTTCACAATTGAAAAAGAAGCAGATAATAGTTAAGAAAAGAAAGAAAGACTGCCATAATTCAATGGTGTGGTTCAGGTGTAGAAGGTCTGATAAACTTCAGCGCTCAATCAACTGTAAAATATGCCAGAGAGTCTGGTGCCGACTCACAGCTGGAACACATCATCCGTTCCATCGTCTGATAAAGTTCCACTCAACAGATCATTCTGAGTGTATGAAAATGAGGCACCCCAAAAGTTTAAACCCTCTTTCTAAAACAATCCCTCACCACCATCAGGAGCTGAGTCGAGCAAAGTGAAAGTGGTGCAGCAAACACAAACAAGTATGGCAGGCCATTTTAACATAAAATCAGCTTCATGAAATTGGTTTATGACTAGACATAATTAGTTAATTAAGGTATCTTTAATTATATTTTTACTAGGCAAAATACCTATTTGAGATCTCTTTTTGTTCTGACTAGTCATAATTCCAATTAAAGATATCTTCAATTATGGTTTGTAGGTACAGTAAATATTGGTGTTCTTGGCAGTTTTTGACATTTTTATTATTCAATATTAAAATGATATTGTATCGACTGAAATTAGGCGTTATGTCGTGATATAAACTTCAGCCATATCACCCAGCCCTAGATAAAGGTAAGTGCTGTAACCATCAACGTTCAGTTCATAAAGACATTACGAGACACAAAACGGCGGGTGATCAGAGAGAGAAACCATAACATGCTACAACTTCTTCCTCCTAAACAGATGTTAGAGAAATCATAAAAGATGAGTAACATTTTTCCAGCTGGATCTACCTCTGTGAGTAAAACCATGACTCTGCTCATGTCTAGACAAGACAGTGAACTTTTAGAAATACGTCAGCTCTCAGCTTACTTGGTTTAAAAAAAAAGAAATAGAGAAGAATCCATTTACCCACAAGCAGAAACAAGACTTTGTTCCACTTCAGTGTGGTGGAAGCCACTCTGCAGTAAGCAAGAGTGGAAGTCATCTGGGTCTCATCTACATGCGAGGAAGATGATGCCAACTTCCCATATGAGCTCAAAGTAGTTTCAAATATCACTCAGACATCCTCAGGTAATCCCTTGTATGCTGTGTAACTGTTATACTGTCTATCTCACGTTTGAAGCTGACATTTTGGCATGTTTCTACTCATGTTAGACTTTTCTCTTTTGCACACTGATTTGTAGATCAAAATGATCATGTTACATGTTTTCTTTCACACATAACATGCCTAAATCTACTTTTTACAAATGAAAATCATGACATGAAAACATCTGTGAGTGTTTAAAGCTTTGTGTCCAAGGTAGAACACTAAACAATGCTACAGACACAACTAAACTACTTGCTTAACAAAGGGGCAAACACAGCATCGCAGACAGTGAATGAATAACCTCCAACACTTTGTTCCCAGTTATTTTATCTCTCCCTTGGATTGTTCCCACGCCTTGAATGCAAAAGCCAAATGAAATGCTCATTGAAACCCTGTGTGCACAAAACGCTGCATGCCCAAAGTGGATCCAGTTTGGAAGAAAACACAGAGCTGGTGTAAACTGAGACACAGTGATGCACTACGAAGAGCCGAGCTGTTGTGATTCAACTGAGCTTTATTCTAAGGAATACTGAACTCTGAAAATGTGTTTATTTAGTTTATAACAAAACCAATTCCAGTCATCAGAGGTGTTACAAAACTAAATACATTTACTAGACTCCTGTGGCTAAAAACAGTAAAGATAGTTAGTTTTTTTTATTTATTATTTTACAGCCTAGATTCGACTCCACTGTGTTGCAGAGACCCATCATGACAAAAGACAATAATGATTGTCTTTGTTAAACTTGTTTGGTCATCATGTGAAAGTACTGCTTACAGCTGAGTTTACCTGTAACTCCTCTTGGAGAAACATGAAGAAACATTTTCAACAAAGAACTCATCCAGATGACCTTGTCAGCTTTTTCATTATGTTTATATTTGTTTCCTTCTTGTCCTTTCCAATATTTTTCCTCTTAATTACCTCATGACTCACATGTCCCTCATTTTCTAATATATTCAATAATTACTCCTCCTTCATTCTCCTCTATCACCGCTCTGTCATGCTGCTCCCGATCTTCAGTGTTTCATTTGTTTGCAGTGTAAATTATCTTCTGTATTTTCTTGGTTAGATGTCCCACCTGTCTGGTAATTTTAATAATAAAATGTATTGTTTTGATGAACTCTTCTGCCTTTGTGTCTACAATTTGGGTCCTGTTTCACACAATTTTTGTTTGCTGTCAAACTCTATTGGTGCATAATGTCCCATACTGACAAATAAATACAATTTGGACAATCAAAGTTTCACTTACTATTTGTTTTAGCTGCAACACATTTATTATTATTCACATAAATGAAGTTACATGTGCAGTTTGTGCATGTTAATGGCTACAACTCACATTTGGTACACTTTTTGTCTACATCGGTTGGAGAGTGTGTTCCATTTCAGGTCACTGGTCAACAAATTCAACCATTATAATCTAGTTTTTTGATGAACTTTTTATTTCCTTGGTGAGATCATTCTGTTGAGTGGCCTAATATTAAAACCAAAGCTTCAAACTTTTTTTTTTTTTTTGCAAAGCATAATTGTAATAAATGTAAGCTGTCTTTAAAAACAGCCCTCTTCCTTCACATTTACGAGTTAGAAACAACTGATCTTATTTGTGACTGCACAGGTGATGTACAGGTGACTGCATCCTGGTGGAGAAACAGCTGATGAGGAAGGCAGCATGAAAGGCAAGAAGTCCCCACTTTTGTGCCCCACAACAGAACTCATTCAGATCCAGATCTCTTACCTTCTGATAAGCCAGCTGGAGGTAGTTGTACGGGATCCTCCTGTTGAAGTCCTGAACCACGTCCTCACTAACTTTATGCACAGACTGGACCCCCAGTTTCTCGTCGACGCATCTGTTCGCGCACGCAGCCCTCCGCAGAACAGTGTCGAAAAAGCTCAGGTCCGAAAAGAACGCCTGGTCGAACGGATGCTGGTCCTGACACCTCAGCCGGCACCGGACTTTGGAGCGCCGGACCTCGGCGTAGCTGCGGAGGGCTCCCTCCATGTGGCGGACCACATCGTCGTAGTCGTTGTTGTAGAAAGCCCGCACCGCGTCGTCGTACAGCAGGTCGTAGGGCTGCAGGGAGGCTGCTGCTGAGGAGAACAACTGAGCGAGCAGGGTCATCAGAACCGGGGACCAGTTTCCATCCATCCTCCCTCTGGTTTGGTTCAGGTGGAGAGGAGGCCGACAGAGGGGACGGTCACAGCGTTTCGCAGTCCATTTAAACAGACTTAAATAAGTTGTGGACGGAACTGCAGCGGGGCGGAAATCGTATTAGAAGACCCGGGGACACACGTTTTGTAGAGAGACCCCCTCTCATCATTGGTTCGTCTGACTCCGCCCCTCGGAACAGATGAATGGACCGCACAATGCTTCACTCCCCCCCAGCCTGACGTGTCAACCAGGTCGGAACCGTGGGGAGTCTATTCTTTTCCTTCTTCTTCAGTTTAATTAAACAGCTCTCATAAAGTTTCCGAACGAAATAAACTCTACAAAACAACTTCAAATCCTAATCTCCTAAGGAAAATAAATTATAGAAGGTCCAGTTCTGTACTTCAGTATGTGGTCTGAGCCGTCTTCCGGACTTTTTCATTGTCAACAAAAGAAACTCGCGCGCACGTGCTGCTCAAAGATGGGCTGTCTCCTCAGTGTGGGGACTGGCGCCCTCTGGTGGTAATTTGACGTATCGGCAGCTTCTGACTCCGTCTCGTTGTTTGAATTGTTGACTGCTTATGGCGCCCCTGGTGGTTGTTTCAGGAAAGGACGGCTTCATAATTGAATAAATCATGGACAATTTGCTTCAGTTTCTACACTTTGGATGATTTCTTCTACTGTGAATCAGCGTCTGTTTTTACCTGATTCATGCATAATTATCAGTTTTTATTAAACGATTGATATATGAAATATTCTTGTTTCAAAAATTCCACTGCACAAAGTTTTCTTATGCAGTTTGAAGCAGATCCAACCACTTGATGGCAGTCAAAACATTTAAATATTTGGAATTTGTGGGGAAATTCACTATTGCATCTTGCATTTTATTATAACCCTGATCTAATTTGGATTGAGTCTGAAATATTACTTGCATTTTGTGGCACCTTTTAAAGGGAAGACCACAATGTGTTTTGTAGAACATGATGTGGTAAAAATTAAAAATTATTTTCTTCCTGATATTTTTTTAATTTGGTGATAAGGTGCACAAAATGGATTTAATTACATAAAAATACTTTTTGTCGGCTAAGCAGGTTCAAAGAGGGGTTTAGCCCCTGTAATAGAACTATTTTTGGGGCCAATTAAGTCATGCTTTTAGACAGATTTTCACATCCTGATGACTTTGTGATCTACATAAAAAAAACTAAACTAAAATAAAAAGAGCTGTAATATCTTTTAAAATGACAAAAAATAATATATATATATATATATATATATATATATAAACTTTTTTGTCAACATATGGCTCTTGTAATATAAAGCCCAAAACAAAAATATACATCGAATCATAAGTGCACACAATTGTTTATTATGTTAAGTGTTTTTTATTTGTTATTAGGACCCCTGCATCCCTGCAGAATTTCTGTTTAAAGTAATGATTATCGGTGCAGAATAAACTCTAAAGAAAAGCCAGATTATTTTAAAGAGTTAAACAGAGCCAGAAACAAATATAATGAAAATAAAGAAAAAGAACCAAGACAAAGTAAAAAGACAAAAACCTGAGATGTCAAATAATTCCAGCAGAAACAACAGCATCTATCTATCTATCTATCTATCTATCTATCTATCTATCTATCTATCTATCTATCTATCTATCTATCTATCTA
>JARVJO010000227.1:13505979-13518453 GCA_031762555.1 Cynodonichthys magdalenae | reverse complement strand
GCAGCCTCATGGGGTCCAATGCCTCGTCCCCATGGGTCCAAATGCAAATTATGGGTGGGGGGTTAGGTTTAGGACCAGGGTGTGAATTGAGTTTAGGTTAATTTTAGGGTAAATGGTCAGGGTTAGGTTATATAATTACCAAAAAATGAATGGAAGTCAATCTATGGTCCCCACCGAGATATAAAAATGAGACTGTGTGTTTGTGTGTGTGAACCTTTAAAAGAAGCAGAGTCTGGATTTCCACTGCTCAGGGTTTGGTTTGAGATCAGACTGAATAGTTCCAGGACTACCTCCACCGGTTTTTCCTGAAGATGTGCCTCAGGGCTTTTATCAAACCAAGAAGAGAAAATAAACTTGTGTTAGATTAAAGGGGACAGGTCCTTTTTTTTAATATAAAGTATATTACAGAAGCCAATAACAGGGTTTAAAATAGGAAATTTTTATTTCTTTTTAAGTTTTTGTGCAGTTTCACTTTTTTCTCTGGAAAGACAGCAACTGGTGAGGTGGGGTAATTATCACCGTCACCTCCCCCCTCCCTCTCTCTTTTAGTGGGTGTGTCTTCGTGTCCCAACACGGCATGCTGCAGTTGATAGACGGTGGCTCAGTCTCAGTCCTACCTGCCAGGTGAGACATGGGGAGGGAAAAAAAAACAAGTCTTTGCTCTCAGAGCAACAACTTGACAGCCGTTCCAAGATGAGGTAAACCTCCCACCCCCGAACGACCAGATGACCCCCCTGACCCCACCGCAACCATGGCGAGCAGGTGAGCTGAACTACCTGTGTGAGTACAGTTTTTACCTTGTGTGCCAGTGAGGACACCTGTTGTGGCTGCAGCACACAAACACACACACACACACACACACACACACGGTTAACGAGTTTGAGCTTGAATAAATATTTGATTGCGCTTCTACACAGTTTCTCCTATTTGTTTTAAAGACAAAAGGAAGTGGACACACTCCCATTTGCACCTGTGCCTGAGTAATGTGACTTTTACTTGTTTCTTTTAATTCTTTACTCTTTTCAAAGTAGGTTGGTTCAGTTCCACAGCGTTTGTGTTATCCACACAGCTAGAAACTTTGCCTGGGAATTTCATGAGCCTTAAAATTTCAGTCATTGTTTCTGGTCGTGTGAGTAATGTGCATCCAAGGCTGGAGCAGGAGAGCCAGCAAGTTTGGGATGAGTTTCTGAGTGGAGACTTCAGGATGAGGTGCGAACTGCTCTTCTTTTTTATCTTTGTGCCAAACAGCACTTTCTTTTTTTATTTTAATAAAACCAATCCTGGAAACTTTAAGGAAGCAGTCACATGTTTGTAGCCCTCATCATGAATCCAACCTCTAATCAGCATTTTCTATTAAATATCATGTCTTAATCCCAACATCATCGGCCATTTTAATGCAAGAGGAGATTTGTAACTCGCCTAAGTTCCGTTCAGCTGTCATATTCCTCAGGAGGGCACGGCAGTGGTGTTACCACATGCACACAAACCTCCAGTATGTCAGGTATGCTGGTGAACCAGCTCCACTCATCCATTCTCGGCTGATGGGTGTAGCTCTGTACTTTCTTTCGGAGGCATCAGAAGTAATTAAAAATACTGACAGGAGGAAGAAAAGCACGGCCTAATTGCAGCTGACGGTACGCCGGTCATACAAGGAAATAGTTGCAGAATTCCTTGAGAATAAAGTGAACCCTGCGTTGGGACTTAGCTTTTTATGTATTTTGACCCGATTATGAAATAAACTAATTTGCTCATATGTCTAAGTTTGAATTACTGCTGTGCATTAACACCTGCATGTCTGCACATTAACGCAAGTGTCCTCTATTTCAATTTGAGTTGGTTTCTTATGTATATTTATGTCTTTTGTCCATGAAGCCTTAATAAATCCTTTTCAACCTTTCCACTCTTGTGAACATCATTCAGTTTTTTTACCAGTTAAAAGTTTCAGTGTTAAAACTTGACTCCAATTCTTACAGTTGTCACATCTTTTTGTTCTCCAACCGTTACTCCACCCCTCTCTTTAATATTTTGACTTTCTAAAGGATTTTCAGATTGCAAATTAACAAAACATTTCCAAACGTAGTTAAAAATAAAAAACAAAACAAAAAAAACACACTTTCCCAGCCTTACATTAAGCCTGCTAACTTATGAGTGTGACACAGACAGAGTGGAGAAGATTTATGATGTGCACATTTTCATCAACTTTAAATTTAGAGAAATTTAGAGTAAAAAATAAAAAATAAAAGTATTCCTCTCTAATTAGCTACTTTAGGATAAGAATTTTAGGATACTCTAAATTTCTCTAAATTTAAAGAAAAAAAAAAATGAAGTATCTGTTAGATTGTTCATTTTTCTCTTTTCTTTGACCGGTCCCATCAGCTTTTAGTCTTTCTGTCTGTGCACCTCCTCACTACTCTTTTCTTTACTTATATTTTGGCAGCCATTCATCCTCACCAATATTTTATAGTAATAATTGTTTCCCTGTAGGGTTTTTGCTTCTCCATTATGCTACAAGGCAACACTGACTGATGCTACCAAAGTGCTAATTAAAATCTGGTAACAGCATTTTCAGCAACAATATCTGTAACTTTATCAACTTAATACTTTACAAGCAACCTGACTTAAAAATGTTTTCATTTCTAAGAACTCTGCTAATGAAGAACTGGTAAGTTATTCCACTAACTGTATTTGAGAGGGGGAATTATGTTGTTCACGTTTCGACCAGTAGGTGTCAGTGTATGGGAAAATTTATTGCGGCCAATATCCTGCATGTTTTCGTTTTTTTTTTTCTTCTCTTCAGCAGGTCTTCAAGTTCTACAGAAGCATGTAAAACACCCAGTCATTCAAATCAGGTGTGTTGGAGCAGAGAAATATCTAAACATGCAGGACAGTGGCCACTCAACGACCAGGGTTGGACACTTCAGCCCCAAAGGTTTTCTTGAAGTTTGTGCTTGAAATAACATTCCAAAATGTAACTGAGTGTGTCTCAGCATTTACAACCACTACTTTAATAATAGTATCCAAATAAAGCTAACACTTGGGTGATTTAATCAGAAACATACAGTAACTGGTGTTTCAGAGATAGTGAGAATGGTACAGAAAAAAGTTATCCTACACCCCTTTAGGATTTTTTTTTGCATTAAACAGCATTTCACTTTTTAAAAAATATAAGGCTAAACCATAAATCCACACATTGGACATGACCTGTGCAAAGACTCATGCTGCTAAAATAAACTAGAACAAAGTTTCTGAGGTTTTAGTGAAGAAACTCATTATTTTTCATATAACTTTTCTCATTCTGCACAGGATGGATCATTTTGTTTCCATCAATAAATTTCAAAAAATCTTAGGTTTTTTAATTAATTAATGTTTTAATTAATATTTTTGAATGTTCTTTTTTGATTACCCACTCATTTATTTTTCACCCTATTCATATAAAACAATGAAAAATTGTTTGACTCCAATTTGAGCAGATTTACTGAAAAGCAAGTAAAAAGCACAGACTTTACTACATATTTTGGCATTTGCTTTGAATCCATTTGTAAACAAAAAAATGCAAAAAATCGAAAAGGATCAAAACATTTTTGCAGATTTGAGCGGATGCCATTTTTCCAAGTTTAGTTTCTGATTGTGGTTTTAACTGTTTGGTGGATGTAGAAATGTTTTTTTTATGAGCTTTTAGCCAATATTCTGAGGATACTATGCTCAAATGACAGATCTTAAGTTAACAGAAAAGAAAAATATAAATTCAGTTTTGGCCCCAGTTTGTTCTGTCAGATCAATGAAAATGTGTTGAGTTTGAAACGGTGTATAAGGATAAAAACTGTGTATAAATGGTCAAAGTGTTTAAGGAAATCAGTTTACACTGAAGCAACCAAACGCAAGAGGATAAAAGTCTTTTTCTCTCCATAAATCAAAAACATTTATTCTACATCACCATTTTATTTAATCCTATAAAAAAGTGCACCAGGGAACTATATCCTGCCATTCATCATAAGTGGTCTCGCATAAATATAAAATAATAAATTCTTGGACAATTAAAAAAAAAAAAAAAAAAAAAGTGTTTCTCTACATTTGGTTACAAGGGTTTTCATAGAATTCATGTTTGGACATTTAAGAGTTTCTTATTCACACAGTCTCTCATTAAACATTAAATGTTTCAATGATTCACTCAATACACTTTCTTCAGTGGAAATGCTGATACACTTTATTATACTTTCAGGAGCTCCAAAAGGAAACCAATGTAACTCAAACTAATTTTCTGATACAGCAGATTCCAGAATGACGATTCATGATCAGTAGATTGCATACAAGCCCTAAATTATAGATTTTAAAACTTGATGTGGACAACACTCAAATCCCTGATTCACAACATCCACAAAGATCTTCAGTTTGAAGACTTTTAAATATCCAACCATCCTGGCATCCACAAGGTGGCGCTCTCTTCAAAGAACACAAAAAGTCTTGAGAATGGCAGCTTTGCTACAACCACAACTTTACATTTGTGTCAGTTTCAGGCGTCCGGTCAGTATTAACATATGGCACACATCTTGTTCAGTCAACAATCAGCACATAATGATTCTGGGGTTGTCCTCTACAACACAAACAATTCATACTTGGTTAAAGAAAACTGACATTTCTTCTAACACGAGGGCAACATGTTTTTCTGACTCACCATTTTGGCAACATTTGGTTTAAAAAAAAAAAAAACAAAAAAAAAAACTTTGCAGCACAGACTATTAAAAGAACGAATCATGGTAACTAAAAAGATTACATGTGCTTCTCATTTTTCTGACTAACTAGAAATAAAAAAAAAATAAATAACATTTTTGGAAACTTAAAAACAGAATAGTTCCATTTGTGCAGAAATGGGACCCATTCATCCAAACCCACTTGTGCTGTATTGTGTAAATGTTTGTCTTTTCTGCAGGCAGGAAGCGACGCTCCTGTTTGAGTTTGATGCAACATTGGCAAAGCTCATGGAAAGTGATTAGAACAATGAGATGGAAGTCAAAATACAGTATAAAAATAAATATAACGGTCCCTTTGTGAACAGAGATAACTAGAAGAACACATCATTTTGAGACAAATAAGATAATCTAATATTTTCCACATTGATTTCACATAAATGAGACATTAAAAAAAAAAAAAAAGCTAATATTCAAGCTTACAACCTTTAGCAGACAAGCAACATACATGCATTTCAGTTTTGGACTGTAAATATGAAGCTGATATGATACAGTTGCAGAAGAGACATTTTGTACAGTAAGAGAATATGAACAAGTAGATATTTTGTTCAATTACAAAGAGAATTGGCTTTTTGTGGCTTTAGCCCTTTGAGTATTAATAGGAGCTAGATTATTCAGTATAGATCTGAAATGCGTGTACTCAGTTGTACTCTCTCAGTAAGCATGCACAGAGAAACAGTGCTTCGTATAGAGCCATACTACTTTCAGGATAAGTGTAATGAGGCTAAAAAAAAAAAAAAAAAAAGTACAAAATAAGCCCCGCCCCCTGAATAAGCAGAAGACGACAGCCAAAAGCCAGGTAATGTTAATGGATCATCAAAAAGCTCCACAAAATTTGATCAAAGCCAGAACTGCCAGCACCAAGATAAAAGCTTGTTTTTTTATTTTTATTTTTTTGCTTCTTTAAGTAAACTACAGCAATAGAAATTATTTTTTTTCCCAGAGTCACAGGCTGTGTGGCACATGGAGAAGGGCCTGCTTGTTGCCCTTATGATGGCACGATCCACAGACGGGACAAACATCAGCACACGATGACCACAGCAGGGTAAAGAGTCACTTCATATACTCCCAACAGCATTGATGAAATCGTGGGAGTCGGTCTCCCAACACTGGTCCTTTGGCTAGTGCTAACGTGAAGAAAATAAAAATGATGTATTTCAAATAGAAAAAAGTACTGGTTCAGCACTCGGAGACCCAACATACTGGCCAACTTTGGAAGATTAAAAAATAAAATCCCAAAACCCATTAAATTGTCTCTATGATTTGGGTCAAAAAAATGTGAATGGTCAAAAAGATGATAAATAAATAGAACAAAAAAAAAAAAAGGACGAAGGACTAACAGCATGTCCGCACTTGGTTTGGAGCCCAAGTCATTGCTTTTGATAGGCACCTGGAACAGATGAACAGAGTGAAGAAATCTATTAGTTTCATTCATTAAATGGACTTTTCTTTATTTGTTCAATATTTGTTGGGTTTTTTTTGTTCCCCTCCTCACATTGCCACTCTTACTGAAGCACAATGTTTGTTTCCTTTTAGAAAACTCTTTTAAGCCAGTGGTTTGTTGTCAGGAAATTCTCTAACACTGATTAAAACACTAAATATGTGCAAGTTAAATTGAATAATAATAATAATAATAATAATAATAATAATAATAATAATAATAATGTTTGTCTTGCATTAAAATAAAATATTTAAGTGATGCAAAGACGTACTGATTATTCTTTATGTTTAAAGGGTTGGGTATACACCAAGTACCTCTGTAAGCAGCATCAGGTCTTGTGGTGGGACGAGAGGGAGCAGGGTGGCCATAGCCAGGGTTCACATTCTCATAGTCATGTGTACGAGGCTGAGGAGGCCTGAGCCAAGAAGAGAAAACTTCAATCATTTCTGCTCAACACCTGGAATCTTTTAGTTTTAAATCTGGCTTCATACCTGGCAGGTTTTTGGTGGTTTCTCTGCCTCTGATGATCATATTCGTCTCGTGTTCTGGGCCGTACGATTTCCTCTGAATTTGCCTGGAAAACAACAAAAAAAGATGATTTAAAAAGGGGAAGAATGGAAAAAAAAAAAAAAAAAAAAGATATTTGTACAAAATGAGCGCTTTTTAAAAATAGGTGTTAGGGGAAAAGTTACCCTGTAGCTTCCCTCATGTCGCCTTCTCTCCATCCCCATCTTCTCCGAGGCCAACCTCTCTCGCTCCCTCTCTTTCTCCCGCTCTCGATTCTTTCTGTACTCCTTTTTCTCGTGTTCCACCAGGCGGCGGGCTATTTCCTGCCACGACAAAAACACTGGATCATCAGCACAGACAAAAAATAAACACACACCACTGTCCAAGAAGATTTTACAGTTTAATGGCATAAATTCTACAGAAAAACATAATGCTCAGCGTACAGCTCATCTATGAAAGCATGAATATTATTTCTCATTGCGTAATGCTTGATTCAGACTCAGTTATAAGTCAGCTGAGCTGGGTAACCAGAGGGGAATCAAAAACATAAAAATGATGCATGACAATATAAAAAAGTTTCCAGACTTGCCTCATCTTTTGCCATTTGGGCTGCACGCACATGCATATTGCTTGCCTGAAACAAACAAAACATTTTATTGTTGTCCATTTGCTCAAGACAATCTCATTAATAATGTACAAATCTCGTGTGTGACTATACTCATCACCATTGTTTTGCATGAAACTCATTACCTAAAAATAAATGCTTCTATAGCCAACTTCTCACCTTGAGTTCCTCCTCTTGGAGTCTTCTGGCAACCTCCATGTCCTTCAGCTCCTGCTCACGGAGATCAAGAGTGGTCAGCCCCTGGGTGGCCTCGCTCAGCCCGTACTCCATTTCTGGTATGACCGTTCCACTTCCTTTGTGCACAATACGACCTGCAGGTGAATTCAAATACCTTGAGCAATCAGTTGTGATTATTTAAATAATGAAATTATGTAAAAAATTGTCTAAAAAATTATAAAAAAAGTCCAAACTACAGAAAACCAACATATCTATGTTACATTTAAAGGGGGGTATTATGCATTTTCCAGGCACATAGTTCAATTCTTTGCATCTAAAGGTCTTGAAATTTGCCCCTCCCTCTTTAAGAACCTCCTACCGTCTCTGACACTCCCACTTCAGTACATCTTCACAACAATGCTTCAGGGGAGGGGTGCTGTGTGGGGCGGGAGATCGGCTGCAGACTGAGCTTCAGGGGAGGAGCTTTGTATCAGCAAGCGTTTAGGCAGCTCCACAGGAGATTCAAGGATTTCTTAAACATGCATGAATGAGTCAAAGCAACACTTTAGGTATGTTTATAATGAGGGAATGATGTGAAAGTAAATCAAATTTGCATAATACCCCCCTTTAATCAACAGGTGATTTGCTTGATGTACAAATAAATTTTAACTTTATTGAATGTTTATTAATTGGTTGGTTAATAAAACCTTGAACAGCACATTAAAGTGAAGTTTTATTAAAGTCATAAGGCATCTAAAGGGCTGCAGTGCATCTCCACTGGTGTTTTCTTTAATGGTTTAGTCAAATTTGGGATAATAAACTTAAAAAGTAGACTTTAAGCAACAGAAAAACAATTACATGGCATTTTGATAAGATATTACAACCAGCTTGGCAACCCTGAAACCCTTTAATGCCAAAAGATTTCAGTTCATTTGGAACTTTTTCTACAGGAAAAACACATCACACCAATTTCAGCCATCAGGGCAATCGTTATCACTGCTGTAACTCGGCAAACATTGCAAAACCCCAAAGCACAAGAGCAGCAAGTCTTTTCAAACCATCAGAAACATTTTATTCTGATTAAAACCCACCACCTGCAGAAATCAACACCAGCAAACCACACAAAAGCCCCCACAGAGCCCAGGGGGAGGGGCTTGGGGTGGTACCTGTCTCTTTGTTGGAGTGAGTATGAGTGCTGTCCCCCTGCTGGGGGTCCCACGTCTCCCTGTCTCCTCGTCCTTTAACGTTCACATATTTGTCAAACACTTCGGCGGGGTTAGAGTGGACACGATGTCGGCTCCTGGCCCTCCTCTCACCATCCACCTCGTCCTCCTCCCAGGAGGACCTGTTCTCTCTCAGCCGGTCTCTGCTGCATCCTTGTTCCAAAGAGTCCAAATCGAGACACCTGTCCTTGCCTTTTCGCTTGTCTTGCAAAAGATCCTCTTGGAGATCCCTGTCCCTGCTCCTACCCCGTTGCCTGTCTTTGTCTCTCGGTCTGTCCTGCTCTCTATGTCTGTCTTCACTCGTTCCTCGATCTCTGAATACTTCCCCGTCTCTCACTGGCCTGAGGTCCTGCTCCCCGTCTCTCCTGTAATCTTTTTCTACACGTTTGTCCAAGTTATAATCTCTTCCCCTGTCATGTCTTTGTCTCTCTCTGTTCCAGACCTCATCTCTCTCTAAAAGACTACTTGGTGAAGGTGGTCTAGGTGGTCTCTCCGGTCGGTCTTTCCTCTTCACCACTCGATCAGCGTCTCTCCCTCCTTCTTCTCTGGCTCTTCCGGTATGTGCAGATTCAAACTCTGGAAATCTGTCTTCATGCTTGCCTCTGGAGGGCAGCAGGTGCTCTGGATATGGATCCGCATGCCTGCTACGCCCTCCTTCAGTCCCCAAGTACTGCTCCGGATATTTGGAACGGCTACGAGGGGCCGTCGAGTCTTGTTTTGGGTATCCGCTCCTTTTGGGATCTGTTGAGTGATAATCTGGAGTGTGATCCCGAGGTGAGCGCTCCAGAGAATGCAAATCGTGTCGGCCAGGAGAACGTGATTTCTGACGGGTGTGTTTGCCCACATCAAGGGTTTGTGCAGCTGAGCAGGATGGAGGGGGAGGAAATGATGAGAACACAGAAATGTAAAACAAATTAAAAAAAATGTTCAAAATAAAAAAAAAAAAAAACAAGACAGGATGATAAAAGGCCAAGACAGTAAGTACTAACAGCACCTGTGAGGAGAGGAATGATTAAGACACAAAGCAAATGAATCAGTGTAAAAATGTGAAGTGACACCCAAATGTCAAGAAAGGCGTGTCTCTCTGTGAAAATGACAAAGTTAGGACAAAAGGAGACAAGTGTATTATATATTCAACAAAAACAGCAGTATTTGTGTTAGAAAATGAAAGATCGTCAATGTGTTTAATGTAATTCGGAGTAGCCAAAACCCATTTAAACTTTTAGCACTAAGACTAAGTACATTTGAAAAGGAAAAACACCTCCATGAAACCGGTCTGCTGAGAGGGCATGCAACAGACTAAACGAATGAGTAGAAATGCGCGTTAGAAGCAAAAAGCACATCAGTCACTGCTGCTCAGAGTCACTGCAAAGGAATTTATGTTATCTGACGAGCTGTTTGAAAATGAATCCACTGTTGCTCAGAAACAAACAGTTCTACAAGCAGGCACATAAAAACAATAGCTTAAGTTTTTGTCTTTCATTAAAAAGAACATTTATCCCTCATGTGTGTTCATTGTAGTGGCAAAAAGCAGTACGACATAAAACCTAAGCTTGTATCCAACAAAAGTGAAACATTTCAACCTAAAAAAAAAAGCCTCCAGAGAGATAGATGTTGCTAAACACTGAGAAAATAGTCACAACTGTTTAACAAAACGATGGCGCCACCCATGGTCACAGTTCTTAGCTGAAACTAGGGAGACATCGGATAAATTCAAATGCCTTATTGCTTATTTTACAGTGTTGTTCTGCCAATATGTTGATTTGTGTGTGACTGATCCACTGGATTAAGATGAACGCAGTCAGGAATCTAACTTTTCTCGTCAGAGACACTAACTTATGAGAACACCAAGTTTCACAGACATTTTATCCTGTGCATGTTTCTGTGTAAATGTAAGGCTGAAATGAAATGAGAGGAATGGAGATTTAAAATAATTCAGCACTCAACCACTGAGTAACTCCCCTTTTTATAAACAACTCAACACATAGAAGCCATGTTGCCACCTTTGTGACGTCTGTCCCTCATTATACAGGGTGCAAAGTAAACAACTAATTCTGTCACAGGTAGCATGCACACACACAAACTCTGCAGACATTTCTCGAGTTGTAACTAATAGGTTGTACAGCAGACATATTGGGGCTGAAAGTGGCTTAAGTATAGCAGTGAATATATTGATATCTGTGCAGCTCTACTGAAACGTGGCTTAGCGTCATTCTAAACACCTGCTACATGGAGCTAAAGCAACAAGGTAGATTTAGTCTCAGAGACATAACAGCTTTTAAAAGGTCAGACAGCAGCATGCACTTACCCTGTACTGTTTGTATCAACAAAGAGGCCAGAGTGTCTGCCTACATGTTCCTGACATAAGGACAAAAACTCAAGACACAAGCGCACACCCTTAATAAAAATAAATAAGACAAAAACTCATAAAAGGTGAGAACAACTCAATCACAAACACCTTTGGTGTTAAATTAAAAAAATAAAATGTATTGTGAGTTTCTTAAATTAAGACTGTGAGCTTTCAACTTGTGAGTCTTTGCCAGTAAACGAGTCTACACAAACTTCAGACAACCTTGAAACAGTTAAATAGAACAATATTCACTTCCTGTGTCACAGATGTGAAGTTAAAATTATTTGTGCATAACGGTTTCTGAAAATAAAAAAGAGAAATACACTAATGTTTAATTTGAGCAAAGAGTTTTTCTTCCTGCTCACCATCTGGAAGAAAAATAAGTGCTGGTTTATGACATCTGCTTGACTCAGAGAGAAAAAAAAAAAAAAAAAAAAAAAAAGTTAAAATAGTTCCAAGATTTTAGATGGAAAAACTAGGAGCCAGTCTGCCACTTTAAAATTTAGCAGGACGAGGCGGCTGCAGAAGATTTTAAAACAAAGTCCTCTCCCACACTCAAAATCACACCCATGACTTTAAAAACACAAATATGTGATCAGACCTCAGCGCTGCACCTTCAAACGTCTGGTACATTTCAGACTGTTTAACCCATTTACTTCAGTGGTTACTTTGAATGAAGGCAGAATTACTCTATTTTCAGCAGCACCATGTGAGTCTTCCTTCAAGGCTAATTATCTGCTTTTGAATGGATTCTCAAATTTTTGCCTCAAGTCGGCAACTATCTCCAGCTCTCTTAAAAAAAAAAACAAAAGCACACACTCCCAAAAAAACCTGACCAATCTTCATACAGAAGCTTTTATTCTTATCTTTTAACATGAACTCATTTAAGCAACAAAATTAACGTTACACATTTTACAGCCACCAAACTAACAACAAGGCAAAATTAGATTAAATGCTCTCACCTCCACGATCCTCGTAGTAATCTTCCTGAACGTTGGCTTCAATCTGTTTTTGTTTCCTCCTTTCTTCTCGGATTTTCTCCTTCTCTTGCAGCTGTCGAGCAATAGCCTACACAACAAATGAAGAAGGCCGTGGTAAACATAAATATGGCCACTTAATAGTAAACTCCCTGTTTTATTTATGATGAGTTCAAATTTTAGGCCAATAATACACTGTGTCTTATCAGTGGGAAAATTATTCGAATCAAGTTCTGAAATGCTTTTATTTAACAGAGAGCGCATAGTCTGTGTGTGTGTTGGGGGGGGGGGGGGACTATTAAGACAACATTTTGGTATTGTAGTCTCAGAATATTTTTCAGTTTATGTTATTAACATCGATTGTTACAAACACCCCAGATAGCAAAAGTTGTTAATTCAATGTTGAATTGTGGTCAAAAAGGTTGGTTTATGGTTAAGGTTGACAATTGA
>JARVJO010000227.1:13455543-13505523 GCA_031762555.1 Cynodonichthys magdalenae | reverse complement strand
TTGTATAATTTAGATGTCAGGCTCCAACATAGATTCAATATTTTGGCCTAACCATATTGCAACGTTGATTCACTCATTTTTTGCTATCTGGGACCAATTATGACTATGAAAAAGAGTTGTGCCCAGAGGAATGGTGCTGTCGTTACGAGAACAGGGGTACGAGAAGTTGGCCAGCTGACGTGAACGGGCAGAAATGTGACAGTGAGTGTTTTCTTACTGCATCCTTCTCCTCCTGCAGCCGCTGCAGCTCTTCTTGTCGGACCAGTTCTTCCTGATACTCCTGTGCGATCTCATTGTCTTGCCGCGCACTGGTATTCCCACAGATTTGTGTTATAAAACGGGGAGAAAACAAAACGAGACACTTGTTTACGACAGACAGAATGGTTGTGCTCATGTTAAGTTCTCGTGTGGATAAATGCTAATTGTTCATGTAAAGTTTTTCCATACGTGTTCTTTATTTTAATAAACAATTATTAGTCATATAAATGTCATTCTAATGAATAATGTTATGAAGGGATAATAATTTCCAGTTGTCCAGCTTATAGTGAGACGTAACAGAAGGGCGGGTCCTGGTAGGAGCTTGTTTGGAAAGAAGATCTGAAAAGTTCACCTTGGCTCACTTATTTCTGCACAACAGGAATTTGACTACAGCAACATGTTAGTGGAAAGCTGCCATGCAAACATTACTTTTGAACACTAAATTAAATTAACTTCTTAATGACAGCACGTGTAACCAACCTGAGCATTATGAGATCAGGAGGGCTTAAAACCCCACAGTCACACTTCAGTGTCAGTTTAACAGAAATAGGTGCTGCTGTGGGTTTGTTTCAGTCCACTGTGAGTGGGTGTACATGAAGTGGCAGAAAAGATGACAGGGTGAGCGTCTGGCCTCTCTCTGGGGTTTGATCGCACTACTCATAGCTGACCTCTTGTAAACTCAAAGTTTGTCCTTAAAGCGAGGCACCACTACACTTTAAAGTGCATTTTCTTTTTTTTTTGCTTGTGCTGCTAGATTAAGCACATGCTGATGCACAACTTCACATGTGCAGCTAGAGTTCACTCACCCAGGAGCGTGATTCATAACTCACAGCTAAAGAACATAATCACAGAGTCTAGACCTCGGGAATGGTTTGTTTAGGATGTTTGCATCTTCAGCTGATAGTTTCTGCACAGACAGACACCAGTTTTAAAATCACGACTGTCTTTGTTTCATTTTATGAGTAAAAAATATACATAATTAGTAAAAAATGGCATTTGGAGGAAAATATACATAAAGCCATTCTGAAATATTTTCTTGTTAATAAGTAGGAGGCAGTGGGAGTTATCTACAGTTGGATTTCTGAGTCGTTTTGCTGGTATAGAACTAATCTGGTTCAACAGTATTCACACAAAATTACACTAATCAGAAACAAATGTTATAACTGCAGCATCTTTGTTGTTTAAAGGCTGCATGAAGTCTCCAAACATTTAATTACTGTTTTACATAAAAAAAATGTAACCAATTAAAAACTGCTCAACAATGTGCATTTTAGCTTGAGAGAACAGAATGACTTAACATTTGGTAAAAATCAGTCATTCTAGTTTTTGCTTAAGTTGCTATGCTCAAATTGTTGCTTCTTTGAAGGAATCTTTGTGTGAAATGCTTGTCAAGAATTCACAATATTCACAAATTTTTTTCCCCTAAGGTTTTTCATCTCGTTCGACAACTTTTGTGCCATTTCCACAACTTATCTATTAAAATGCTCCTTCAGGAAACTCCAGTTATGACTTTTGGTACATCAGCAATATACTCTTGGCAATATTTAGGTTTTTGTGGGCCATTTTTCTTCACACTGCAAATGAACTGAGTTGTCTTTATCATCCTCAAAACTCTTCAAAATGTTCATAAATCTTTACTGTAGTTTTCACATTTTGTTCTGGTTCTGCTTTTTGAAACTTTTCTGTGAAAATGTCAGCTTCCTTCGATCTCTAGCCGATTTTAGATGTTTCTTCTGCTTTTCTAAACCAACATTCTCACATTTTCTGCTACTCATCTGCCAATTTCCACTTATTCTGCTACTTTAAACTTTTTTGTTCCTTTCACTTTCTTTCTGCCCACTTCAGTTTTAGTTCTACACCTTTCGCGTTTTATCTGCATATTTTTTGCATTTTTTAGCCATTCTCTGCACCTTGAAGCTTTGGTTTTCACAGTTTGGGTTCTTCAGCATATTTCAGCAATCATTCAGCTAATTTTGAGTTCTATCTCTACTGTTAAAATTCAGCAAACTTTAATAGTTCTGCCTTTAAGAAATATTTCAGCTTCTTCCGCAGCTTTCAACTAAATTATTCAGCAGTTGACATTCACACTGCATGAATTTTCACAGGAAATGCAATTTCTGTAGTTTGTGTTAAGTTTCAGATCCCGTTTCCAGTGTGGTGAACTGGTGTGTGTTGTATTTGAGACACCCACATGGCATTATTTTGTTTCTGGCTCTGGATCTTGGCAATCTCATCCTCTTCCATTTGCAGCTTCTTGGCCCACTGCAGGTCCTGCTGCACCAGGCGGCTCTTATGGACATTGGAAGCCAAGTGGCTCTCAACTGCGGAGACAAACATATAAGCATCGCTCTTTAAACTGTGCACGCTCAGAGCAAATCACAACTTGAGTTGGTTTAGAAAAATGATTAACAGCTTGGAAGTTTATCTACAGTTTTAGTTTTCTTTCAGAGGAGCTGTAAAAAAAGATGATCTGCAGAGGACAAGATAAAGAATGGGGATGCTTCAGTCCCATGTAATTTTTATTTGGGGGGGGGGGGGGGTCACTGAGAAATGAAGGTTTGCAGCTCAGACATCTTTCCAAGGTTGTGTGATGGCACATCGTGTCCAGAACAGATAATAAATCCTGCTTGCTGACGCACTCTGCACTTTGTGAGCATGAAGAGCATCACTCACCAACTCAACATTTCACTCAGTTATTGATCCATCGTCAGTTTAAAAAAAAAAACGGACCAAATCATGTGATCAGTTTTAAACCATGAAAAGCTCTATAAAAGGTTTCTGCTTCTGTCGGCTGAGATTGAAAGGAGGAAACTGAGTCACAGCTGTGCCAAACTGTCAATGGGTTAGTATTGATCCTTTTTGATGTATTGAAACCTTACAGAAAATATTTAAGGGCATCACTGATGTCACAACCTCTGACAAGACCATCATTTATCTACTGCCATGTTGTTCTAACAGAAACACTGATTTATCTTTCAAGGAAAGCAAAGAAGACAAAATATATAACCTGACCAGACGGATGATATTCACTCATTCCAACAAACTTCACCTTGAAGTTGCTTCAGATAAAAAGAGCGTAAAGAACAACTTTATGAACTTGAGGCATTAGTGGAGAGTTTTACACTCAAACTGAGAAACGTTCTGGGGGAAAAACAATGAAATAAAATTTAAATGCCGACACACCCACTTAGAAATGTTTTCCATGTGACAATCTGATGCGCAATGATTCACATGTAAATAAAAGCCAGCTGTTACTGCTGATCATCTTTGAATGTGCCAAAGCATCTCTTGAGCAAAACCCTGTACTTAAAAGGACCAAAAGATGCATTAGCCAGCCTTCTCCTCTATGATCTCCAGGATCAAAAAAAAGTAAATATTTTTTCAGCACAAATCAGAACAGTGGAGCCAAACAATTTAGTCTGATCCACACAGGCTACATTTGTGAGAGATCTGTGCTTTTTCTGGCAGAGTCTGCGATAATTAACATTTTCACTGTGACCTCAAGTGGGATGTGTTCGCAAAATAACCTTAAGCAACCCTTAAACCTGAACACCAACCACTTTTCGGCTAAATCTGTCTCCTTTTGATTCCTGTTATTTCTGTTTAAGCTTGTGACGCTGAAGGACACGTGGAAGTGTTATCTGCAGAGATTTATTTGGAAATGTGAAAGAAAGACCTTGTTTTGACTGAGTCTATATTTTTTCAGCACCTCTTGGCAGAAAATATCTCATCAGCCTAATCTAAAGCATCAAAACAATTTTTTTTTTATGAAAGTAAGAAAAATAGCAGCGTTATATGATGAGAATCAGCGCTCATTGCAATTTCTTTAAAAAGAAACAGCAGCAGGAAAACACACCCTCTACAGTGAGTAACGTGAAATTCCTTCTTAAAATAATAAAAAAAAATATGCAGCTGACTTCTGCTCCCATAAAAATACTGTGAGCTGATCTGAGTGTGCTGGGACAAACGCAGCACACAGATTGGGAGAGTGTTGCATTGACTTCAGCTCTAACAGACGCCACCTCTGCTTTACAGCATCCAAAATAACGTGATCCAGACTAGGGCTGCAAAATATATCGCAAAGAGTGCCATAATTATTGACAAATGTAGAGTTATGAAGTTGTATTTTTCATTCTAACGCAATATTTAGCTAATAGAACAGAGTCTCACGGCAGTAAAAGCTCACATCAGACACATTGTCAAAAATGCTAAAGGTCACAGAGTATGAAGTACAGATTAAAAAAGGAAGGAAAGAAAGAAAAAAAAATAAAACAAGACATATTGCACCTGATATTTGCATTGTAATATTTACAAATATCGTCATCGCATTATTTTTCAATATCGTGCAGCTCTAATCCAGGCACATTAAAAGTTGTTCTAAGAGTATTGCGGTGGCACTCTGCACCAACATTTATGCAGATTATTGTGCAGCTGAAGCAGGATTTATGGATTTAACATGATTGGTTTACAATCATATTTAAACGCAGATTCTCAAAAAGTAACATTGTTAATGTTTTTACTGTGCAAATCCAAACCAGCTTCCATTTTCATTTTCTTTTAAGCGGGGCTGATAATGGAAAAAGAAATCCTGACTGTCGGGCCGGGGGAGCCCGACTTTTTCAATTTTTTTCCTTGGAGGTAAACCAGAATTCCGGCACAGGATTAATACACCAACAGCCTTATTCTAGGTTTATAAAGCGAGCAATAAAGTAACAACTGTAGCAAATAAAACCAGTCAGCACAGAACTTAACTCTTTAGAATTCAGAAAATTCCTGAGAATATTTTACAGGAATCAAAATAAGTTTTTTTTTTATTATTAAGAAATTCATGTTTGAAATAAGAAGGGTTTCTGTAATGCTTGAAGTAGAAAATATGGAGATTAGAGGGGAAAAAAAAATTAAAAGTCATGAGTCAATTTCTTACTTTCTTGTTCCTGGAGGTTGTACGCCAGGCTGTGGTCCTCGAGCACAGCAAAGTCTCGGCATACTACAAAAAAAATAAAACAAAGAGAGATCTTTACTATTAAAATCAAATAAATGATTGCACAAACTTAGAATATTTTCCACTGCCTGTACACATTAATTATTGGGGATAAGCACTGCAGACAATGACACTAATTTATTTAAGTAAAACAGAAAAATGCACATGCAAGAGTATTTATTTGGTTAATAGTCAACTTCCACTCTAAATAAGTAGTACTGATCATCAGAGATTAACAGTTTAAAATGTGAGCAACAGATTATCAGCTTTATAAATAAGATGGTCAACTTGCAATTAGGTTTGGCTATTTATGTCAAAGCAGACAAGAAGTGAAACTGTGAAAACAGGAACCGCTATGCACAAAAAGTTTATTTTCATTCGAGGTATCTTATCAGAGTTTTGGTTTTACAGTTCATGAGGCAGAGTCCAACAAAGTGACAAAGTCAGGATATGAAGAAGTGTGTTTAATGCCTTGAATTGGATGGCAAATGTAGCATAACATTGCAAATTACTTAGTCATAGTCTCATCAGAAGGAGGGTTTTTAAGCTATTAAATTACTTTTTAAAAAAGTGTTAACTATAAGTTGTTGATTATCCAAAATATTTTAGCAACACGATAATGACAACTGCGTTCACAAAAACAAAACCTGACCAGTCATTTTCCACCTCAGCAGACATACTTTCACAAAACATTTCCATATCTGGTTTCAGTATTACTGAAAATGCCTGCAAGCTGTGAGCAATCATCCTGAAAACAACTTTTGCAGGTTTTTGTAGGAGGGGTGCTTTCCACATAAAACCCCCTAAAATAACCACAAATCCATTTGAAGACTTCTGAAATGAGAGAAAAAAAAGCTATTTTCATTTTGAATAATTGGGAATGGCCAATGTTCACACATACACACAGATTCCTGTATATCAGAGTATCTCCGCTACATCAATGTGGACTTTTTTATTTTTGCATTTCCTGAAAAAAAAAAAAAAAAACACCGAGATCACGCGATGAAGAAACATAAAATTAGTCCATGATTCTATTTCACAGGAATTCATGCACTAGATCTACAAAATAATCCTCCTAAGGATTACTTCATCTGCGTAAAATTAAATTGACTAGTGGCTGACAGCGACTATCCTATGTCAGAGGACATTAGAGTAAGCTTGGATTAAAATCTTTGCTGCCATTTCTGCAAAGCGCACATAAACACACGCGGGCTGATCATCTGGTAGCAGTTGATGGCAGATGACTGACTGAAAGGAGGTAAACCTGCTAAAAAGCGTAGGGTCATAACCTCTTTAAATCCTCACATTGACTCTGGCCAGTTTGGAATTTGATTAACAGCATTTTCCTACCATATGCCTAATCCTCTTAACCAAGAAACCCAGGAGTTTGTGGCTGGTTTGTCGGTCTTGACAGGACTTCAACCATTAATGTGGTAGATGAAACCATGAGTGTTTACAAAAACAAACCACCCTTGACAAATCAGAAATCAATGCACAATAATAAGAATTCATCACAATTACAACAACTCCAGTTTCTGTATTTCTCACACATTGGGGATAAATCTTAAATAAATAAACAAAAACATTTTCCAGTTGCTTTTTGGGTCTTTCCTCAGGCAGACTGGACAAACACAAGCAGTAAAAATGCAGCTTTCTTCTCTCTGACCAGAATAATAAACATCAAGCTGAGCAGCTGCTTCCCACAAACAGGACGCTGCCTTTCCATTACAGCCATGGTTCACTTCTAAGTTAAAGCCCACTTGCTTTTCC
Organism: Cynodonichthys magdalenae; assembly: GCA_031762555.1. Classification (NCBI taxonomy): domain Eukaryota; kingdom Metazoa; phylum Chordata; class Actinopteri; order Cyprinodontiformes; family Rivulidae; genus Cynodonichthys; species Cynodonichthys magdalenae. The sequence goes on along the minus strand of JARVJO010000227.1, from coordinate 13,498,514 downwards.
TACTGAGAGCAGTAACTATAGTAAACAAAGTTTGAGGTCTGTTGTTATTTTGAACATTATTTTTTTTAGATTTTGTTTCAGAACAGTGTTTTTTTTTTCATAGACAAAAGCAACCCATAACTGGATTGGTCAGATTTGGCATTATGCACCCTATTTTCAGAAGTCTGGCTGAACAACATACCTAAAAAACGAGCCAAAAACTCCATGTGATCAAACCTAGCGCAGTTTCAAGTAATCTAAACAAAGAACACGTTTACACATAAATGACAGCATAAATGTTCCTAATACCGTAAAAAAAATATCACAAGGTTATCTCCATATCCAACATATCAGTGTTGGTTATGAAAACAGGACACATTGTTTCAGCATCCAAACATGACAGTAAAAATGTACTCTTATACTGATACTATTAATCAAAAGGGATACAAAATCTGGCATGACACCTACAGCCAGGCTAATAAGTGTAATTACTTTACTAACTGGGCTAGAACCAACTATTGGCAGGCTTTAACCATCAAACAAACAGAAACAGGGGGAAAAAAATTATGTTTTAATTTGTTTAACATCAGCCTTGCTAGCGACATAAAACAGCTGTCTAGCTTCGCATTTACTTGGGAATATGGACATTACCCTCTTTCACTCCCGGTAGTTTATTCTTGTCGATGCTAATGCTACATTCAGCCATGTTGTCGCCGATAAATAAGTCAAACAAGCGCTGACGGTGTCCGCGTTTCTATCTTTCGAAGGGTAACGGCAGCCTGGTGATTTATCGCCTTTACTCATAAACCCGATTGATGGCTCAGGTGCTGGACGGCCCTGCTGATTAGTTTCGGTTACCACCCTCTCATGAAACGTCGCTGGCGAAGCTGGCGAGTCAGATTTCCTACAAGCGTCCACTCCCTCCCTCCCTGTCCAGCTCCGACCAACCACCAAGTTGGAGACAGGTCATGCATTTCCGGTGATGGCATGTCAAAATAAAAGCTGTAGATTTTTTTAAATCCTCCATATTGTACTAAAAACACTGTGCTGAGCTTCATGCAAACTTGTCTTTAAGTTTATTTTTCTCTTTTAAAAATGTTTTTTTTTTTTTTACATTTCTATGCTCATTTAATGAGAATATATCTGTCAGTCCCATTTGCAAGAAATCAATTTTTTGTTACTTCATTAAATTACAGTTAACTCTTATTTTACAGCCACCACAGTAGCAAGATCAAAAGTTTTTATTTATTTATTTCCTTAAGTTGAAAGGACATATTGTTCTTTTTCCGGTGTAACACTCGGTAACTTAAAGCAGCTCAAAATGAAAGGTTCAGTGATTGCTGACATTTGCGGCTTGTAGAAGTCTTTTCTCCGAAAACGCCAAACAACCTTTCCTTAAACAAACATTTTTTTTAATGGAGCTTAACTGAAAACATATGTTTGTCTGAATGAATATGAGTTCCATTCACACAACAGGTGACACTGTTGCTGTCTTTATTGGTGCTTATCATTTACACAAACATTTACACGCCCACGTGTCATGTGACCTTAGGCAGCTGCTTGTTTTTAGTTATGTTAATGTATTTGCGCCATCTGCTGGCGACTGTCTCAACTGCAGCTCATTTGTTTGAAATAAATAAAAAGCTCTAATGTAGTCATATTAGTCTTCAGTCAACACTTTAAAAAAACATAAATACTTTCCATTTCCATTTGATAAATGTGTTTATTTTGTCTAAAGTATTGTCTACAACTTATTTTTAATCATCAAGAATAATATTCAGCTTATGTTTCCCTGAATCTAATTGTTTTCATTAAATTTGAGCTGTTGCTAATACACAACTTAATGACTCCTATAAACAAAAGTCTGTGGATCTGTGCAAAAGTCTTCAATGCAACGACCTTAACTTACACTGGGCTAATATCAGCCTCTCCTGTTTGTCAAATTTAATAAATGGTAGCCAGTTATTTTTTTTAACACATCATCAGCATATTGTTTGTTCTTTTTGGCAGAAGTGTGTGATTTTCATTGATGCACAGGGCAGACAACAGTGACACAAGTGATGTTGGCTTGGTCTGGGTGATGGATATTCCCTCAGCTCTAAATCAGTCCTGAAGCCAAGACCGAGGAGCTCATTTTATGCTGTGGCCATCTTACAGATTAAAACAATTTACTTACCTCTCTTGCTCTAGATCCAAACACTCTTATGCACCTATTTAAGAAACCAATTATTGTAAAAGACAAAGACGTGCAGATGCCAAGAACATCTGACAGTGGCCATAACCAAGTGGCTGATTGATAACTTCCTCTCCATTTGATTCGGCCACGCCAAAGTGATGTACTGGCTTTCGCTGCGACGTTGGAGCCTGTATTTTATTCAAACGCTTCACAGTCTCCGTCAGACGATGGGCTGCTAAAAAAAGATGACTTGTTGCTGGTTTAGAGCCAAAAGAGGAGACTGGCCCCTCCTCTTCAGCCAAGGAGCGTATAAATATGACTTGATGGACTCAAAGGAGAGGATTGCTTGAGTTGTTTAACAAAGGTTCAGTTGTTTGAAGAAGATTTATCTAGCTCAGGTTTCAATTAGGACACTGAGTGCCATGGACAGGGTTACATTTGTGAACTGCTGTTTAGCACTCCTTGGTTTGTTAATTCTGCAGGGAGTTATCAGTGTGGAGGGGAGGAGCATATTTACCTCTGGTAAGTGTGCAAAATTGATCATTTTAATCAAAGCGTTTTATTTTTGTTTTACTTTTTGTAGATGTTTTACGACAAATACAAAAAGGGGCAAAAGCTAAAAAGAATGATCTGATTTTATGAATATTTTTGAGCTTATAGTGCTACTTTTTGTGTGTTTGTGCAGGAAACCATGTTTTTAATTCTAAAGAAGACACAGACACTCAGAGCAAGATTCTGTCTCTTTTATTACACAAAAGCTCACTTCCTGTTGAGAACGATGATGCATTGGGTATGTTTGGTGCAGGTTCTAAATTAAACACACATTTTGCTTGCATGCTAACTAGATTTTCTTTTTGTAGGTATGAAACTGGCCAATACATTAGCTGAGCTTGAGGAGGTAAGACTTTTTTTTTTAGCTTTTGCTTGCATTATTGCCTTTTGGTTTGATAATAGTAAAACAATTCTGGTAGACCGTGGATTGTTAGGTAGTCAAGAGTTTAAAAATGTAACATTGTGCAGCTAAAGCTTAAGTATCTTTAAAGCTGTGCACCAGAAGACACAAAGTGGAAAAAAACAACTATTTTTCTACAGTTCAAAGTGCCGGAATAGATGAAATTGTAATAAAGATGTATGTGTTTAATCTCTGCAAACAGCTGAAAAATCTACGTGAAAATCTGGAGTTGGAGAGGAGGATTTCTGCAGATCTGGCAGAAGACAGATCCATAACAAGGAAGCGAGGCGAACGTGAGTTTATTACATCTTATTCAATATTCTGGGAATAATTCAACTACAGCTGATATACTGAGTCTAATTCTGCACTTCTGTGTGTCCCACAGCTTGCTTCTGGAAGTATTGTGTTTGACATGGACAAAAAAGGAAGATCACCATAAAAACCTGCTGCAAAGCTTAACAAAGCCTTAAAACTTGTAAAACCAGTAATTTAATTACAGTGTATTTATTCCAGCAATACATATTGTAACCTATTATGAATGATCATTTCCTGTGCATACTGCCCAAAAAGCTGTAAATATTGTTGCTTTACAAGTTAAATGATGTTTGAAAAAATAAGCTGCTCACTGGAAAAAAAACAAACTTATTTGACATTAATGTTCTCGGATTTTAGTTTGAACGTTTGTGTTTTTGTCACTCTCTTGTGGCAGTTATGAGATTTACACTTTGAGCATCACATCCAGCAATCACCATATCTGTCACTGCTTTCAGGAATGAACTGCTGTTAATTTGACTATGTAAATAAAATTCTAATGGTTATCTTTATTTTTGTTTTCATTTAAAATTCTCTACGGAAGAAACGATTGAGAAATATATCTTTTGAAACAGTTTTGTTAAATTCCTAAAGGATCCAGAAAAGATCCAGTCAATTTACAAATACAGCTTCTGTTCTTTGTCCAAAAAACAAACAAATGTCAAATATTAACTGTTGTAAAAATGAATATCTATAAAAATATAGTGAACCTCTGCAGAACCGATTGAGAAACAAGTTTATAAGACTAAATCTTTTGAAAAAGATGACCACAAAATTCCATAAAATTTGTCATCAGAAGGTGTTACTTGAGAAAAGGTCAACTATCTCTTTCAGTCCAGCAAACACATGGGAAACGAAGCAGGCTGAGACCCTCCAGTCAAGATAAGTCCACAACAGGAAATGAGCCAGCAACTCCTGTATAACTCATTATAGAGGACAAAACAGTTTGACAGTTTGGCCTCTGACAAGAAATAGAAAAAGAAATCTACCCAAAATTTAGAATGTACACTTTAGAAACATTTTAAAAGCATTTAGAGATCTTGCTGTTGAAGATGGCAGCAGAAAACATAAAACTACAAACAGAAACAGTAATAAGAATCAAACAACACTGTGCTTTCTCAGTTGTAAAAAGGAAACTTTCTAAGACAGTATAGATTCTAATAACATGAGCAATTAATTGATTTTGCAAGTTAGAGATACAATTTCAGCCTATATTTGGTGTAAAGACGTAAGGTTTTCAGGGCTGACATTTTAAAAAAAGGGGGCAGGATAATTAGACAGACAGCGACGACTCGTCTCTTCTCTTCTCTTTTAGACAGCATGAGACAGCAGAACAGCTCAGAACCTCAACAAGCAGACAGTGATGGACTCCTCCTGCAGAGGTTGGTGGAAAATGGGTCTTGTTTTGGTTTTTTACTCCAAAAAAGTTATATAGGTGTTTTATTCTTAAATAATTATTCATCAGCTACAAAAACAGCTAAAACCTGACTTCACTTTTTGAGTTTAAGGGAAATATTTACACTTTTATTTTCTTTGCTCAGGTACAATATGGATGATAGTCATCTCCTTCACACTCTCCCTCCTTGATTGCACCGCCTCGTGCCCCAGCAGCTGCGAGTGCGGCGACGATGGTTATGTTAATTGTACTGGTGACGCTATCAGAGCCATGCCAAAGAAGCTGCCACTACACACCTACACCTTGAATCTCACCCACACAGGCATGGACGTTATAACTGAGCGGAGTCTCGCCGAGCAGGTCTTCCTGCTGCGTTTCTGCCTGACTAACAGCAACCTACACACCATCCATCCCCGCGCCTTCCACCTAGCTCCTCAGCTCAAGAGTGTCAAGCTGTCCTTTAACAATCTCTCTGTTCTCCCTGCTCAAGTGTTCAGCGCTCTTACGTCTGTAAACGAGATTTTCTTGGATTGGAACATGTTGGAGACGATTGCTCCAGATCTGTTCAAGGGGCTCGACGGGTTGCTTATTCTGGATCTGAACCAAAACAAAATCTCCAACCTATCCTCCGAAGTTTTTGAAGGACTGGCCAATCTCTCCTATCTGAACCTTGCCAAGAACAAAATAAAGAAGCTTCCATCGACAATCTTTCTCTCCCTGACCAAGCTTCGCATGCTCGAGTTGTACAGCAACCAGATAGAGGTGTTGGAGGCGGGGGTCTTTGATAAACTTGTCAGCCTTGAAAAGTTAAGTCTCTATCAAAACAAGATTGCGAGCCTTCCGCCTCAAGTGTTCTGGTCACTTGGGAACCTGATGTCCCTAACTCTGTCCTCCAACAAGCTTCATGAAGTCCCACCAAAGACGTTCTACAACATGCCTAAGCTTACCAAGCTCACTATTTACAAAAACCCTTTGGTGTTTTTGCCAGATGAGCTGATGGGTCACATGCCAGACATGCAAGAGTTTTATCTGTATTCCACCAACCTCATCACTGTTCCTGGAAATTTGTTTGCGAACATGTCTGGTCTGCTGCAGCTGAACTTGCATTTTAACACAGAGCTGAGGCAGCTGCCGTCAGATCTGTTTTGTTGTCTGCCTAAACTTCTAAAGCTCTCGTTGAAACACAACCAACTTGATCATCTTCACCCTCAGCTTTTTTCCAAACTCACCACTCTGGGCACGCTGCTCCTCCATAACAATAACCTGAAAACCTTACCTGAAGACATCTTCCAGAACCTTACAGGACTCGAGACACTTGATTTGAAAAACAACCACCTGACGACGCTTTCAGGAGATATTTTCTTGTCAAACACGGCTCTGAAACGTCTCAACATGAGTGAAAATCCCTGGAATTGTTCTTGCACTATCAGAGGGATTGTGCGATGGATAAAAGAAAATGAGCGCATTGTTTACGACAAAAATTTTGTGATGTGTCTCAATCCTTTCTATCAGTTGTTGCGCAAACTTAACACTCTGAGAGATGAGGATTTTTACTACTGCGATATAAAAAGCACCTCGACTGTTCGTTCCACACCAGCCATGGCAACAAAACAAACACAGCCGTTACGTATCAGTTCAGTCCCCCCACCGGTGATCTCAACCACCTCAACCACAACAGACTCAGCCACGGCTCCACCTAACAAAGCTCACACCGCCTCACACGTTTTTCATGATATATTGGTGGTCCGAGAGGGTCCTGAGTATGTTCATCACAATTATCACAAAAACTGGGTGTATGTGTGGTTTCTACCATCCAACAGGACTTTGCTCGGATTCCTCATGGTTTGTTACATTCTCCTCTTGGCTATAGGCTTGTCGCTCATAGTTGCTGCCTTATATGGCATGTATCGCCTCAGCACAAGTATGGAGAAGCTGAAGACTCAGTTTACATGACGTTGAGTGACATATTGCATTATCAGGACTGGTGCACACACACAGATAAACAGCTCTGTTTCCTTCAACACTTCACTTTCTAGATTAATGTTGTTGCTTCTCTTGAGGATTTGTTATGTTGCATCTTAAAATGCTTTTTTCATGTTTTAGAATGTTGATGAAATCTTCATATATATATTTGTTTTCAGTACCTTGGGCTTGCATTAAAAAACAACTACTTGTAATGTTAGGTTGTATTCCAGGGGCAGAGCAAGACTTTTGTGCAACAGGTGGTACAGGGGTGGCCGAAGTGTTATCTAGGGGGAGCACATATAAATAAAAAAAACTACCCTGAATTTGAAAATTTAAGGCCACCACAGCTAGATTTAGCCAAAAAGAATAGTTAACCAAATCAGAATGTAAATACAAAATGGCAACCAAAGCTAATTTCAAATAGTTGGTAGAGCAATCCGTGTCATTTTGAAATCTCAGTTAGAATTTTTTTAGAATTATTAAGCTGAAATTTAGTGTGGTAGCTGAGAGCAATGCCTAACAGATTCTAAAATCAATTCAAAGAATCCAAGATGTCCACCAAAGCTAAATTCAAATGGCTACAATTCAGCTATATTTTTACATAATGACGTTAAATTTGTTGTGGTGGAATTGTTGCTTTTATTTTAATTCAGTGGTTTAGAAAATTTATTATTTTTTTTCTTCAAACACTGATAGGTTCCCTCATTGCTAGATAATACAGCTGCATAACAGATATTTACTTTGTTTTAACTCTACCTGACCATTTTTTATTGCCTAATGCGATCCCCAGCCCCACTTGTCAATCATTTAGGGGTGGCACCTGGGGTGGCCAATCAAGAGCCAGGGGTGCACTTGCCACCTCTGGCCACCCCTCTGGCTCTGCCACTGTTTTATTCAGAGATTTAATGGACTTGTAAATAATTTCAAAAAACATACTTAAGTCAGAAAGTTTTTTTATATCTTTTCATATCTGACCAGTCATATGTAAACGTTTGATATGCTTTTCTCAGTTGTAAATATAAATAAATGAATTGAAACACATGCACAGTGTTCATCTAGTTCAGCCGTCTGAATGCTTTTTTCCAGTTAAAAGCTTGATTTGAATTCTTAAAACAGGACACAATAGTTTATGACACCCCCCACCCCACCCTGGGCGCTTCTTTAAAGGACACACTGGAATTGATAGGATGTCTGTATGAGATGTAACATACTGTACTTTTTTTTTTTTTTTACACAATTTCCATGTATTAACAATGCTCCAATAAAAGGCCTAGTTCAGCAAACTGAATTGAATAAACATTACTAATACCCTTAAATGAACCTTTTTTGTTGCAGTACGCTTTATATTAAAAACAGTTTCATTAGGTACGGAAAAAATTTGATAAATAAATAAATAAATGAATCCACTGTTTAATGGGGACATGTTTCCATCTAGAGGTGAATCCTTTAAACTGCTTGAGAAAGAATTTCAAATTTAGAAAATATTTACCAACATTTTGGAGTTTGCCAGTGATGGAGAATAATTTGAGGTAATTTATTCAATTAAAAGTAATAATACAGAGTCTTAAATTTACAGTCATTTCAGTTGTCCAAGAATAATCAAACCTGGAAATAGCTAAAAAGTTAGAGCCCTGTTTTATCCTTTGACTGACATTATCATGAACCACATGGCCAGAATATTATTATTAATATTGTAACATCAGTATTAAAAACACTCCTGTTGAAACTGTATATAAATTACTGTATGTTAAAAAGTATAATAAAAGGCTTGAGCAACAGAAAATGTGTTGTTATGAGGTCATTATGATGTTCTTCCTGCCTCTCCCACCTCTAATTACTTTCTTGTTTAACATCTGTAATCTGCATCTGATTAAAGTCAGAGTTGTAAACGTGAAAAAAAGTTCTGAATCAAGGAAAACAGATTCCTGTTTTACCCAACATTCAACCAATAAACAAGATTCAGAAACAAAAGGCAAAATTAAAATGTCACAAACGTTGACTATTTTCCCCAATTTTTTTTAATCTTTTATTTTATCTGAACACTTTGGGATTTTAGAATCCCACTCATTTCATATGAGTGAGAAAAGTAGTTTCCAGAGGTGAATCAGGGTTTGAGTGCTGGGAATGTTAAATGAGTTTTTGCAAAAACTGTCAAAACAGGAAGCAGATTTCACTGTGATTCAGATTTCACAGCAGCCAATGAGGAAAGCAGTTTTCTGGCTGATGTATTCTTGGACGAAACAGCTTCCATGTAATTTCCCAAAGCTTTCATCACAAGATAAAAACCAAAACAATGTGCACAGAATGCCCTCAACAGTATAAGGTACATTAGTGGTAAATAGGTTTGGACTGAAAGTAAAAATTAACATCACTCTATTTGTTTATCCCAATAAAACTTCAGACCAATTAGGTCCACACAAAATGACAACGCATAGATTCCACGAGAAAAGATCAGACTTTGAAGCATAACGCAAACAAAGGACAACGAGTTGGCAAACGATGAGCAAGTTCATCGCTATGACAACTGGTAATTAGTCCTTTCCAGTACGCTGAGTTCACACAACAGTGGGTGCACACACACACACACAAATACACACTCTAACTAGCAATGAAAGAGGGACAGCATGGAAAGAGGAAGTTGCACCACATGAAGAAGAAATATCTGACAGTAGTGGAAAACATGTTGAAAGATTAAAAAAAAATGTTGATTCATGCATGTGAGATAAGAGCAGTTGGGATGAACTTATTGTAACCTGTTCTTGAAAGGTTTTCCAGAGCACACTATGAACCAGTCTGCTGAGGGAAATTCTCTTTGTGGAAATGCGCAAATTTAACTGAAACGTCAAAGATTATCAGTGAATTTTCCATCAATGTTAGGCTGGTTCTACTTTTAAAAAATGTTTCTGAATACAATCCAGTCTCAAAATGAAATGCAATAAATGTATATTTGAACTTATTTTTTTGTATTTTTAATTTAACATTTTTATTGTATATTTGAATTCAAAGGATCAAGACTTAACCCACAGCACATCTTAGGAATAACATTTTTTTAAATGACATGTAAAGCCTTTTTATTTTGAACTAATCTAAAAGAAATACTTGATTATTCAAACTGAAAAATGATTTAACATAAAGTGATTATACAAACAATCACTTACACATATAACAGAAAACATGTACGTGTAATAAAAAAAAAATAGTTGACCAATGAAATACACAAACCTTTTCTGTTTTGAACCTTTCCATCTTTACTGAGTCTGTGTCTGGATTAAGTCTCTATAGAAGAGAGAAGAAAGTTTGAGTTTGGAGTATTGAAAACGTTCAGTGAGAGGAGTGTGTGAACATGTGGGAGTGGAGAAGCTGCTGGGAGTTGATATTACTCCAACAACAAGATATAACAAGAAGACTGATAAGATTATCTCAACTTTGGATTTTTACCATTCCATAGAATTCTTGTACAAACATCTCAGAAATGATTTTTCTAACAAATCACATAACAGGTATTTGTGATACACTGATATTAGTCCTGATGAGTATTACAATATTTAAAAATAATTAGACCAAATACTTGAGTGTTCAACGTTAAAGGAATTCATTAGGCAACTTTGAACATTTCACTTTTAAACAATACTACAAAGATTTATAATTCCTTCTTTTGTATTTGTATAAAAATGGCTTTTTAAAAGTTTTAAATGTGAATGTTAAAGTCTACATTTTATTGTTCACGGTTTATAAAACATTTTATCATTATAAGGTTTTGTCTTTGCTATTTTATGATATAGAAATACAGATAGATAGACAATTTATTTAGCTTACAGTTATAATATACATTGATAGTGAATATAACAAGTTTACATGTATCTATTTTATACTCAACCCTATTCCTAACATCTTTAATAAAAGGACTGATATAGGTCACAAAAAAGGATTATTCCTCCAGTTTACCTGGTGATTAAGATATGTCACTGAAACAACAGCAATTAAACAGTTTTTTGAAATTGTTGGGAATAAATATTTTTTCATTTAGTCTTAATATACAATGACTGACATGATCTGTAATAGATAAAATAAATAAAAAAATAGATTTTGTTGAAAACATTTCAGTTTTAATGTGGAAGTTATAAAACTGTATTATGACCACAGTTTCTAACTTATCTTACAATATCACAGAACATGTCCTGTGTGGTTTCGCTGTGCTGAAGCTGGGCATACGTTAACTCCACCCTTGTTATCTGTTTTCAATTAATTCCTATGTGAGAGTTTGAATGTTGAAAGCAGCGTTGGCAAATAAGACTCACTGCTCACCCTTTCCTCAAAAACAACAAGGGTTTTAACATTTCTAGGATAAATACAGAATGTCAGTTTTATAGCAATGAGTTATCTCTCATCACTCTCTGCTTAAAGTGATAGTTCTGAATTTTTGAAATGAGAAAAACTTAACAGTTACTATCTTACTTGTTGTAGATAGCTTTTTGTTTGGAACTAGAGTTCAAAAACCTAATAAAAAATCTTTAAAAAAGTACAATATCTTACTTCAAACATTTGTTTACTATGTTCCATTGTGAATAACATATGTGTTTATATTTAGTTAAGAGTTTACTGAGTTTATTGACATTTTACACAATGTTCTAACTTTTTTAGAGGAGGGGTTGTAATTCTAAATGAGTAGATGAGCTAATGGCTAGTTTGAGCTGAACTAAAACCAAGGTGAATGGTTGCTGTTTTAATACAACTCAGTTTATGTAAAATGTTTATAAGTTTTGTAGTACTTCTTTTTACTCTGAACTTTATTTTTAAATGAGCAAATAGTGTCAACAAGCTTTATGATGATGACGATGAAGAAATTATTAATAATGCAGAAATGACTGTTTTGTTTTTTGCAACACAAATAAGGTTATTCATAGGATAAAGGGCAACAATAAAGCAAACCCGAGAGCTGATCCCAAAGATATGCAACAGATGTTATTTACACCCAAACAAACACATGTAAACACTCAGGATGAAAACCCAACATCGTCCATTGTTTTTGACCCAAACAGAACTCCCATCCTTCCTTTAACATTCTTTCCCCAAACACACACAGCAGGCAGTAAAATCAGTTCAGACAGGGAGTAACACAACTGGGTGGGGCTTGATCCCCCTTCACCACATTTAGCAAAAAAAAAAAAAACGTGACCCTGTGAGAGGCACAAAGGGGCAGGGAGAACATAACCAGCATTTTAAAAACTCAAACTGCGGGGGGGGGGTTGTCTGGTTTGTGAAATGAATTAAGAGATGACACAGAGCACGAAAAATGTGCGAACGTTAGAGTTCAGATGGAAACTTTCAGGGGATTAGTGAAGCTGCAGCAGGAAGGGTGTTGTTCATAAAAGACCACCGCTCCAACTGTCTCACTGCTCATTCATCGACAACCACAACTGAAGGTAAGTTCTGCTGAAAGACGAAACACAGAGATCATTACTTGTTTTTACTGATTTTGGGTATAACAACTTGGCTGGAAATTTTTTTTATAAAGAGAAAATTAGGAAAAACTAAAAATACATATATGACTGTGTCAAACAAAATAATTTAACTTTTAAAATGCTAAAATCCTACTTTCATGTTTGTCCTTTATTTTTTGGTTTAACAATATAAGTTTGTAAATAAACATGGTTTGTTTGTGGTTCCTTACATACAAATAAGATAATGTTTGTGGTGTTTTTTCAGACGTATTTCTGTTCATACAACTTTAAAAATGACAAAAATGAGCAATTAATGGTGAACTAGACATTTTTTTAGACTACAGGTTACTTAGAATTTCCAGTTTGGAATAGAATAGAATAGAATAGAATAGAATAGAATAGAATAGAATAGAATAGAATAGTTTTATGGCAATTTAAGCAAAACACTACAGCATGTCTTGAGCTTGAAAGGACCAAAATTACAAGATGATTTTATGGTGTTGTGTGAAAACAATGTCTGTTTTGTTTTGGGTGGTTGGTTGTGTGAAAACATGCCCTGAACTCTGAGCTGTAAAAAAAAATGGTGACAACAAAACTACACATTGATATTTCTCAATTTTTCAAATTATTTCTAACCAAGAGGAAACTGGAAATCCAGAATTCATTGGTTATTTAAAAATTTACTAACATTAGCTTTGTGATAACATTTTAAGCAACTTTCTATGAAATCCAAATAGGGCACCTTCAACTCAACCTTTAACTAAAAGCAGACACCAAGACAAAATGCAAACAGCTGTAATTATTTATGACCCTCTTAGTTTTTAAAGAAAGAAAGAAAGAAAGAAAGAGAACGAAAGAAAGAAAGAAAGAAAGAAAGAAAGAAAGAAAGAAAGAAAGAAAGAAAGAAAGAAAGAAAGAAAGAAAGAAAGAAAATCTTTCCTCACAACATGGCCTCATTTAAGCTTTATTTGAAAATGACTTCCTCTAAAAGGAAGTGTTTTCCTCCACGAACATCTCAGCCACTCAGAAACAGTTCACGTTTCCCAGTCTTAAGTTTCAGACTGACTCTGTAAAGAGAAGTGGGTCATTATGTTGGCACAGCTCTGTCTTCCAAACCTCCGGTGTTTGTTTTTTTTTTTTTACAAACATGAAAAGCAGCCTCAGTCTAAATCAAGAGCAGGCCATCTGGCACATTGAGATGTACAGAAAAGGCACCGTAACGTTTCGCTTGTAGCCGCAAACTTTCTGACAATCATCTGGTTTGGAAATGCACACGTCAAAACATTTGACAGCCCACTTCTGGAAAAAGTGTGATCTCTAAAACGAGAAGCACAAAGTGTCCGAGTAAAAGCTTTTATGCCAACGGCCTCAAAGCTTTGTGTTTAACAGCCAGTTGTGTCAGCAGTGTTGGCAGGTAATGCTCTTACTCACCGGCAACGCTGAATTGATTTATGCAAATGTTTACTTCTGGCATAAAACAGGAGTGCTGAGACTGCAGTCTCTACACACTGCCACTAATTAGAGTTGCCTTGAGCAGAACTTCCTTATTATAGTAGTTATTTAAAGTGTCCCTGGCACTAAAAGGAGAAAGAAACACAGTGGTCCACAGGAAACTCAATATTATTGTTGGTGGAAAGAAACTTTTCACTGGTTTGCAGAACACTTTTCAATTTGTTTTGTCACCTTGGTGGCACCTTGACAAATCCTGATGTCAGTGAACTTTAAATACGTGAAGTTTAAAGGATTTTGAGGAGAAAAAAGATTGGCACTTATTAGCATTAGTGCACTTTGAGGGGGAATAACACACTTGAACTTTTGCAAACATTTGCTATTAGAACTAAAGAATATGCATTTCCTGCGAAAATGCAGTGTGAGTGCTAAATGCTGAAAAATTTGTGCAAACTAACTAAAAAAATCTGAAGCTAGCCTAAAAATAGCTACAAAAGTAGCCAAAATAGCTGAAATTAGCACTAAAAAACAGAGCAAGTTGAAATTATCACAAGGTGAATTTTGCTGAAAAAAATTGAATAGGCTACAAAATTAGCTAAAAACACAGAAAACATCCAAACTTAACAGAGAGCAGCTAAAAGAAGGCTTAAAACAGCAGAAAGAAATGAGCAGAAAAATCACAGAAAAGGTCTGAATGACAGGTATAAAAGCAGAAAAAAAGCTAAAATCAGCAAAATAGTAGCCAAAGGAAGCTGAAATTAGCACAAAGAAGGTAAAAAAAATACAGAACCAGAACAAAAGGTAAAAAGCACAGTAACGATTAATGAACTTTTTTAAGTGTTTTAAGGGTTTTGAAGACAGCTCCATTTATTTTCAATGAGAAAACTTGGCAGAAAATCTAAATATCTCTAAAAGTATAAATTGCTGAATACATAAAGTCATAGCATGTCCGAAAGGAGCTTGACTTCTGATGTATAAATTGTTAAAATTGCACAATAATTGCAGATTATATGCTGAAAATTACTCAATAATGCTTGATGAGCATTCACGCTATTAGATCACAGCTGATTCAATCTGTTTTAGACATTCAAAGATAAACTCCTTTTGTCTTGCTACTGTTCTTTACCATTTATAGCTATTACTGACTTAATCCTCATTTTTATTGGCATTTAATGGCTGAGCTAGTGAAACAAAAATTGGAAACAGAATTCTCACAACTACTTCAAGTTGAAATAATTTAATATATAACATGAATGAATAAGGCTAACTGAAATTATTGTCACAGACTGTTTATTTGGTTTCAATGTGTAAATATGAATTTCAGACAGAAATGAATGAGTTTCTGGTAAAAAAAAAAAAAAAAAAACCTATTTTGTGCTAAATGATTCATGAGATTCCCCATCTGAATCATGTTCTCTTTTTTTCAATTTTAAGGAAACAATGGACCTGCCCATGATCTGTCATGTGCTTCTACTTCTCTGCTCCCTCAGTGCTGTCTGGGCATGTCCAAATGGATGCACATGTGTTCAAACCAATGTCCACTGTACTGCTCTTCCTGAGTTCCCAGCAGCTGTGCCATCAGCGACCACCCACCTCTACTTGGCAGACTGCAGTTTTGACACTCTGAAACCAGAGGACCTCACTGATTTCTCTGGTGCTTTGAGCAACTTTGTGATTAAAGACACTGTTTTGAAGGAAGTACGTCCTGACACTTTCAATTCCACTCTAAATATAGGTTTCCTAGCACTAACTGGCACAAAAGTACAAGATTTCCCTGAACCCTTGTTTCTTAGGCTGCAGAGATTGGAGACACTGATTCTGAAGTTCAACATGGTCTCGGTGATCCGACCTCAGTGGTTTTCTCTGCTGACAAAACTGAAGCAGCTAGACCTCAGTAAGAACTTTATACCTTCTGTACCCGAGGAAACGTTTCAACCTCTAACAAAGCTGGAGTACCTGTCACTTTCTGGAAACATTATCAGTCAGCTGTTTAGTGAGACATTCAAGGGTCTTATTGAGCTGAAAACTTTACGACTTAACAAAAACACCCTGAAGGAGCTTCCTGCTGGGAGTTTGGATGACCTTGTAAACCTGGAGGAACTCTCTCTTCAAGACAATATAATCTCTCATCTTCAACATGATTTGTTCTCCAAGAATCTGAAGCTCCAGAAACTGTTTCTCTCTAACAACAGGCTGACATCACTTCCTCAAGGGATCTTTATCAATACGCCGCTCCTTTCCCAGATTTCCCTTTATGAAAACCACTTGAAAAGTCTTGGTCCAGGGGTTTTTGGGCCAATGCCCCTGAGAGAGTTGTGGTTGTACGACAACAAACTGAGCCGACTGGAAGATGACACGTTCAGGAACCTAACTCACTTACATCTCCTGGTCCTCAGTCGCAACCAGATCAGCTACGTATCTAAAGGTGCTTTCAGAGGGTTGGACCACCTCGGAGAAGTATCGCTGCACACCAACCAGCTCACAACCCTGCAAGCTGGGACTTTCCAAACGATGCTGAATCTGGTCAACATTTCTTTGGAGCACAACTTTATCAGCTCGCTTCCTTTGGGTTTCCTCAAGGGCCTAAGCCATTTGGGGCAGATAGACCTGCGAAACAATTCTCTCCCTAACCTACCACAGGAGAGCTTAGATGCACTCTCTGTTGCACAAGAAGTTCTTCTGCATCAGAATCCCTGGAGGTGTGACAAAGACATTTTGCCTCTAAGGGACTGGCTGAAACAGCACCCATCAAAGGTCAACCAGACCCTCGTGATGTGTGAAATTCCTTTTAATCTGAATGGTGACGTGATTGCTACACTGTCAGACAAGGACCTGATGCCATTTGATTCTACTAAAGAGCCAGCGTTGACCTCAGCTGAGAAGAAAAGGACACTCGGTACCCTTCCACCCAAACAAGGCACTGTGTCACCTGGTGTAAACGTCACACCCACTTTAGAAACTGAGGAGGAGACCATCAGTGGGAAAAAAGGTGGTGGAGTAGTTAATACTTCAATTATTTTAATCGCCATTGCGGTGGTGTCTACCATTATAATCAGCTCTGTTATCATCAGCTGCGTGTGCTGGCAGAGAAACAAGAGAGGCAAGGCAAATATAGGCCAAAGGAGTAAGAACGCTGTGCTGTAGAAAAGATCTCACACTATGAGCAACCAGAAACTTTTACATCTGCGAAATGACAGCTGTGGTTTATTTGAAAAATAACACAAAACACAGAGTTGATTGCAGAGCCTCAAAAGCAACTTATCAGAACACATGGGCCACATAAAAACAAACAACCACTCACACTCTCACCTAGAGCAGGGACAGAGCTACAGGGGTGGCCAAATTTATGACTAGCATTTAGCATGATTTTTTGTGGTCATTCTTAGCTGTGATCACAAACGTTCAGCTCAGTATTTCTTCAAACAGCTGAATTAAATCCATTTGACCGATATTTTGTGTCAAATAAAAGTGGTTACTGCCAAGGTAAACCTGTGGCAGCTATCTTGAATTTTCAAATCTAGAGAGCTAAAAACAACACCATGGCCACCCCTGTGCCAGCCCTTTCAAAAATGTCCTTCTCCTCCCCTGACCTAGAGACAAGTTAAAGTTACCAGTTACCCTAACATGCATGTTTTTTTTTGTCTACGTGAGGAAACCGGAGAAAACATACAATCTCCACCCAGGTCCCAGACCATGATGCCACCTTCTTGCTGATGCCTCAGTGCCGCAACTTCAAACTCACTAACTGTAAAAATAAATACATTTCCATTTTGTGGTCATCCTGCACTTTTTCTGAATGTGACTGTTTTTGGATGAATTTCAGAAAGCTTTGTTGATTCAGCATTATTTGTGGCTGTTTATTACTAATTTTTTGTAAACAACAATCTAATTAGAAGGGCCTATGACTGCTCAAATACTTTGTACTTTTAATCAAAGTTTTTAATGTGAGCACAAACTGCTATGCAAAATGCCTCTATATGAATAAATGCATAAGTGTTCTCTGTTTAAAGTTATTACAACTACTGTGATGAATGTAAAGGTGTAAGATTGTGTTCCTGCATGAAGGTATGGATTCAATGAAAGCTGAGTCGAGTGTGTGAAAAGCAGAAAGTGACTCAAAATTGCAGCAAAGTAAAATAAAACCTTGTTTAATTTTCAATACAGTTGCATCTACCATTTGATTTAATTTAACGGTTATGTGAACCTACAGATTACAGGGAACCTACTGAATCATATTATCATTATAACAACCTTTTAGGTTGCGAACTCACTGTTCATTTGATTTGACTGCCATCTAGTGGTAGGATATTAGAATGACATGTAGAACACTGTAACCATACTAGGGGTCTGCGACTTTTACAATCAAAAGAGCCATTTCTTCTCCTCGGCTCACTAATAAAATGTGTCAGGAGCCACAAAACGTGCTACAACTGTGATCATCAACTGCTGGTCTGCAGGTCTCTTTGAGTTTGTTGAATAGGAGGGGCCTTCCCCAAAGGGGGTGACATTATAAAACTAAAAATTTACAGCCAATTGCAACATTTATAATTATTTTTACACTTTAGGACAAAAAATAAAATACCATGTTTATGTAAACAAGACAAACACTGTATATAGTTTATACCAAATTTAACAACAAAAAAAAAAATAAGGGAGCTGCGCAGGTATGTTTTTGTTTTTAATTGTTATTGCTATGAGGTCTAGTTTTAAATGTTTTAGGTTAAACAAGGCAAAAGCTCACAAACCCCAAAACAAATAAACAATTGACATAGATAATGCACTGTTATTGACCAGGTGAATGTTTGGTGTGAATCTTGCAAGTTATTATTGAAGTGGGCTCAGCCACTAAGCAACACCAAACACAATGAAGCAAGAATGAAAAAAAAACAAAACGTTGGGTTTACCATTTCTATTATCAAAAATCTACCTAAACAAATACATAAGCAAGGTGGGCATTGTTAAATACTGGGAAATACGCTTGCCTTGTTTGGAAATAATTTGGGAAATAATTTGCCTTGTTTGTTTGCTTGAAAATAAATTTTTGAACAAAATCAAAGTGAACTTTCTTAGCTTTGAAAAAATAAAAGTGAAAGCTGAAGTTGAACTCATAAGTAGTTGAAGAGTGCAGATAAAGGCAGCAGTAGCTCATGTTTTACTGCAAAATATCAGCGTCTGCAAAAAGCAGAGGAAAGCAGTTCAACATCCAGTATTTGTGCTGAAAAGAAACAAAAATATTAGCTATCTCTATTGGTTCCTGAATAGACCTTGTGTCAGGGCAAACCTCAGACCGTCAGCTGGGTTGTGTTGAGGAAAAACTGAGACCTGGCTTGGTTGTGTTTCCCTGTTTCAGAAAAGGTAACAATTTAATCGAAATTGCTTTGCTTTTATTGACATTATTTGCCTTGTTTGTTTGCTTGAAAAAAAAAGTCATTTTTGAACTTTTTATATTCATTTAATTTTTTGTTTTTTTATTTTAAAAATTACTTAAGGTCCTTTATTTGTTTCAATTTTGGATTTGTAGCGACTGAGAATGTCAGCTTTAGAGATCATCATCCTTTTTCTATCATTTTTGGTTAACTTTTCGTCGACTAAAACTGGGGAAAAACAAGCGAACCAGTAGATTTTTGGCAAATCTACCACAGAAATCCACCAACAACCACCACCCGCACTATCAATACTCTTCCTATTACAACCACTAGATTTTCCACTAGAGTAACAACCCTACTCACAATCATTTTAACAACCTCAACAACAACTACAATACCAACAACGACACCCTGGCCACCCATAACCACAAAACCCACAACAAACACCCACACTACCACCACACTTCCAACAACAGCTCCACTCAGAAACACACCAGTTCTAACCACCACTACATCTAGAACAATCCAACCAACATCCAGCTACACAGAAACTCATCTTCCACTAATTTCTTCTGAAGTCCATCAGATCAGTTGTAAATATAAACTAAAAGCGCTGATCTACATTTCCCTCATTGTGGTGTCCATCACCTGTGTGCCTGTGTTGGTTAAATTCAACATTTGTATGTACCGTCTGCTGAAGCAAACAAAACAAATAAAAGACAATGTAAAGCTCATCCACTTTTCCTATTTAGGAGAAAATGTTCTGAGCTCTCTACAGAAAGTAGAAATTCATGTGCAGTTGTTAAAATTACTTTGTATATTTGTTTTGCTGTTGCTGTGGTGTCTGGTGTTATCATCAGCTGTTCATCAGTTATGTTTGCTGGAGGAGCAGGGCTGGTCCCACCCAATTTGATGCCCTAGACAAGATTTCAGGAGGTCCCCCTTTTCTAAATCTCACTGCTAATTTACATATACTCAAATACTAAATTTAATAATTTTGTCTTTGATGTTATTTTTCATTTTTAGAAACTAAGTTGTCCAATTAAAATAGTTAACAACACAATACCATAAGCAGTTGTAGGGGTGGTTCAAGGTTATACTCTCCCAGATAATTATGTAAAAGATCTTCTCAAAACTATGCATTTTCCAGGCATTTGAAGAACATTTTATCAAATTATTTGGAGTTAATAAAACAACACATTATTTAATGAAAGTAGGACACTGAAAACCAGACTTTAACCTAAATTTTATCTGAGATTATAACTGAAACATCCATTATTCTTAGTTTGTTTTCTATTTACAGACTGAGCACCTGTAGTTAGTTTTGACTGCACCATGTAACCCCTAATGTACCAACAAAGCAGGCTGAGAAACCCACAGAACAAGTTACCTTCATAAACCTGAGTAACCAGTGAATATTCTACAGATTAAATCAACTATACTCTGATAAAATATATAAAATATATTATTTGTCTCCTGTTTGTGCTGCTCCATATATGAACGGCGTCCTTAGCATTTGCCTTTAGTGCCTAACCCACAGGGCGGCTCTGTGGAGGAGAAACAAAAGACACAGAAACACAGTCGAGAAAAAACACAAAACTATAACTGGTTTAACTGAAAAGTACAGAGTTGATTGCAGAACCCAGAGCACATGATATCAGTCAATATTTACCTTTTTATCCAAATCATTTATTAGGTAGAACTTCTGATTAAATATAAAAAATATATAATACAGTCTTGAGGTCAACCTGAAACATTGTTGACTCAAGCTGTATTTATATTAGAAGTAATCTGAATGCAGATGTGAAAAATCACTTTCCTGAACCTGAAAGAAAATTATTACTTTATTTAAAATAAGTGGTCTGTGTGGAGGCAGAACATAACTTTAAAATATAACAAAGTAACACTGAGTCAGTTACATCTACCTGGTTTAAGTATACTTTTATGTCACTCTGTAGACCCAGATCCAGGCATAAATATTTGAGATTTGTGGATTTTTTTTTCCCCAAATCACCTAATTGATAGTTTTTACTTCCTAATCAGATTTACAATAAATAAGGTTTCTGTATATTTTTAAATAAGCTATAAACCTTTAGTTTTTTTCAGTCACCTGCCATCTAGTGGAAGTACTTCAGACTAACATTCAATCCCAGCTATGCCTTCAGGAAGAAACATTTTAGAAAGGGAAGTGTTAACTAGACTAAACAACAGAACAAAAAATTTGAATGTGTTGAAATGCAAGGAAATGGTGGATTTCATAAACTATGAGTCCTGGATATTTTATGGGAACAACTGGACACTTCAAAACCAAAGCTTTAAAACATTTTGACACTGAAAATAACAGCACTGTTCTTGACATATAGGAGACACACAACATATACAAAATATATTTTAAAATTAAGAATTAAGATATCAGTGGGAGAGGCTCAAATATAGCTCAAAGTATTTTTATTTTATTTATTTTTTGGTGAGTATAACTGAGAAGAAGTGACATCCTGTCCAACATGCATCATCTAATTAAAGTTCTACCTGTGCATCATTTAACACTATGAAACAAATATTCAATAAATAAATAAACAAACTCTTCAATACTTCAGCTATTGGCACAATTTACTAAACTCAAGAAGTTTGATCTTTCTAAAAATCACTTTGTGTCCTTTTTGTCTGACTACTTTGATGGCCCGTAGAAGATCACTGAGTTAAATCTACAGAACAACAAAATACAGATGTTGGCCACACACATGCTTGAAAACCTATGATCTTTGAACACACTCAAACTTGCCTTCAACAATATTGAAAGAAAAAAAGTTACATCCTTGAATCTTGATGAAGAGAAAGCAAGTAACTTAGCTCCACGCTCTTATCTCAAAAACCAGACGTGTGTCAGGCCACGCCTCACATAAAACACGTTCACGGTCTTATTTTGTGAGATGAGTACGGAGACCAGGCTGGTTTTTGTTTCTGCAAGGCCTAATCCTACAAATTGTAACAAACTGGTAAGAAAATCTTTATTTTAAATTTCTTATATTTAATTTGACAAAATTTCAAGGAACAGTTTTGTTTTGCAATGTTAAAGAAAAGATACAAGAAAAGATGTTTTAAGTTGTTTGATTTTAAAGATGACATTTGGTAACCTTTTTTTTTTTTTTTTTAGTGATCGAAGATGTTAAGTGTAGAGTTTGCCATTCTTTTTCTGTATTTGCTGCTTGACTTTTCATCGACTCAAACTGGAGAAATACAAGAGAACCAGGAGGTTTTTGGCAAATCTACCACAGAAATCCCACGCTCTCTGAGACCTGGTGTGACTGAAGTGTTTTTTGTGGGCAGCCAGATTCAAACAGTACCTAAACGAGCCTTTGCTGAAAACCCACAGCTGGAGAAAGTGGAGTTCATGGCCACAAACACCACGTTCATCGAAGTGGGAGCTTTTGAAGGTTTGGTGAACCTCAAGAGAGTTGAGATCTCGAACAATCCATTAACTTCAGTATCAGTGGGAACCTTTAATGGTGTCATCAATCTGGAGACACTTATTATAAAGTTTAACAAGCTTCAAAAACTTGAAAAAGGTGTGTTTGATAATCTTAGTAACTTAAAAGATCTACAGATACATGGAAATGAGATTGAACTTATTGAAGAGCAGACATTTGATGATCTCGTCAACCTTCAGAAGCTTAATCTGGGCAAAAACAATCTTACAGTCGTATCAACAACCTGGTTCTCTAATCTGAATAAACTAAAGACTTTTCGACTTTATGAAAATCATCTCAGCAGTGTTCCTGAAGATCTGTTCATAAACTTACCAAATTTAGATGAAATAGATTTGCATGGAAATAAAATAAAAGAACTGCCACCTAATCTTTTCCCACATAAAGACAAACTGAGCAAATTGTTTTTGGAAAATAATCTTCTGACAACTTTACCGGATAAATTCTTTTTTGGTTTCCCTAAGCTCAAAATACTGACGCTAAAGAAGAACCAACTGACAAGTCTGCCTCCGGTCCTGTTTGGAGAACTGTTCAAACTGACAGAGCTTAGCCTCCAACAAAACAATCTCAGCAGTCTTCCTGCAGGGATATTCAGCTCTCTGAAGAAACTCAAAAAGTTAGATCTTTCTAAAAATCACTTTGTGTCCTTGTCGTCTGACTACTTTGATGGCCCGGAGAAGATCACCGAGTTAAATCTACAGAACAACAAAATTCAGATGTTGGACGCACACATGTTTGAAAACCTACGATCTCTGAACACACTCAAACTTGCCTACAACAATATTGAAAGACTTTCTGCTGATGTTTTTGAGTCTTTAGCCAAACTTGCGAAGCTTGATCTTAGTCACAATCCCTGGAACTGTGACTGTAACCTGATAGATTTTTATCAGTGGATGAAGCTGAATGTCGACAAGCTGTCATCTGAGGTGACCTGTGAGTATCCAGAACATCTGAACGGAACAGAAATCATATCTTTAACAGAGGATCATTTAATCTGTCCCACCCTTCCACCAACAACCACCACCCGCACTACCACTACACTTCCTACTACAACACCAACCACTACACAACTAATCACCACCTATCTTACAACCACAACAGCAGTAACTACTTTGCCCACAACTACCACAATCCATACAACCACACCCACAACAACTATCAGCACAGTCCTGACCACAACTCCCACTACAACACCCCCTCCCACAACTATTCAGACAACTATTCCAAGCACTGCAACAACAACCACTACAACTGTACCTACAACCACTACAATTTCCACCACAGTAACAACTGAACTTACAACTGCTTTAACAACCATTCTCACAACAGTTCCATTCATGACAACAACCCCACCAACAACAACCACACTCCCAACTACTCTACCAACAACTACAGTCCAAACTACTTTACCAACAACAACCACATTCATTACTACAAAACTAACTACAACAACCACACTTGCTACTACTCTACCAACAACCATTGTCCAAACTACATTACCAACTACAACAACTACAATACCAACTACAAGAACCACACTTACAACTACAATACCAACAACCACTGTCCAAACTACTTTACCAACTACAACCACACTTACTACTACGATACCAACAACAGTTCAAACTACTTTACCAACTACAACAACCACACTTACAGCTACAATACCAACCACAGTCCAAACTACAATCCCAACTACAACAACCACACTTGCTACTACTCTACCAACAACCACAGTCCAAACTACGTTACCAACTACAACAACTACAATACCAACTACAAGAACCACACTTACAACTACAATACCAACAACCACAGTCCAAACTACGTTACCAACTACAACAACAACTACAACACCAACCACAACCACTCTCACGCCAATCCATACTCCACCATCTTTTTCCTACATCCATCGGATTTGTGAGAAGGTCCAGGAGTGCAAAATCTGGATGATGGTTTATGTGACACTGCTTGTGGTGCAGATCCCGTGCATGGTGGCATTGGCCAGGTTCACTTTTTCTCTTTACAGTCTGCTTCAGCACAGAGAAAAAATAAACAGGATCAAACTCACTCACTTCTCCTACCGAAGAGAAGTGATACTGAGGCCTGTGCAGGAAGCGGAGACTCAAGGACTTTTGCAAACACAACAATGGTAAAGGAAACCCATTTACCACGACCTGTTAAAATCATCTTTTTAAAAAAATTACGATTATTTTTCTCAAACAACTAAAAACTTGAGATGGACCACTTTAGATATTTGCAGCTCAAGTCAGGAACAAGTTTGAAACGTTTGTTTAAGTTTATTTCATTGAAAAGAAGTTAAAGATGTCGGTTTGTCTCTTGTTTATGTTTTTGTTTTAAAGTGTTTGTTATTTTGTTTTATTCATTATTTTATTTATTATTTGTGTTATCCCTATAAAGATTCATGCCATGGTTAATCTTTGGAAGTTAAATAAAAAGGAAATTGTTTTATTATTATTATTATTGTTATTATTATTATTATTATTATTATTATTATTAAAGACATTTTGATTTTCATCCAAAGATATTTTTCAATTCCGAGAATTGATTAGAAAACTTTGATCAGCATGTTGACCTTTTGTTTTAAGGTTAATTTTGGAGTCTCAGGTTATTTTTATATACAGTAATTTGCTGCTAAAATCAAGAGATCTGGTTATTCTTTGTGTAGTTTCTTAAATCGTTTCTTTACAGATGGCTTTAATTAGAGCATGTTATTTAGAACTTTCTTTTAAAACACTGGAAAAACAAATGTATTAATGATGCTTTGTTGGTGTCTACTGAAGCTTTATGATCAACAAATATAGAAACATTTATTCAATAAATATATATATATTACAGATTTTACCAACTACCTTTTTGCTTCTTGCTGTGCAAAGAGGAAATCCTGTTGGAGATGTGGAAGTATGAACATCTTCCACTAGAGGGCAATTTTGCATTAAATAAAAAAGTCTGACTCACAAAAACCTTCATTCATTTAGGACTTTCACATATTAAATGTTCATTATCTTTTCCATTACAGAGAAGCCACTTGCTTTAAATCAAGCCATGCAAACACAACATCCATGAAAAACAGAAAGTGTTTATATTTAATGAGATTCTAACAAGTCATCCTCAGACGTAACAACCTGAATAATTCTCTCTGAAAGAGAGAATTAAACATGTTCTGAAGTTTTGTGCTAGAGCGCTTCAATAGTAATTTAAAGAGACTGAATGAGGGCAACATCATTTAGTTCTATCTGATGTTCTGGGGTAAAACAAACAGAAAAATATGACACTTATCTGATGTCCTGATAAGAACAATCTATTCCAATAAACAGAATATTGTTAAGTCTATAATGCAAAACTTTATACCAGGTTCTTGCTTCCATAAAAAAAAGAATTTAGCGAATCACTGCAAGGCAAACTTGATAAGGCCCCAAATCAGCAGGAAGACAGTTGTTTGATGTAATGCAAAATAACAAGAAAGACAAAAAATGTGCTTTTAAATATTTCATTTCACTCTGAATTTTTGTTAACTACGATTTACTTTTAGCTTTTGTCAGTGTTGCATCACAACAGTCCGTTTAAGTATTCATGTTAAAAAGTTGGAATGGTAAAATAAAAAAGTACTTTCTGCATACTGATCACAAACACCATAGTGCATTGGTTGAAGTAATTTAATTGACCAAAACACAAACAAACAAAAAAAGAATATGCTGAAATTATATGGTCACAGCATCTGGGGTTATGTAATTGGATCATTTCAAACCTCTTCTTAACATATTTACATGCAGTAAAATCCAGTTGAATTCAAAAGCAGAAAAGAAAACAAAAAAAACCCACTTTTTTTGTAAAACTGTGTTAATTGTGTTAACTGAGTTTTCTAGATACCAAAGATTATTCTAAAGCTGTACAATAAAAAAATAATGAATCCCTGGAAGCCATGACACTCTAATGTGCAACACAACATTAATGTTCTAGGGAGGGAAAAAAATGGTATGAAAAAGTTGTTTTCGGGAAAAGGGGTGTGTTGTATAATGAGTTCAATATTTTATGCTTGCAGTAAAACAGTTTACATGCAGCCCGTCTATAAATGTTTAAAGCCAAAATTTGTTTTGAGTCATTTTGCATCATAAACAGATGTAATAAGGTTTAATGTTATTTCTGGTTTAAGCAGTTAAAGAAATTGAAAGTAATATTCACCAACATATCAGAGGAGAACTTCAGTCATTATACGACACTGCTGATATGACTCTAATGGCCCACTGTGGGACCCCCTAATAATGTCCTAACTCATTTCCTCCTGTGCTGATAGACTTGGCTTAATAATATTGTTAAAATCCATCATTGTTTATCATTTATTGGTGAAAGCAAATGCAGGGAATTTTGTGCTTTACACGAGTCTTTTTCATTTTCTACTTCGTTCATCACTTTTGTTGTTCTACTTGGTCAATTTACAGTTTCAATCCTTGTTCTGCAATAAAAACTGGAATTTCTGATTATACTTAAAATGATTGAAAGCTCCAGTGAGTTGAATATAATAAAGATTTGCAATGGCTGCAATGGTTAAGACATTAGTGGCTACATTATGTGTTACGACCCACTGGCTTTTTTACAGATTTATGTGATATTGAATAATAAAGAGAAGTGTAAAAATAAAGTAAAGAAAAATTTAACTGCACAGTTAGTTTAAGCAGGGAGATCAAAATCACATATATCTCACTAAACAAATCTTTTCTATTACCACACAGGTCAACCATGAAAACAAAATGGGCCACATTCAGATCACTTTCAGCTTGGAAGTTCAGGAATAAGTGAAATATTTCTAAAAGTTCTGCAAACGAGACTGAAATAGAGTGGAGGGGTAATTGTGTGCAGAAAGGGCAGTGTGCTGAAGAACATAAGAGGTCGTAAAAAAGGGAGCAACACATTCAGCCGAGTGAAGATTTCTCAACTGGAAAACAGTTTGCAGTAAGAAGGCAGGTGCTGCTGATTACCTGGGGTTAGTGGCCAACAGAGGCCTGTTAAAGAGGGGAACATATGACAGAGATGTGGATGAGTGATCTTTGGGCAATAAAACTCTCATTTCTCATCACATTGTCTTGCTTTATGAACCAATTAGACAATCTAAGTTAAAACTCAGAGTTTCTGCTTGCTCATCTGTGGTAAAACAAAACAAAAATGAAGAAAAAAAATCTAATCTAAAGAAAATTTCATGAAAAATCGTAAATACATTTTGTTCTCTTTAAAAGGGACGTATGCAAAATCCACTGTTTTAGTCCTTAAATGCATTTTGTCAGGTAACTGCAGTCTTTAGAAGTGCAGAAAAGTTTATTTTAGTCACTCTTGGTTCTGATATATTTTTATATTGTTTAGGGATTTTTTCTCTACTTTCTATCGTTTTACATTAAATTTTTTGTGACCAAGCTGCTAAAGAAGGCCTGGAGTGGACTTACCAACTACATTTTTGTCGTCCAAATTCTCCTCTGGCTCTGGGCCACACTCTGACTCTAACATGTTAGGCTGGATGGACAAGTCTTCTGTTGTTGAAATCTTTTAATTAATTTGTAAATAAAAGGTTTCTGCCCTGAAAGATAGACATAAACCCCTCTATCAAACTAAAATGGACCGGTCTGGAAGCTGGAGGGGGCGGGCCGTGAAGTGCCTCGTTTGGATTTAAAGGAACAGCATCAAAATGGGCTGCTTTGAGACACACATCAGAAAAGGGATGAAAGAGGGGCTGGTAAAATTTAAATAAACCCAAACTGAATTATTTAATTGTGAAAAAAATGAATTAAAAGCACATATTTACTTTCACACACTGTGCTCAAAATACATGTTAATTTGGGATATATGCAAATATGTTAGATAATAAATAAAAAAATAATGAAAACCACAATCAGATAAAAATGACTTTCCGTGATAACTTTGCACGTGAATTTGTTCAAGTTTCCTCTCAAGTAATTTAAAAACACTTAATTCGAACAAAGTGAAGATTCTAAAATCTGCTTGGTAATCTGAATGCTTGTGTCCACATTCTCTTAGATCTGTGACTGACTCTCACAAAATGTTCCTGCTTAATTACTTTAGTGTGTTTTGGAGCTAGACGCAGAAAATGCAAAATTCAAATTCCTGGAGAGTAAAACAAATTTTTGTTTAAGGCTTGTGCCAATATTTGTTCTTTGTTAATTTCAAGAGTGCAAACTTGTTTTAGCTACCATTGCTTTCTCATTTTTCTACTAAATAGTTTCTATATTAAGTTTGTTTATTGGATTAATGGTCTTCTTATATTCCTAGAAGCTGTTTCTCCCCCACACAGAAGGTGCTGAGGGGCAGCCCTGACTTCTGGCACCAGAAAACACAAACACCTTGGCTGTGGTGTCATTTGCATCATCCTCTCCTCAACTTTCCACCCGAAGAGGATCCAGCAAAGCCAGCTGAGGCCAGTCTGTGCCTGCCAGCTGCACCCCACAGGCAGGCCATGAGACTGTAGGGTTGAGGTTATCGTGACATATTCGCATGTGCTGCTAAAAATGGATCATTCCGGTACCTATATGATGGCTTTCATGGTCAACACGTAGAGTGATAAATGAGCTTAGCAGCTGGTTTTATAAAAAAGAAAGTCTAACTCTGTCTTAATAAATTATTGACTCTTTCAGGTAATTAATAAATTACATCCAGAGGAGCTGATAAAGCGGAAGCTGTATTTGGTACATGTTTAACTTTTAACCATGGAGTGACAGCTTCTTCATCTACAGATTCTTTATAAAGCAATGTTCTTCAGAGATATGTTCATGCTTGGAATGTGTTGTGTCTGTTATATATATAGGGTGTGGACACTACTGCACTGAATAGCAAATTAGAGGTTCCAGTTCCAAACAAAAAAATAAAAAAAAAATAAATAAATAATAAAATTTGTAAAGCTAAGATTTAAAAAAAAAGCAACTAATTTTGTTTTTAAAAAAACTACGGAGCCCATTTGGTGACATTGGAAAAATAAATAACACATATCCACAAGATAATTTTGAGCAGCTGTGACAGCTCAGACATCGTTGGAGTCAGATTACATGTAAATATGCTGTTTTTGTTTTAACTGTTCAAATGTAACCTGCAATTTTTAATGTGTGTGTGTGTTTAGTTCAAAGTGTACCTTCAATCTAAACAGTTCTGTTTTTTTATACTATCATTTATGAGACAAAATTCAGCTTTCTAAGAGTGGGTGTGTTACTGTTTTCCTGAACGTGACATAACTCCGACTCCTTCCGTAGCAAAGACATAGTGTGAGAGAGGAGCCTAGTTTGAGTGTAGAACTTAAAACAATAAAGCTTTTTGTTCAAATACAACATCGTTTTATAGCTGCAACATATACAGTAATGCTAAGAATTACTTCATGCTAACTGCGTGTGACTGAGGTAACTCATTCCTATATTAAAATAAAATAAAATTAATTCAAACTTGTCCATGTTGACAATCAACTATATAGAAATGACTGCAATAATTATCTTGTGGCCACACATAAATTATTTCTCCAATGTCACTGGATGAGCTCCATATCAATCTGTGTGAAACCCATAGAAATTGTTCAAAATTAGAGTAACTATCAGGTAAAATTGGGATGTTGTCACATTTATTTTATTAGTGTACTGTTAAAAGACACAAATGCAGTCACAAAGATGTTTTTTTTTCTGAAACTAATTAATACTTTTATTTGCAAAATTAAGGCAATGGAAAAACAAGAAAACCACAAAATTTATTCAGTTTGCAGATTATCTGACCAAGAATTGAGAAAAACCAGTGATAAAATGTTCTGGTAAATACCCTGTCACTATAATGTTTTAGACAGCTTATGCCAATATAAGACATTTTTTTATGTCTAAATTACTAATAAATGTTATATATTTAACCAATTCCAGTTGAATTTTTAAATTCAATCTTCATCATAGATGTCTTTACAATTTTCACAAGTTGTCATAAACTGTCTAAAACATTATTGTGTGACAGGGCCAATGATTACTGAGTGACAAGAGATTACCAAATTTTTTTTAAAACAAAACTCAAAACAATAACAAACACCTAAAACATGATAACCTTTAGTGAGGTATCAGTTATTCTCAGAATTTCTGAGCTGACAAAAGTTACTGGTAAATGGCTTGATAATGCCTTATCAAATCTACTTGGACCCCAAGGTGCTTCAGACTTTATGCATTAACATATTCACACGCTGATGGTGGCAAGCTACAGCCACAGCTGCCCTGGGGCACACTGACAGAGGCGGGCCAGCCATGCACCGGCGCCACAGAACCCTCTGACCACCATAGGCAAGCGGGTGAAGTGTCTTGCCCAAGGACACAACGACTGAGATAGCTGGAACAGCAAATCTAACCGGTGACCTTCCGGTTCCAGGACAACTCCCCTAACCACTCTGCCACAGCCAGTTAAACACAAGTCATTTGTAACATTTGTAAAAATAACAATCAGAAGGAAAAAGAACAAAAATAATAAATAAATGGTAATCTACGAAAATGTAAGTGCTTGTGAATGTGTGGCTCAACCAAGATGCGAGCTCAGTCCAACATCTCTGAACAAACTAAACTAAACTGTAATTTTATTAAAATGCTCTGTCAAGGCCTGATTTATGCTGCTGTATCTGATTATCCTAAGTCATCTTTCTCCTGTAAAGGCACTCATGTATCAAGAGACAGTTTGGATCACAAAATAAAATTAATGTATTACATATCATGATTAACATTCTCAGTAAAGACAGATTGGAAAGTCAACCAGAGGAGCTGTTTTAGCCCCTTGAGCCGCTTCAGAAAGACAAGTAGTCACATCGTTTAATGAGAATATGTTGATGAGGAGGTGGGCAAGCAACCTTTATGTGATGTATCATCACAGTTTACAAACCATTATAACTACAGAATGTTTTGATTTAATCTTACAGCTGCTGTCAGCCTGAGTATTCATCCTGTACATTATAGTGCCCCTGAAGCAATCTATAATAAAAAGCACACCTGACCCAATGTAGAGATAAATCTTGCATGTAACTCTGAATAGCCAACAGCCCAGCTGCCAAAACAAGAAGGAAAAATGGTTTAAAATAATGACTTGTCAGTTCAAGCATGAAGAAACGAGACATAAATAGTCCGGTTTTAAATAAAGAAGAAATGGCTATTTTTACCGCATCTTCCTCTCTTTTGTCTAATTTTAGTCAAAAATGATTGCCTGGCTGTTGAGCTTCGGCTCTCATCCATCTGCAAAAAGTTGGAGCAAGTATTGCTGAGCATGAACTACTCGTCATGCACATGCACGCATGCACACACAAATCATTCTCAAAGTCACATCAGTTTGATTCTTTTGATTAGAAATAAGCTTTAGACATTTTGGCATCATTCCTTTTTTTGATGTTATTCCAAAACAGAGTAGTGATGATGGTGTCATTGATTTAATGAGATATTTCACCTTCCCTGCAGCCCCCCCAGGACAGGAAGGCATTAGCTGAATGTACAGGACACACTTCTGCCGCTCGGCTTCAGCTTTTTATGGGCTAAGCATTTGGCTAATTGGCCACGTGCAATTAAAGCAATTCGCTCTGTTCAGAGTACGGTCCCCACAGGACTGCACTGTGGGTCAAAAACTGAGTGAAGGTTTAAGGTTTAATTAGAGGAAAATTAAGTAAGTTGCTGTTTTCAACTTGACCTACAGATACACAGCCACGAAGCAATTCAATATCAAACTGTGCTGAGAGTCACTACAAACAACATGCTGCAGCCACAAGAAAAAAAGTCACTTTTTCCTGCTAAAATTAGGACAAATGTACAAATACGAAAATAAACACAAAACTTTATATTTTGATGTATGTTTTTCTTTTCACTAAATGCAACACAAGTTCAATTCAATTAGTTTATTGAAACATCTGTCGAACAGATTATGATCAACCCAAGTACAAAACTGGACCAAATCATCAAACTTTCACTCCTGTCTTTGAACATTTGCGTATTTGTGTGGATTTACTGCATGACACACTACACTTTTTCTGTTCATTATTCCATAAGATGTGAGGTTTGTTCAGCTACAGCTTTTTCATTGGGAGGTGTTATGGGGTGTGTCTATTTGTTTTGTTTTGCAGGTTGAACTCTGTAATCATTTCTACTACCTGACGGTGTGAGTAGTCTATTTGAAGGAGCCACACTTTCTAGTCTGGGCTGGCTTTCTCCCCTTTTTCACTCCTAGCTGCAGGCTGCAGCTTGGCTGTGGCTCACCCCAATTTTCACATTTTTTCAGTTAAACAAACATTTTTTTTAGTTAATCCCACTATTTTTGTTATACATCCTTTTGAGCCAGTGGGTTGTAGCATAATGGGGGCTCGTCCGGGATCTGAACCCAGGATCTTTCTCTATCCCGGATGAGAGCCCAATGTGTTATATACAAAAATATTCTTTTAAGATTTTTTTCCTCAAAACTTTCATACATTTATTGTTAGTGTTCAGTTTTTTTTTATTTTGAATGCAGCTAAATTTTAGTTCAAGTTAAAATGCCCACTCTCACTCATTCATTTTATGTTCCCACTTAATTATCTTCAGAGTCATTAAGGAATTAAAGGATTTCCAACAAAAATGGATGTCTACCAGAACCAAATTTGTGGAAGGGTGTACATCTACCAAGACTTTTTTGGGGTTTGATAAGAAAAGAGGAAATCAAAGCAAACAAGCAAAACACCAGGGACATCTCCTTTATGCCAATATGGTGTCACAAACTTTAGTTTTAAAGTTTTAACTTGCTTAAAAAGTTAGACGTAACTCTATTTGTTGTTCAGTCCCACCTCAGGTTTAAACTGATGAAGAATCTAATCTAGGAAGATTGGTAGCTGTGCTAAATATTTTTAGCTTGTGATAAGTCTTCCTCACTGCTGATTGATGAGTTTTCAAATGGTTTAGAAATGTTCTTTCAATGTTTTAGATTGCTCCTCTAAGATTCTTGAGAAAATTGTTGAAACTTTTGTTTAACAAGAAGCATTCACATCTACCACTAATTAGTTATCCAATAGCATTTGACAGCTTTCATCTCACATTCTGCTGAAGCCTTACGTTTGCTCTTGGATTTTATTCATTGCATCTGCATTTTTGTTAAGTTATGCATGAAACAACATACTTTGTCACAAGTAACTGTTGAGCTAAGTTTTTCTTACTGAAATTGTATATTTTCTAAGAAAACCTGTTATTTAAATGAATCAAAATAAAGATCAAGGTGTTTAGTTTTTATTATTTATAGACTGCACTCTCATAGATGACTTAAACTTACATGATAAAAACTAAATACCCGCCCAACAAAATAAAATAAAAACAACATCAAATGCACTTAATGCACCAATTTTTTATTTTTAATTATGTCAGTTTTGGTCCCCCATACACTCTTACACACAAAGGGAAAAACAAAAGCAGAAATGCTCTTTAATTGCTCTCTTTTTGTTGTCACGCAGTCAAACAAATCTGGATATTTTTAGATTAAAGTATCACCATTCTGTCAAAATGAATTCAACCAACATAAGACAGCCAATATAGCCTTCTTAACATCACTACACAGACAAAATTGTTGGGAATAAAAAAGGCAAAGTGGTTAGCTTGGTAAAAACGTTTAAATGAACTGTTTAGATTCTAAACATTTTATTCAGAAAACCAACATTTACATCAGAGGAAAATGCACATATGACATTAGGAAGTGAAGCAGTGGAGAAAATGTGCAGTGCTACAAAGTTTGCTGCACGTTCAAATCATTCACAAAATATCAACAATAAACCATCAAAAACAGTGTGATCATTTTTGGTGTTTGGCTGAATTTCTTTTTCATTGTTTAGTGTGGATTTTTCTCCAATGCAGTTTTCCAATAAAAACTCAGCAAAGAAAACAAAATGTACATATTCATTGTCACAGCAGCTCAGTCAGAACCAGAACAGCTGGAGGCTAATGCTACCAGCAGGGTGTCTCCGGTATGATGCCCAGCCACTCAGGCTTTCTCAGCTAATCATTTCCCCAAATCTGTTCTTATCATCTGAATAACATATAAAATTACTGAGTCTTGGCTACAAGTAGATCTATTAGACTACTAATAATTCTTAATCAGAAAGTGTGATGCATCCTACATGTTTTGATGCTAGTTTGAAGGTTGATCTGAAATACAGACAAAACAAAACAAAAAACAAACTGTAGTTAGTGATGGGAGTTCAGTAAATGCTTTCCCATTAACAGAAAAACATATTTTGGACATGTATTTATTATAAGTCAAAGAAATTAGTGTTTTTTGTTTTCCTGACTTTGTTTTAGGTTCAGGACAAGTCAAACATGAGATCCAACTGCAAAGGATTCAGTAAACAAAATTTTCCTCAGTCACTGGCTTCTGGTGCCAAATGTCAGTTCCTCAGGAAAGTGTGAAGGTGTCCGATGATAAGTGTCGGCACTGATGTAATGTCCCACAAAAAATCTGACCACTTGTCCTCTGAACAGAAAAACAAATAAAAACTGAACTAAGGAGCATTTCATCAAAAGTAAAATTTCTTTCTGATTACAAACCATTAAACTTTCTAACTGAAACATTCAGTGAGTCTTTGTCTCACTGAAATCAAAAGGTTAGAACTTGAATAAACCTTTTGAATAGTTTTTTTTTTACTTTGACTGCCCTGAGTTTTCTGTTCACCTCTCATGCTGTTTGTTTATTGGCATTGAGATCCTGACAGTTTTTGATTCCATCCTTCAAAGGAATATGGAACCCTATGAAATTTTATATGTATATATATATATATATATATATATATATAGATAAAAATATTTTAATTTGATTTATACTTGTAATATACTTGTAATTAACTACCTACAATGAGAAAGTGTTTGGGTCTATTAACTGTGAGCATCAGAGTTCCTTAAAATGTGAGCCAAATGCATCAGCTGGCGTACAATGTGACAGGTTGGTGCTGACAGGAAGCTGTCATGGTCCGGGCTTTTTAGAGACAAAGTAAACATAAAGTGGAGACAGCCAGAGCCCTGTCAGAAAAGAAAAACCTGAGCGGCCCATTTAAGCTTCTCAATCACTATAATAAAGTCACAATGCTTGGGTAAGGGGTTGGAAGCTGTCTGAGTTCTTGTCTGTGTTTTCTGAAACTGGAGAATAGTGACTAATACAGCTCAGCCCACATGGTATCTCTTGCGCCTCGGGGGCTTCCAGGCACAGACCACAGAGAGCCCCAGCAGGAAACTGAAAAACCTGTGGCCATCATCTGTTTAGACAGCAGTGGCAAATGACTTTGTGAGTTCACAAAACCCGTTTCCACCCTCTCCCTCTGCCAATCTCATGTCATTATGGCTCTTGGGCAGTGGCAGAAACCACCACCAGGAAAAATACAAGAATTTATTTTGACATTTACCTCGAATAGATAACCATTTAAAGGTAACAAAATGGTTTTGCAACTTATGCATGTTTGTAATGTCCAAACCTTTTTTGTTTTTATTGCAAGTTCCACATTTGTTTCTCCTAACTCAGTTAAAACGGCAACAATTTATTAGTAAACAAATCCAATTCAGTAAATTATGTGCATCTCATGCTCAAAACAGGAGTTTTAATTGCTTTAAAATGATAAATAAAATTACTTTTTTAAAAAGCATCTTGTAATAATTAGTGATTTCAAACAGCCTCTGGGTGTGAATGCTTATTTATTCCCTGCTACACATGCCAAGGTCAAAACATTTCTATCATACGATGTGTACGGGGATAACCTGCAGCTGTTTTTGACCCAGAGGAGGATGAGCGGTCATTGAAAATGGATGGATGGCTGTTTGTTGTTGTTTGTGTCGAGAGGGGAGCTTGAGTCAGCAGCTGTCCACTGGGGACTGGGACCAGCAGGTTAGAACAGTCTGTTTTCCTCTTAGCTCTCAAACATCACATAACGTTTTCACATCTCAGCTCCTGGGAACCTGCGGTGCTTCGTTTCACGTTTGTTTTCCAGACAACGGCCAGAATAACTCCTCTTCCTCATTCAAAAACAGAATTAATGTTTTGTTTTGTTTTTTCAAGATGTTCTCAACAACACATAGTATCAGTTATTGCTTACAGTTTGTCAATAGAAATTGTGCAGATTGCAGCTTCCACAATCACACAAAGCAATTATCACAGCCAGACCTGAGATCAGCCATAGGAAAAACACATGATTATAAAAAAGCACATGTGCTAATAAACTGAG
Source organism: Cynodonichthys magdalenae (assembly GCA_031762555.1). Lineage (NCBI taxonomy): Eukaryota > Metazoa > Chordata > Actinopteri > Cyprinodontiformes > Rivulidae > Cynodonichthys > Cynodonichthys magdalenae. The sequence continues at coordinate 13,461,769 of JARVJO010000227.1, read as the reverse complement.
AGGCATTTAAGTAGAGATAAAGACACAAAGTAACACTCTGTTTCCAAAATGAAAACCAAAAATTTGGTGTTGTAGAAATACTATTGATTAAATGCTTATTCACACACACACAGTATTAAACCACTTTCCTGTCAGTCATCTCGTCTGTAGGACAAACATAAATAAATCCAGAAAGAAAGCCCGACTCATCCACGTGTATTTGTCAGAGGCTTGTTGTTGCTGACACACAGGAGACGTGTGGAAAATGAAGACATGACTGTGAACTCAGAGGTGATAAAGTGCTGTTATGTAAGATCCTTATAATACAGAAAATGGCACTTGTTTGCTTTTCTTCACTCATAAGATGTGTTACATGCTCTGGGCTGAAATGTTGCAGTATGAATGAATGAACAGGAGCACATTAATCACGTTTTTTTTTTCTGTGTTTGTAAAAACAGATGACATGCATTTAATCAGTAAAAGGTCTAACCCCTCTAGTGTTCATAAATCCAACAGACTTAGGTTAACCAAAGTCCTGAGCAGCACATTGGTGAAAGTGGAGAGGAAAAATTCCCTTTTAACAGGAGAAACCTCCAGCAGAACCAGGCTCAGGACAGGCAGGTATCAGCCTCAACCCCATAGATGGTCATTTTCCAGATTTCTGATTCTGGATGGATATAGAAGAGTCCTTACAGTCATGGCCACCCTTGTGCAATTTTATAAATCCCACAACCAATTTACATACATTCACATAGAAAATGTCTTTGATATATAAATATATATTATCTTTAGAAACTATCAGGTTCTCAAAAACTGAGTCAAAGTGAGTAAAACCAGGAATAGACCAGAACGGAGACAACAGGTAAAGAAGTGATTTTATTTACAGGAGTGCTCGGGAACTGGGGACCTGGACCAGAGAGGATGAGACGGTGAGTATTCTTAGGTTTACGAGAGAGGTATTTCTGAGCAGGTGAGTTGTTTTGGTTCTTACAGGGTGGTGACGTGGAAGGAGTGTGGAGAGTTTCTCCAGGCGAGTAGGTTTCAGGTGAGTGTCTGGTTTTCAGATTCGGAGGAGACAAACAGGCAGCGCAGCAGGACAGAGGTGAGTGGCTCTTCAGCTTAGGTATTATGGGCAGGCTCATGTGGAACAGCTTGGTCTCAGGGAAAAATACTGATGATCACTGGAAACAGGCAAGTAGACAAAAATACAAAGTTAACAAAACTCTGGCGCTAGCAAATATCAACAGGCTGAGATCTTTACCCCATGAGTATTGATGCTTCAGCGACAAGCTGATCCTTCAAGCCTCCTTATGAAGCCCCAAGGCTGATGAGCGAGATCCAACACAGGTGAGGTATTTAGTGCTGCCAGCCAATCAGAGAGGCAGAGGGTGCAAAACACCAAATTGCCTCAGAAACCTGGTTGTCTAATTTAAAAAGTTAATATAATTCATTTCCATCAATACCAGAAATCCACCTCATACCTGCCAAAATCTGCTGATAGCAATGAGGAACACCTGTCCATGTTAATCAGTAGCTGTGGACTGAAGCAGTTCTAAGGGGGTTCAGGGGTATACTCCCCTGGAAAACGTTAAATAATAATACTTTAAATTATGAATTTTTCAGCCATTTGAATTTTTTTCTAAATTCTTGGGATTAATAAAACATAAAATCAGTATTTTATAAAGAGGGAACACTGAAAACCAAACTTTAAACTGAACTTTATCTGAGATTATAACTGAGCGCCAGTAGTTAGTCTTGACTGCATCATATGATACTTTTATCACAAAAATATCCTCTGCACCATACAACACTTAATTTAGTAACAAAGCAGGCTGAGAAACCAACAGATTGATTTGCCTTCATAAACTTGAGTGTTCTACCTTCATAAAATAAATAAAAAAATTATGTTTTATTAATCACATGAATTAGTGATTATTCTATAGACTAAATCAACAATATGCTGATAAAAAACAAAAAAATATTTTTGGTCCCCCAATAGTGGTGCTCTCTAGATGGATGGCTCCCCCAGCATTTCCCTACTCTGCCTATGCCACTAATTTTTTTTCTAATTTTAACAACACTAAAGACCAACCATTTTGTCTACCTTTGGTTCTAAATCATCTTTATTCAATGTGAACTGGACATTATCTTTGGGAAAGAACTGAAATGTCTTCAAGAGTAAAGAACGACCGCTTTTACACAACTGCACCAACTGATCAAGTGCCATAACAAATAATGTTTCCGCTGTCAGGTTTGAAGCTAAAGTGAGGCCAGGACCTCTTTTGCCCTGTCAAACCCTCTGACAGGGCTAACTCTGATTTGATGCTATCTTTGAGAGAAGGTGGGTTCACTTGAGTTGAGGTAAAAACCAAGGGCACCTAAAACCAAAGTTTAGCAACTTACCATATATGTCTTTATCTTGTCTCCTTGCAATGGGGTTGGAAAGGCTGCAGGAATAGACAGTGTCTTGCCTAACAACAAACAATCATCTCACAAATACTTTAAAGACTTTAAAACATAACCAGTACTAAATTGTTTCTTTTAAATATTGAATTTGGCGTCAGTTGTCTGTCCTCGTTTTTCTCTGTTTTGCATTATAATAACTCATTACAACTGAAGATGTGTTTATTTGAAAATGGATGACATAAAGAATAATAATAAAAATATTCCACCATGACTCAACATGACGACGACTTTAAGCTAATAGAGGGTAGATTATTAACAAAATTTAATAAAATTATATATTTAATTTGAAAAGATTAATTTGACTCATTTAAGATGCTCAGAGGAATGAATAATCTGACTGTGAAACTGTAATCAAAACTACACTTCTTAGACAAAGGGAGATTCTTTTGCTCCTTGAATCCCTGAATAACAAGTACAGAGGTCATTTAAATACATCACTGATCATCCCTTTTGAACAGTTTTCAGGGTGTAATTTTTTGTAAAAGCAATCAAATGTTTTGACTGAGCAACATCATAGAAAGAGTCACAAGATATTATTCAAACTATTTCAAAATGATGAGAAGACAATTTCATTTTTTGTTAAATCAAAGTTTTCATTGCATCTTGTGGATTTTGTAAAGAAAAAGGAGAATAAAGAAAACACTTTAAAAGGTTCTTTTGGATCAAGAATCTTGTATTTATAATATTTCCTTAATGTATGTATATTACGGGAATTTAGTGTTTGTAAATGAAGGGAAAATAGATAAAGAAAAGTAAAGACATGACAGCAAAACAAGGATAGAATTAAAATATGTTCCTTCTCACCTAGACTGGGTCTTTATAAATGTCCTCAAACAACAAATACCTGTAAAGGTTCTGCTTTTCCTTCTGCTCAGCTGTCACAATGACGACCTGACCAACGAGAAACTGAAAAACCAGCAGAGAAAATGAGAGTAATAGGTTGGATATGGATGTGGGTTCTTTGCTGAAATGCAGGCTTTACTCCATCATTTTTTCTTGTGTAATTTATCAGATGAAGCATCAGCAGGGAGTACTCTCAATGCTTGTTTCACTTTATGATATTTCATACAAGTTAAAGTGTTACTAATGAAAAGATGTAAAGAAGTATTTTTGTTTGCAGCTGTGGAGTTTGAACTAAAACGCTGTGTCTGATTTATTACATCAAGTGCCTGCAAGAAGAATTTTCTTCATTTATTTAATGTTCTTACTCGTTAACTAACTTATAACTTAGACTAAAACATTTTTCCAAAGCAACTCACATTGAAAAGTTGACCTTTTCAGAAGCAGGTCATGTTTTAGAAGCAGGATCAGTCCACGTAAAAAGACTGCCAACAGATCGATAAAATTTGTTTTTAATAAATTAAAAAATAAACAGTGTGTTCATAAAATAAGGTTTCTTATCTTTTTAGCTTTCTGGATTTATGGCTTTCTATAATGATAGTCTGTGAGATAAAAATCTCAGCTGCAGGGAGAGCTAATCTAAAACAGAAGCTAATTGTGTTTCCACTTACTGACCTTACAAAACCTGCAGGTAACATTAAAACGTCAGGAGGAAAATCTATTATATTTACAACACATTTACTAAATGTTTCTCAAATATGTTGTCTAATTTTCCAAAAATTTTTTGTGCTTATCAGGTTAATTTGCTTCTTAATGTTTCTGTGTGCAGTTGGTAGATTTTATTAACCTTCTTTGTGTACATACTCTCCTTTATCTTGGTGTTCTATGACTCCCCGCCCCCCAAGCAGCATTGCTGCAGACTCAAACCCACAAACAATGCTACAAAATATGTGAACAAACATCAACTTTTAGAATGTATTTTTTCTCACTTTTAGTCACTATTTAATAATAATTATTGTTAATCAGAATAATGTTTGAATTAACATGTTTAACACTTCAGCATCTCGGGGCGAATCTCATCCACTCCTGGTGCCCTGCCACACAGACAAAAAAGCCTTGATGACAAAACACCAACCAGATCAGGAAACCTCACTCAGAATAGGGAACCAGGGCACGTCCCTGGAGCCTGGCCTGGGGGAGAGCTCGCAGTCGAGCGCCTGGTGGTCGAGCCTTGGTTCCTGGGGCTCAGCCCAAAAGGACTACAGGAAGCCACCCCCACGTGGACCCACCACCTGCGGGGAGGACCATCAAGGTTGGGTGCGATGCATGCCAGGCAGCAGGTGAAGGAGGGTCCCTGGCCTTGCTGATTCCTGGAGGCAGGAATCAGCAAGAGACTGCCTCTAGTGACATCGAATGTAACCTCAGGTAAGGAGCCGAAGCTTGTAGGTGAGGTTGTCCATAACGAACACTGTTTGAGCATAAGGTGGTCCATAAGTCTACTTGGTACCAGGCCACCTTAGGCCAAAGGTTGATGATTGATTTTGTAATCCTGTCGTCGGACCTGCGGCCATAAGTCTTGGACACTTGGGTGAAGAGAGGGGCAAAGCTGTCAACTGATCACCACCTGGTGGTGAGTTAGATCCGGTGGCAGGGGAGGCTGCCATACAAATCTGGTAAACCCAAACGTATAGTGAGGGTGAACTGGGAATGTTTGGCAGAGCCCCCTGTCCATGTGATCTTCAACTTCCACATGTCCCGGGGGAGGTCAGGGACATGGAATACGAATGGGCCTTGTTCAGGGCCTCCATTGCAAATGCGGCTTCCAGGAGCTGTGGCCTGAAGGTCATCGGTGCTTGTCACGGTGGCAACCAAATGACCCACTGATGGACACCAGTGGTGATGAATGCCATCAGGCTGAAGAAGGATGCCTTCCGGACTTGGCTTTCCCGGAGGACTCCTGAAGCAGCTGACAGTTACAGGGTGGCAAAGAAGGTTGCAGCTTCGGTAGTTGCAGATGCAAAAACTCAGGCGTGGGAGGAATTTGGGGAGGCCATGGAGAAGGACTTTCAATTGGCCTCAAGGAGGTTCTGGCAAACCTTTCGATGACTCAGAAAAGGAAAACATTCCCTGTCCCAGGCTGTACTTGGTTTGGGTGGGGAACTGCTGACCAGGACTGAGGTTATTGTATTACTATTACTATTATTGTTTTTTTGTTTGTTTAATTGTTTTTGTTTTTATTTAAATTTCGTTGTTTCTTTTCTTTTTAGTTGATCATTAGGGTTGGAAATCATTAGTTATAATGCACATATACATTTTTGTTAAACCGGGGCAGATGTTATGAGATATTTTTCTTCTTTCTGCTCCTTTTCAATTTTCATTTTTTATTTAATGATATTGTTGTGTTGTGTGAAATTTGTTGTTTTTAATTAAATGAAATAAATGTTAAGAATATTGTTGGGTGGTGGAAGGAACACTTAAGGATCTCCTGAATTCACATCTCCATGTCCACTTTTGTGGATACAGAGTCTGAAGACTTGGGGAAGACGAGTCCATTACCATTGCAGAGGTCACCGAGGTCAAAAAGCTCCTTGGTGGCAGGGAGCCGGGGGTGGATGAGATTTGTCCCGAGATGCTGAAGGCTCTGGATGTTGTGGGGCTGTCATGGTTGACACATCTCTTCAACATCGCATAGAGAACTGGGACAACTCCTGTGGAGTGGCAGACCAGGGTGGTGGTTCTTATTTTTAATAAAGGGGACCAGAGAGTGTGTTCTAACTAATGTGGGATCACACTTCTTCCCCTCCCTGGGAAAGTTTACTTCAGGGTGTTGGAAGGGAGGCTCCGATTGATTGTCGAACCTTGGATTCAGGAGGAGCAGTGTGGCTTTTGTCCTGGGCGTGGAACAGTGGACCAGATCTTTACCCTTGCAGAGTTGCTATGG
>JARVJO010000227.1:13423627-13435163 GCA_031762555.1 Cynodonichthys magdalenae | reverse complement strand
AATGTAAACAAATCTTGCGAACTCGGTCCCCAATCGAACCGAGTCTACCGGACTATCAGGTGTGAATACGCCCTAAAATAAAGTGATGCTGCCAAACTAGTGAACTAAATGAGCTTGTTTTGACATACAGTGACAGTTTGCGGAACAGAGTTCATGGCTTAAATGTGAAATCAAATAATCTGACAGCATCTTTGTAAAAAAAGTAAGTATTTACAAATATTTCAGTGAAAATTTTAAATGTATTTAAAGTAAATGTGTAAGTGTTTGATACCTGCTTTTTTTTGCCCTGTCTTTTTTTTCCAAACCTTGTTCAAATATTTGTTAAATTATTTAAATCAGCCTGAACAATAAAAGTCTAAAAAAATGTGTATGGTTCAGTCTTTAACAGTATCATCAAAACTGGTCCTTAAAAAAAACTGTAGCACTGCTGGACCAAACTCTCGATTCACTTTAAAATAAAATGGCTTGCAAAAATTTAAATGTTCATTTTTTTTTCTCTAATCAATTTAGTTAATCACATTCATTTTGTATTAAATCTCAATGAAAACATTACCAATGAAAATGGAGAATAAAACTATTCTGTCAATATCTGACTGTCAAACCACATCAGAATTAAAACAAGTTTTTGGAGTTAATTGCTTTCCGAAGATATTCCCAAAAGTACAGATCATTTGATGTTACTGATATTAAAATTGCCATCTAAGAAAAAGTTAATTTCCTTTCGCAGCATGAGTGAGAGATTTCCCTAACAACGATTGGCAGCTTGTCTTGTTTGTGTAGCCAGATTTGAAACCATTCCAGGGAAGCATTGGTGAATGAGAGCCAGGGAGCGAGGGTGATGGAAGCAAGGTGGGTTTGGATGTCGGGGCCTCAAGAGGGAGTGTAACACCACCCTGAATCTGGGTGGGGCTGAGCAACATTTGACCTACAACTTCCAGGCAATGCACAAAACCTGCTTCATACTGACACTTTTATTTTATTTTTTTTTAGTTTTTAGTAAACCTTTTCATCACATTGATTATATCCAACCATATGATGGCATACATGGGATTTTTATCCTAAGTTTTGTATCTTATGAAAAGCTTTGAAGGTTGATTTATGGATTTTGGTTTATGTGAGTAACACATTTCGTTATAGGAAATTGGTGTGTGATATTAAAATCAATAATGTTTTATGAGATTTGAGAGATGAATGAAAAGTATCTGAAAAGAGCAAAAGGTTAAAAATTGCTCCAGCTCAGCAGATAGGGAGGGTGTTATGGTGTCAGTGCTTTCTCCCATTTTTCTTTTTTTTCCATAAAACTTTTTCTCTGAAGCTGCTTTCAAAAGGCATTAATTGACCAATGTCATGCAAGGAAACAAGGGTCTGATTGGGTCTGTGTTTGGGCAGCCTGTGTGTTTTTGTGCGTGCATGCCAGCTGATCACAGATGTCACCATAGCTGTGCTGAAGTCCAGAACTATTACGTGAATGTAAACAGTGAAACTGCTAAAGTCTGTTAAATATTGTTCGTATTAAAATTCAGGTTTATCTCTAAAATATTGTTGAAAATCTTGGTTTTAGGTAAAATGCCAGTCAAGAGTCACAACAATTAAAATTAGCGTAGTTTGTTTAGAGAATGTTGTTCTGGGATGAACAAAATTGCAAAAAACTGTAATTTATTTTTAAAAATGACCTAAGCCCTCAATACTTTGACCCACTGAATGCTTCTCATTGCATATGTTTGTGCATGTGCATTGTAAAACAGCACATTTAATTCTCATTGCCCTTCCAGGTATTGAACTGTTGACTTGTATTACGCAAATCTCATTGGTCATTTTCAAGTGAAGAATCTAAAAGAGAGTTTTTATCTAATAACGTTAGATGATTGTCTTTTTCCGCTCTTTTCAACATGGCCTGTAGATTTTTATGGTGATTTTTTTCTATTTGTCTTTTGGTTTCTGACAATTATATTTTTTTAATTACCCCAAGTTTACTTACAGCTACAACAACAACCCACCTTATATGTGTTGGACCCAGGGTTCAACAGCTAGACCAGTGATCATTTACTCACAGCATGTGTAGAGTATAATGACTGCACCCCAAAGCCCCCATGCTTCTGTCCTGGTTTAGGTGAGCACAACAAATACAGGTGATGTACATTGTGCATACTTCTTTTATTTTTCGCAGGACCCATGAAATGTGCATGTGCCAAACCAAAAACCTCTTTGGCCAGTCTGCAACCTTCTACAGAGCTAAGCAAATGCAAATTATGTGCAAATCTAAAGCTTGTTTGTGCAGATTTCATTTGTGGTAGTTTGCTGTTAGTAGTGCATATGACCAGTTATCTTCCCATTATTCATTAAGATTTGTCAGCTTGCTTCCATGTCTGCTTTACATCTTCTTTAAATGCCCTCTTGATTACTTTGATATGGGTTTATTTTCCCATGACACATCTGCCGTTTTACGTACTTTCACATACACCAATTTTCTGTTGTTGCTACTGGCCTCAGTTGTCTCAGTATATTCTCTCCGGTTTTCTTTACTCTCTGCCGGACCATTAGTTCAGTCTTGGCTTCCTGTTAAGCAGGACTGCCCTGTGTTTTCTCTGGTATGTCAGGGGGTGAGTGAGTGCTAAAGAAAAAAACCCTGCATTGCTTGTAAAGGACTACATCAACTAAAAGGTGCTGAATGAATGTGTGTGTAAAAGGGTGAAAGAACCTTGTAGTGTAAAAGCACTTTGAGTGGTCAACAAGTCTAGGAAAGCATTTATATGATTGAAGTCCATTTACCACAGAAAGGGAACTAAGAGATTTGTAAAAGCTACATCAGACTGTTGGAGCTCTTTGAACATTTTTTGTTCACTTTAAAAAAGGGAATTGTCTAGTGAGATCTTTATTGTACTTAATATTAAAAAAAATCTAATAAAGTTCTGGTACTTTTTTCTTCATATTATTTCCTCCTCAATAATAGCAACAAAGCTATTGTTTTTATTGATAAAGGTACATAAGAGAACAATTGCTGCAGGTTTTATTTGTTTTGAGCTGCACTGTCAGACCCGACTTTGTATTATTTATAGTTTTCTACTGATGATGGTCCAGCTGCACAAATGGGGTCATTACAGCCCTGAGTCCCCAGATCCTTCATGTTAGCATTTCTATTATAAGTATTTAATTGTGCTGACTTCAGCATTGAGCACTGGCTGCAGTCTTTTGGTCTTTTATCTTACTAAGTGCCAGCCTCCGTCTATTTCATTTTTCCACAAGTAACTCTAATATAAATGTATTTTGTACCGCCAGTACTTAATGAGTCTAAACAGAAACTTTACTACAACTATCTACATTATAAGTAAACCGGGAAGGATATTGCAAAGTAAAAACTGCATATTATGATCAGTTTCTTTAGCAAAGCTTCTGGACTTGCTTTTTAATGTATCATTAAATAAAACCATGTCATAATGAACAGGTGCAGTAATGAAAAAAATGAAGAAAGTTAAGTTTTGTAATAAAAGCACTCAGGCACAGTATTTGAGGCTGCAGCGTTAAAGCACAGTGATAAAGTAAGCTACAGAGAAAAAGATGCACCTGCCCTGATCTAGGACAGTCTCAGGCTAGAAGTGAGCATCGGGTCTGCAAAAAGAATCTAATGCTGTTTTCCAGGCAGCCGTTAGTAATCAGGTTATGGTGCCCTCCTGCTCAATGCACAGAGGGGATTCTCCTCTTTTTACTGTCATCCCTCATCATTAGCAGCTGCAAGCCAAGCTGCAAGTGGCGACACAGTGTAAGTAATGACTGGTGCTGGCGTTGCAAGAGAAGCTCATTGTCCTCTTTCTCCACCGCTTTTTTTCTTAATGGGCAGGTAAATGGGAAAGAGGAAATTGGGCACTGGGGCCTGACAAAAAAGGCTTTTGTTCTGTCAGGATGTGAGGAGTTATCAAAGAGAAAGGAAGTGACAGAGGCGGTAGAGTTCAAATGAGGGTGAGAGTTACCGCCCCATCACCATTAAGATTCCATTGCCCTTCAGTCGCTCTTACTGTTATGGCCACCCTGGCAAACTCTAAAATCGATAACCAGATCTGATCTAAAAGAAGAGCAGATAGGAATGAATTGGGCAGGCTGACTCATAGTTGTTTTGAACTGTTGGACCTATGGTTTTGGTTATAAAAATGTATTTTTATTTCCTACTTGCGTACTTTCTTTCTTTCTTTCCTCCATCCATGTTTTTATACCCTGACCTGGGTCATACTCCAGCAGTCATTTGTTTAGAGTTGTCATTTACCTTAATTTGCATGCTTTTGAACTGTGAACAGAAGCTGGAGTACCTGGAGAAAACTCAAACATGCAAGAGGAAAATGTGCAAACTATTCAAAAAGGTCCCAGCTGTGGGTTAAATCTTCATGCTGCAAGACATCACTGCTAACCAAGCTGCCCCCTCCATGAACCCATATCTTCATGATTACGTTTAGACACTTAAAGGGGTGACATTATGCAAAATGCAATTTTTTGAGCTTTATATCATGGTATAATGTCATTCTCTACTCCAAAATATACAGTGTTGCTTTGACTTATTCATGCATGTTTGAGAAGTCCTTAAATTTCCTGTGGTAGCCATGTGGAGTGGCCTAATTGCTTACTAGTACAAAGCACTACCTATTATACAAAGCTCCTTCCTGGAACTCAGTCTGCAGCCGAGCTCCCACCCCTCCCTCGAAGCATTGCATGAAAATGTGCTGAAGTGAGTGTCCAAAATGGTAGGAGGTTCTTAAAGAGACAGATCAATTTCAAGGCGTTTAGATAGGCCATGATTTATTTTTGATATATACAGCATTTTCATGACAACTGAAGGTAACATAGAGTTGAACTATGTGCCTGGAAAATACATAACACTGCCCCTTAAAGAATTAAAGACTTGTGGCTAAAATTCCAACAGAAGACACCTCACATGTTTTATTTCCTTTCTCAGTTTCAAGTTTGTACATTCTGCCACACTTTATTGATGTCCTTTGTTTACTGTAATGGCTCTTTAATGCATTCAAACCTGTAAGTGGACTTTTCCTGTGGTGTCGAATTTCATCTCATAGTCTCTTTGATTTCAAATGTGTTTTCCATTCTGTCTTCAGATGTTTACTGCAAATGTGGTACAGAAAATACATTTATATTTAAGGCATTGTGACTGTTCATCTAGAGTTAAATAGGTCATTCTTTTCCACAACAACAGCAGCTTTGACCAGCCAACATGTGGACAGGGAAAATATCGGAGTTTTTCCTGGTGTGTCTGGTCCTGAGGCGTCACCGATGTATCTTTTGATCCCAGTGTAGCGTTAGACGGGGTCTGTTTGGATTTAACTTGCTTCCTACAGAGGCTGTCATATCAAATTAAATTGGTATCTGGAGAGTTTAAAGGCTGGGTGGATAAGCTACGGTCTTTGTTGTACTTTTAAAGTATGTCCTGCTCGAAAAGGTTCTACTACTGTAAAGGTGACTAGCCTTCTAAATTATTTAGCTTTGTCTCAAAAGTGTGAGAAAGATTCATGCAAAAATGAAGACATTTCCAGCAGAATACTGGGTTGCTGCTCTCCTTACTGTACAATATTAGAACGACGATTTGTTTTTGTTGATGAAATTGAATCATTTAATTGATGGATCGATGTATTGCTACACCCCGATTAAAGAATAGTCAACATAAGGTGCTTCGGTAATTCTGGTTGAATTTTAAATTTGTAAGCACATTATTTTTTCTAAATAGCATATTTGCCTCCCTTTAATTAATGCACTTCTCACATGTGCTCCAAACAAGACCCTGTGGTTGGCCTTGGCTTCAAACATGTGCATGCTGTTGGCAAAAAGCACAATAAATGAGACTGCAGCAGCAAAATGGTTAAGGAAAGTCATGTGGGAAACCTTTTATGGAAGGGTCCAGTGGTGGGCAACACTAATCTAAAAATTAGTTCCACTACCACTAAAACACTAACTCAATTATTTAGGTCCCCTAACTCTAAAGCACTAACACACAGAAAAATTTAGCAAAAGCTAATTCTAAAGCACTAAAATAATCCAGTCAATCCATGGAACATTCTTCAACAGAAAACATGAGTCACAGATTGCCATGTTGTTCTTTTAAGACTTATCACTGACATCCCACAGCCATATTTGAGTTCATATATTGTCAATCAAAGTCAATATGTCACGTAGTGGATAAGTGACACACATATGAACAAAACGTGTGACAACTTTTACCCTTAGCTGATAACAATAACGTTGATCAATTAAAGACCTCGGTTAGTGCTTCTAAATTTAGCCTATAAATTTAGCAAGTGCTAATTCACTAAGAAATTTTAAAATTTGCAAAAGTCCTAAAGCACTAATCAGGAAATTAGTTCCCTGATTAGTGCTTTAGGGGTACCATGCCCACCACTGGAAGGGTCTATATGTGAAGCATAACTAAAAGAATAAAGAAATCTGAGTTATAGAGATGATTGTTTCTAATGTTGCAGAAAAGTTTTATGTGAGCATAACAATGCCATTTCTTAAGGGTTAATATACAATTAAGACAGGACAGTAAAAAAACTTTTTTTGTGCAAAATGTTTTAAAGTTTAAAGTGGAAAACACAATACTCCACTCAAATATTTGAACAAAATAAATAAAAGGTGTTTCTGATGTGGATTTCATTCAGAATCACACCAGAAAGTAGCAAATAAAAATGTAAATTAGCCTCCTCCCCATTGCTTCACTAACTGATAGCTGACAGCAAGGCCTGTGCAGGGTTGATTTGTTCGTCCTCTGACTGCCTGGTCATGACCGCTCAAATTAAAGCCAGCTCTCTCTGTCTTTGTGGTTGACATGACCATAAAAAACATCAGCTTGTTTCCCCAAAACAAGAATGATCATTGCACAAAATGGACTCACTTTAAAAGGTGCACAATTCAATTTTGGCCTTCAGTCTTGAGACACGACGAGTAATCTGAAGAGCTGAAATCAAAAAAGAAAATCAATCTTTTGTCAAGAATTGTGGAGACCTAAACAAAGCGTATTATTTTGTGTCTTGTTACCTGATGGAGGAAGCATCTCTAGAGACAACAGGGGAAGAAAAGAAAGAAGAGTAGGTTAGGAAGAAAATAAACTACTGCTTTGAGTCATTTATTGCCCAGTGTGTACAACAGTCCCTCAAAAAAAACTTGTTAAACTGATTATCTAAGTGCTTCAATGAGTTGCATAAAAAAAGCTTTTTCTTGTAGAGATGTGACGTTCATGAACGATCCCAATCTTTTGAATGGCTCCTCACAACGAACGATAGGAACCGAGTTGTGGGCAGTAAAGAGACGTTTGTAGTTTTATCTTTTTTATTCCTCATATCTTTACTTTTTCATCCTTAACCACAAAGACAATTGCTCCCAGTAACTCAGAGGGAAACAGGGAGGGGTGACATGATGACGTATTTCCTTAATGTGATGTTGTAATTTGTTCAAAATCGAATGCCTCTTTTGAACGACTCTATGAAACAAATGGCTATTCAAGATCTGGATCCCTTCAAAGAGACATTTATTCCATCTCTGTATTTTTGTCAGATTTTGTTTTACATTCATTGAAATGAATATCTTTTAAAATAAACCTACCAATTTGAGCCTACTGATTGGAAGTTGCCCCAAGACATCTAAAATTAAGATAAAATTTTTTTAGACCTGTTTTTTCCTTGTTATTTCACAAACTTTTGCACCAAAGTGTCTACCCAGAGTTCAGAGAGCATACATATTTATGGGTAAAAACATACAGTATATCCTCTGATGTAGATTACAATTAGTTCTTTGAATTAGATCCATGTTGGAGTTAAATTTGAAACTTGCATGCTTTGCTCGTGCTCTGTGACCCGAGGTTAATGTTTTATGAGCTGCAGCCTGTGTTTCATGTTCATGTTTCAACATAAGCCTGAAGTCTTCACACATCTCTCCACTCAGAGGGGAAATGTTTGACATGTGCATCCCATGGAGGTCTGTTAGCACCTTGTTGTTTATGTCGGTGTTCTGTTCACTGGCCTATGGTGACTTTCCTGACCTCCTGAAAAACATGGTGCAATTGAATTTTTGGACTCCATAGCACATTGTATCATAAATAAACCATAGAGCATGGGTGTCAAACTAATTTTCTTTTGTGTTTAATTGTAGTTAAACACATTTCTTTTCACATAGCTACGGCTGAGCACCGCTAACAAACAATACCTGAGCTCTACGTGGTATTTCCTTCGTAGAAACATTGTTTTAACACGTTCTCTTATAAACACTGAAAAGTGCTGCATGTACGACTGACTACAGAAGTAAATAAAACAGAAATACTATTAAAAATAAGAAAGTTTTACTCACTGCTGAGTTGTGGTGAGTAGCTGCCATCTTGAATTCTGAACTCACCCACCTTCAGACAGGGAATTCCCACTGTGGGGTGCATTCCAGTGTAAAATTACGACTTGTAAGTTGGAAATTCCTACCTTTTAGTACAACTGGGCCGCAGCAAATACAGTAGATTTTGAAAATGCAGTGAAATAGAGATTTTACATTGTGAATTTTGCAGGCAACCATCTTCTATTGAACCCTGTGCACCTCCACTTAGTAGTGGGATTCTGTCATTTTGCAGGTGAAATAATTGACATGCATAATGAGAGATGTAGTTTATAGTCAATGCTGAATTTAAAGCTGCATTTGCTTATTTTAGGACAAAATTATAACTTTGAAGTTCTCGCGGACCACTTAAACTGCTGTGGTCCGCCACATTTGGCCCTTGGTCCTTGATTTACATTTTGGTTTGGACTTAATGCAGATAAAATTTAATCAAATCAAAATCCATCTCACGTCCTCATTTTAGTAGAGAAATAGAGGGGTGTTTGGAGGTCTCTGGTGTTCACTTCCGAATTAAATGTCTTAGCTAAACACAAAACGGTAACACTTTACTGGTTTTAGTGAGTTCATCATCTAAGGTGCAATGACAAGTTTGAGTTTGTATGATTCAGAAAAAGTTTGACATGGATATTAAAGTAAAATTGTAGCAAAGGCAGTATAAAATACACAGTGCTTATTTAGTTGTCTAAAACTCATAGCTTTGCAACACATCACATGCATTTCAATCCAAGTTCATTCAATTTTACTTGTCTTTTGGCAAAATATGCAGCATCCAGTTGAACAAACAGTCATTTTGTGAAAACTACTGGTGCATAACGAGCAAAGCAGTTTAAAAGCATACACATACGGTTGTAAGATAAAGGTTTGGAAAAATGAAAGGCAGAAAAAGGGAATTACAGTTTTTGTGCAACCTTGGTAATATAATGATTTCAGAAGTATCAGGACTGTGAAACACCTCATTACATGCATATATGATCCAGACTGGGTTAGAAGATGAGCTGCGATTTATAGATATCTGCTGCAATTTGTAATATCTGTCAAATCACAGCCAATGTTTCAAACTAAAATACACAGCATCAACAGTGAATCCAAAATGCAGGAAGTGCTGAGCAGAATTTATTTATCACAACTTTGGAAAAATGACCTGTGTAGCAACACAGCTACACCTTCATTATTACCACAGCAATATTATTTTTACATGGAGATAAGGTGATGTAGGTCACACAAATGGTGTTTGACCACCTGAATAACATTTATTTCAGTTATTTCAGATGTTTTGTTGAAAACACACCAACTTGCAGTTTTCACAACACCTTAGAAACCTTCTAAACTAAGAGGATATTCAGCTACTTCCGTCAACGAGAACAAAATAGAAATTTGTCTCTAGTCTTTACAGCATATTGATGTAAAAAACGTACACCAGGTTTCACTTTGCGATACAAATATAAAATGTCTCAAATTTTAATAATCACTACAAGAGTAAACCTTTGATCTTCTCATCTTAAAAATTCATTTTCTAATTGAGTCACAGAACCATTCAGAATCAGATACTCAGCATGTGTGTGTGTGTGTGTGTGTGTATTTGTTTTTGTTACTTTTTTAGGACCATTTCTGGTATACACACCTACCTTGTCAAGACCAGTAGTCCTAATGGGGACCAAAGACCAGTCCTAATTTGGTGGGACTCGATTTTTGGGTTGGGGGTTTGATTTAGGACTAAGGTGAATTGAGTTTAGGTTAGTTTTAGGGTCAGGAAGGTACCTGTGAGTTTAGCCTTAGCGTTGGTGGTCAAGGTTAGGCTATAGAAATTACTGGAAATGAAAAGAAGTCAATGAACGGTCCTAATAAGAATAGAAATACAAACAGGAGTGACTGTGTGTAGGTGGGTGTGTGTGTGTGTTCATTTGTGACGCAGGCTAATAGGTTTTTACATAGCTATCAGATGCGAGGACACGTCCTGTTACATCAGGAATACATTCATCTTATTTGCTGAAGTTGTTCTCCACACAGAACCTCAGCTGACCAACCCAGAGCCACAAGTCTGCAACAATAAATTACTAAGTTGAATGATACACTTGATGCCATTTATAGCAAATGGTCGTTTTAATGTGACTCATGCTGAAAAGTGATTAATGGGGAGATTATTGTACACAATGAGGTCATCAGACCCTCCTCTGGACTAATGCATGGAGGTCTAATAATGGGCAGGGTGATTCTGTTCATTCATCTATCAGTATTAGAGCAGCAGCTGAACATTCAATCAGACAGACTTTGGGCTCAGAAAATTGCTGTAATCTTTAATTTATGTTATTACGCACTATTGAATTTTGTGGCAGACTTGGCTCAAAATCTGTCTGAGGTAGAAAAAGAAAGAACAAAGTCTTTTCCAGTTTGGCTGTTGGCTTTTGTTGGACATAAAAAATATTCTTTGCTAACTAAATTTAGTATAATATTATTTTATTACCCAAATCAAAGGCTCAAGAGAACAAGAACTTCATTTGCATTGATATGGATGAATATATTAACTGGGCCAATAGGAGCACAGAATGACTAATCACCAGTCAGAATAATTACACTACAGCCAGATAAGATTATCTTATTAATGAGGTAAAAATAAAGTCAAAAGCCTGTGTAATACTAACCTGCATTAAAGAAAAAAGAATATTCACATAAATTGATTTAATTAAAACATTTATGGTGCAAACAATTGCTTCATCAGTTAAATTCTTACTAATAGATATTCATTAACACTTTATAATAACTACACCTTATTTAATATTATTTAATCATTAATAAGTGATTAGTAAACCTTTAAAACATTGTTAATTAAAGATGTTTCATTCTTTATGAGTTATAAATTACCAGATTTATTATTTATTCCCAAAAAGGCTAATAAGTTCCAAAACCAACCATACTTATTGCTTATTCATGCTTAATAACTCAAGAATTGATATATACATATATAGTGTACTTTTATGTCATTTCTCATATAACTGTAATTTCACATAATGTGTTAATCATGTAGTATCATGTGTACTCTTCCTGTTTGACGGAGTTCTCTTCCTGTTTGAGACGGAGTTCTCTTCCTGTTTGACGACGGAGTTCTCTTCCTGTTTGTCACGGAGTTCTCTTCCTGTTTGTGGACGGAGTTTTACTCGCGACGGAGTTTTACTCG
>JARVJO010000227.1:13393973-13406759 GCA_031762555.1 Cynodonichthys magdalenae | reverse complement strand
ATCTATCTATCTATCTATCTATCTATCTATCTATCTATCTATCTATCTATCTATCTATCTATCTATCTATCTATCCTGAATTAAGAAAGAGGGGGAAAAAATCCAGCACAGACCTGAGTAATGCATTATCCTTTAGTTCAGTGTTTTCACAGTGGGGGTCCCCTGGAGGGCCGCCAGGAATGCCTCAGAAAGCTGTAGGTAAAATAAGGGGAAAAAAAGCAAAAATTCAAATAAATGTTTTAAATACTTATCTTAAAATCTAATCCATTTTTTAGTCATTTTTAAAAAATTTAATTTATAATAATATATTGAAATGTTATTTAAGAAAACACAAGAGTGGTCTAATGTCTTTTCATGTGTTTTTATCATCAATACTTTGTTAAAAAGTTGTTTTTTGTCAGCGCAAATATAATACATTATTTAAAACATTTAACATTTGATGATTCTTTAGATATTTTGTGGCATTGTTTGTGGATTTGCAAGGAAGTACCCGACCAGAAGCTAATGCTGTTTGGGCGAGGAAAAGTTTGGGAACAACTGCTTTAGGTTGATTATCTAGATTTCTTTATAAAATATCTGCAAAAATACAGTTTTATATATTTGTTAAAATGAGTGATTTTAACAAATGTTTTTTTGGGTTTGTAGATGTAAGAAAAAAATGGGAGCTAATAATGTTTTTGAGGCAAAACCTTAATAAAAATTAACTATAGACATGATTTAAAATATGTTTGGTGTCATTTTGATCATTTATAGTTCTGTGCTGTGTACCCTAACAATAAATAAATGTTTAATGAAAAGACCTGCAGAACTATTGTTCATGAACAGTTATCAGGATTCTTGGCAAAAAACAAATAAATGAAACAATTGTTACATTGGTTCAAATTGTTTTAACAAAATCTAAAAACATTTTATTTGAATATTGAACCATAAAGCAGGGTCATTCAACTGGTGGCCTGAGGCAGATGACTTTTGTCCTGCCTGCCAATAAGCCCCCCAACCAATTTCTCTACTCTTTTAATTTGAAAAACTAAACAATATAAAAAAAAATGTGTTTTCGATAAAAACGTGTAATTAAAAATCAGTGTTTTCCTCCTTTAAACTTTTTTTTTATTTTCCTGCTGCAGGGATTTTTCAGAATAGGGACACTGCTGTCGTGAATTGTGGCGAAAGAGCAGAACTTTAACTTCATGTTTGCAAAGCTAACTTCACAGAAACATGCGAAGCTGGAGCTTGAACTGTCTTCATCCATTTGTCCTTACAGCTGGTGAGCGAGCAACAAGAGAGCCGGCCGCTGTTAAGCCCTTCCATCGATGATTTCCTCTGCGAGACCAAATGTGATGGGATTTCCCGCCCAGTGACTTCCAACACAGCCGGTACGGCTCTCATATTACAGTCTTTAAAACTGCTGATAACACAAAACACAAGAGGATCTACACTCATTGAGCTTTTTAATCAGAATTATTAAATGTTTGCTAAATTAACCCCACTTTATCATTCTTCCACATTAGCTTGATTTGCAGCAAATAATCAGCGGTGCCTGCACAACAATTATATTATTATTAGAGTCCTGTCACCTTGGTGTTCAAATCAAATTGGGTTCTCAGCAAGACAATGCTTTTCCAAATATAAAATAGTGTTTTCAATAAATGTTGCTCCAGTTGTTTTTTTGCATGTAATTCACAGGACTTTAAAAAACATGATCAGCTTCTCTGTTACATGATGTTAGTTCAAAGAAAAACCATCCAATTTCTATTTAGAGTAGGTACTACTTTCACATGAATTATCGGAAAATGCTATAGCACCAATAAAAAGACACTATATGTTTTTTTTACTGAGCTTAACTACTACAACACAATGCATGTTTCACACATTGACCTTAACTCTGACTGCATCAGTACAACAGATGCTAAATGTCATCTTGATATTTTAATGGCGGTGACACTAATCAGTTTGTTGTATCATAATCTAAATGATAGTTTGCACAGAGGACATGTCTCCACACTGGCTTCAGACCATGTTGATTCAGCCCAGAGAAATGTGGAAGAAAGTTGGGGGGTCCAGTCAACCTTCTGTCTCCTCAAAGCCTTCTGCTGCTCCTTCTGTCAATGACATGGACAAAACAGAATTCATCATGAATCACAAATGATAAAAAATGATCCAAGTTTATCACAAGCTTTATGCGCAGTGTTTGGAAAGATTTTTTTTTTCTACTAGAAAAATTAAAGCTAAATATTTAGACAAACCTACTGTTTTAGATCAGGAAATGCTATGTGCTTTTATTTTGTAATTTATCCAACTATTTTTTAATGCTTTCCATGCACTCTCATTATTATTTCAGATTCATATAGTAATTCCTTCAGCTGCTCTTCTATATCTACACCCCACATTGTGAAACACTTACGTGATGCCTGGATAACAGCCAGTTTGCCACAACTTCAAACAAATCATGGCCAGCACTGTTGTATTCAAAAGTACATAAATCTTTCTGTTGGAATGGCCTTATGAGATGAAGTTAATACCAGGCTGCCAATATAATACAATAACTGAACGTTTGTGGAAAACCACTTTAACTAGACTGCCTCTTTTAGTTTTTTATTATCTTTTCATAAAGTTAAGGCAATAAAACTATTCCACAAAGAACCTATTTGACTAAAATATACTCCTTTAAAACTTGAACCTGTCAGAATCCTGAGTTTTTGTGTTTGTTTTTGTTTTGTGGTTAATTATGTGTTTTATTGGTTTTTAATTGTGTTGCTTCATGGGCTTTCCTTCAAATTTTGCAACTTTGCACCCCTGTGCTACCAGTTCATTTCTCCTCAGTCCTCCCAGGCCCCTCCCATTCACACCTGTTCCCTGTGATCATCAGTCTAAGCAATGCGTCGGCAATTCTTCTCCTTAAGTGCCTATATCCTGCATGTTTTACTCGTTTCCCTGCTTCAACACACCTGATTGAATTACCTCCTGGAGATTTGCAGAAGCTTTGTAATCCCCCCCTCATTCAAATCAGTTGTGATGGAGCAGAGAAACAAGTAAAACATGTAGGACAATTGTTCTCAAGAACCAGGATCGCCCACCCTTGGTCTAACATGTCACCATTTGCTTCATTGACTCCAGCCTTCAGAAGCTCCTTCTCAGCAGCATGGCATTGTGCTTCCTTGTCCCTCAAGTTTCTTGTGTTTTTTTCTTTTGATCATTAAATCCTAACATAAATTTTACTTACTGTGGTCAGATTTTATGTTTTCACTTCTACAAGGCATCAAACAGCAAATGAGTGACCAAAGAATAATTTTTGTTAGTCTCATATTTTAGAAAATTTGTAATCAATAAATGTTTTGCCACCACTTGTGTTTCAGGAGCAACTCGTGTTCCTTTTTAATGCTGAAAATTGCTCAGACAAAAATCCTCCTAATTGTGTCTCCTCTGATTTGATTATTGTGCTTGTTATCTAAGGAGTGATTTAGAGCCACGAGGCATGAAAAAAAAAGCACATGCTTTAATTACACACCGATTTCAGTCAACAATTTGTTGTCATCAAACAGCAATTATGCAGCCATGTTCCTGTAGTTATGAACTCACGCTGCACAAAATAAAACAACACAGTCAGGATACTTGAAGATGCATGAGAAAACTAATTTTCTTCAAAATATTGTAGCAAAAAAAAAGCTTGTTTTTGTTCAGGATTCTTATTTTGCCACAGCAGCTGTGTCCGTGTGTGTTTGGTTCAAGGGCAGACAATTTATCTAACACCATTTAGGTCTGGTCTGATGGCAAATAAAATTATTCATGATGTGTTTGACACTGGTAATGTGAGGTCAGGAAACAAATTATTTACTTTTGTGCAAAAAATAATTTAAAAATGAATTTAATCGCATACTATTTAGCTCATTTTCAATCACAGTAATTTTAATATTTGTCCAGAGTTAGCAGCAGTTACATTCATTCCAGTCATCTGGATCGGCTTTGTTCAGTATTTGAATTTGTCTATTATTTACTATAAATGCAGAAAAAAGTAGCCGTGCTAACCAAGTGTTGTCTTTTCACAGTTCTGTCTTCAACACTGGACCTTTTAGATCTGAGTGAACCCGGTGAGAGGAGGAACAGCAAGGACAGGAAGAGCATTCTGACATCCAGGAGCGATGGCCAGCAGAACATCTCAAACAAGAAAAAGACGGATGAGACAGAATTGATCCAGGTGGAAGTGGAACAGTCAGGACCAAACATGCGAAACCAAGAGAGAGTGTCACTTGACTCAGGTGAAAACACCACCGTGTTGTTGATTTTTGAGCTTTATTTATTCTAAAACACATTTATGACCTGATTAAGATGAACAAAATACACTGATGTGATGACAAATCTCTTATTCTTTCCTGATCTATTCTGTGATGTTTACACACAGTATTAAATTTAACATCTACCTTTTTACCTCGTTGTTCAAAAGCCATAAACCTCTCAAAACTGTCATGGCAATTCTCCTCCACACTCTCTACGACTATAATTTCCATTGTTCCCCTTGGAATTTACCTTGCACGTGCTCAACGTGGGCCACAGAGGGGTCAAAGCAATTTAATGTAATGACAGGGATCATCTCGAAAGACATTTCCAGGAAACAGCCAATTACTTTTGTATTTGCCAGCTAAAAAGGGTGAAAGGCATAAAGTAACGTTGAAGGGTCAGTCAAATTGTGTGGCGGTGAGATTGATTATAGTCCTCAAAATGTTTCGAAGTAAAAACAAAGCAGTAAAAATCAGCAGCTGTTTTGTTTTGTTGGGCGTTGATGGCATTAATTGTCTGTTTAAATCAGTGTTCCTCCAACTTGGAAGGTTTCAATTTGTGGCTGAAAAATTAGGTTTGTTTTTTAACTTGTCAAAATAAATTACTTTTTAAATTGCTTTTGACTAGTGATGACCTAAGTATTTTTCTTTTTTTAAAAAAAGATTATCTTCAAGTCAACTTTCACAGGGAATGGTTTTGTTCAGACCCTAAAAATGTGTTTTGATTCCCCTTTTTTAATTGAGACAGTTTTACTCATGAATTTGTCTTCTAATCTCCATTTTGTCCCTAGTAACCATCGGTTCAATGGATAAATGGGAAGACCTAAATCCCAACCCTGAGAAAAACGGCAACAGGAAATGGAAGTTGGAGAGACGGCGCTCTTCTAAAAATTCATCCAATGAATTTTTGTGGTGGGTCCCAACATTTACTGTTGTTTTGAACAGAAAAAAAACTAACGACAAAACAAAATTATCCGTAGAGAATGCACAAATGAAATGTATTTGTTGCTAACAAAGTGGACCATTAAACAACCTGATGTTTCTTTCAGGTCAATAGACTCTAAAACCCAATCAGATGCTTCGAATAAGAACACGATGGAATTAAATACCAAAGTTGAACCAGAATCTGCCCTTGCATCACAAGTAAGTGCTCAGGTTGTCATTATCAGCGTTGTAATCCTGTTAATGTTAATAGAATCACTCATTAATATAGATGGACATTAACCACTTCATGGCATGATGTCTTTACGTCATGAAATAACTTTAAATCCTGCACTTTAATGCTGTCTTGTTCTAGTTTGTATCTAACAAGTCATGCTGTCTTGTCATTGTTGACCCATCATTTTGTCCTAAAACCTTAAATTCTTCCATTTCAGCTCAACAAGCAGTATATTAGTGGACGACATGTAAGCCTCCCCTATGTATTCTTTCGTATGAGAATGAAAGACTTATACATTTGCACCGGCACGACAGCATCACATCATTTCATAAATTTAGACTTTACAAGAACAAAAGAATAGTTTAACTACAAAAAATTAAAAGTGCCTTAAGGAAACCCAGATGTACGGTTATCTGTGAGATTGTTTCTTTGTGGTGCTATGAGGTCCAAATGTCAAGCGCTTTCCTCTTTCGTTGATGTTTTCTTTGTAGGTCTACAATATGGGTCTTGTTTCAAGACACCATTATTAGATTAATAGCCCATGAATTATTCAGCCGCCGTACTCTGAGCCTATTAGTGTTGATCTTGCCAAGCTAGCTAAGCATATATCACCTTTTCAGCACTCTCATAAATAATAGATTTTGGGGTAAAGATAGCAGTCCCAGATGGAAGGAAGTTATTTGCAAACAAACACGAAATTTGTTTCGCTCAGGGGGGTTGCATAGTGGCAAACTGACAGAGATAAGATGAGTTTATTCTTCCTGAGCTGTTTGTAATCACACATACAAATAAAAACTGCATGCAAAAAAAAAAAACGTATTGCGTAAGATTTTCTATCTCTAAACTAAGACAAATATCTTTGTAATGATTGAGAGTTTAAGGAAAAATCCACCTTTTTTTTCTATAAGTTCTTTTTGTGGTAACTGAACAAACTGGACCAGACATTAAGCTAACAGAAAGGTCTCACTTCTGTGTATCATCAAAGGGTATAAATACAATTGGGAATGAAATCAGATAAATTAAAAATTCATTATTTAAGCCTGTTCTCATGTAATGCATTGACCAAACATAAAAATGCACTTTACTTGACTTTGTGGCTATGACTTTTACTTATATACTGTCTAGGTTATTTTGATGGACATGAAAGTTTAAACTTTTGTAAATGAGAAGAAATGCAACGAAACAATCCATGAGATCCATTTTTTTATGATCAACTAGGTGTTGAATTTGCCACAGATTAGCTCTTCATGCACTGTGCTGGAATTTAAACCTTATCAAAAGTTCCCCCAATTTTCATGATGTATTCCACAAATCCAAGCAAAATAATACAAAAAAATCTTCTGTAAATCAAAGATGAACATGTAGATAGTATAAGCAAACTAATAAAAAAAATAATAATTTTAGTTCTTTTAACTATTAAATTATTTTTATTTTAGAACAAACTGAACAGGTTGAAAATAAATGACCCAAACAGAGTATAAAGATATTTACACAGCACCGGGAGAGATTAGGGATTAGATCAGATTAGATTCCACTTTTCTGCACTCCTAGAGACTCCAAGTACAAAACAAAAGTGGATCTTGCATGATATGTATGGAGGACCAAAACTAACAATTAGAAATAAAAGCAGAAATGTACCAATGAATAAATTAATCACTTATGCTGCCTTGTGCTGCCTCAGTTTAGCTTAAAGTTTAGTTTAAAACAAGGCAATGAGGACAACCTTCACCTGTGTCTTTGTTTTAAATTAAAAGCTAAACTGAAGCAGCACAGGTAATGCACAGTAGATCTGCACATGGATGCCCTTTCCTGTCTGTTGACCAATAGCAGAGGAGCTGACCCAGGAAGGACCGCCCACCGTATTTGCATAATGAGGCAGAAATGCATAAGGAAATGTAAATAAAGGAGACAGAGAAATGTAAAACCAACAGATGGAAATAAGACTTGGGAAAATTATTGGGAAAAAAAAGAAATATAATCATTTAAGAGACATAGATGCATATACAAGTAAAAGGTAAAACAAAAATAAGATATATATTTAAGAAAACAAAATGTAAATTATGTGCTAAAATATATAACCTATTAGAACTGAGCTGGAAAAATAAATATGATGGTCAATTAAATTGAAAACGTGAGGTAAAGTTCTCCTTTTTTAATTTAACTGGTGCAGTGTATTAATTTATTTATTAGTCTATTTATATATTTCTGCTTTTATTTCTAATTATGTCAGTTTTGGTCCTCCATAGTTATGTTCTCTTTAAGTGACATGCTAAATGGAGCTGATGAAAAGAAGGTCCAGACCTGTTTTGCAATACTTTTGGGTGGATTTTACCTTTTAAGAAACAAATTTTCTGCAATTTCTTGAACACTCAGAGGGTAATATAAATTGTGGCAAAATTGTTTCACAGCATGCACTGCTTGTAAATGAAATTGTGGGTATCTACAGTAAATGAAATGGGCATTTTTCTCAATCTATTTAGTGACATTAACCTAAGTGAATCATGTATGATGGTAGTCAGTAGAAATGCGAATCACTACCAGAAATGGCTTGCCTGATTCCCAAACACAGGAAGCAATAAACAGAGCAGGACATGTCTCTGTAATAGATTGACTTGCCCTGGGTTATAAATTGCCTTTGCTATTAACAGTAAATAGTCCCATATCACACCTGAGCAGGGAAAAGAGTGCCTAAAACCTTTTACCTGCATAGTAGTAATACAAAATTATGGAAATTATGCTGCAGTCTGACAAAGCAAAACAACATGCATGTAACCGGTCGATTTGTATTTTCAAAAACAGCCACATCTGTCACAGAGAATTTATCAGCTTGTTTCTGAAACTGCATGTACAGCTCACTAAAACGAGCCAAGGCTTTGGGTGGAGGGTGAAATTTAGAGGAGCATGTTTTTTCAGATGAGGACTGGATGGTGTGTGTGTGTGTTTGGTTTGGGAGGTGGTTGCTGACAGTAGTGATTCTGCTGGCCTTCCCTAAGCATGTCAGAGGCTTTGTTGAGGCAGGGATATTTACTCAGCCCTGAGAAAAGCAGAGACGGCTGACCCTGCATACGCTTTCCCACCCGCCTCTTCCTCTGGCTGCGTGTGTGTGATACGCTTATCTGAATGTGTACGTTCGTCTCGAGTGAAGGCAATTATGTAATTAGTTTTGTTTGGCATAAATGTTCGTGTAATGTGTGTGTTGTATGTGTGTGTGTTAGGCTCGTCTAACGAAGGAGCAGCGCTGGGGGAGCACCCTTCTGTCCAGACATCAGTCCCTGGAGGAGGAGTTTGAGCGAGCCAAGGCCGCCGTTGAGGTAAACCAAGTGCAGCTTCGTAGAACGCCTCGCATCTGTCACCTGTCAAAAAGAAAGCCATCCGCTCTGCTGCGTTTTAATGAGATTTAACAGAAAGATGGCTTTTCAGCTTCCAGCAGCTGAAATTTGTTTAATCTGGGTGATGTCCTCATCACATACATCTCAGAAAGAAACGTGTATGAAGTGGAGGGTAACGGCTTCAAACAGAGAGGTTTTTCATCAATGCCATCAACTCTTGTATTTCCAGGAGACACAAATACCCAAACAGAAGTGGTAACTAATTATAGCTTTAATGAATCCTTTATCTTTTTGAGGCAATGCAGGGAATATGAAGAAAGTCTGACGATTCTCTGACAGCATAATGACTTTCGATCAGTTTGGTCACTATGCAAATATTCTCATGAAACCAAAACTCCTTGGAAGAAAATGTGTGTTTTGAGACAAAGATTAAATCTTTTCAAGACAACAAACTATAGTGTTTGGAACTAGACACAGAACCACAAACCCACAAACTTTTAAACCATGTTGTCCAAACTACAGATTCCATGAATTGGATGAAATAGAAAAAGAACATCAAAATTATTTTTAACAAAATAAAAAATTACAATGAAATGCTCTTTGAGCTACAGAACATTTCTTAGTATACATTACCAACATTCATTACTTATGTTGCCTTATAATTAGTTCAGGAGTATTTAATTTGTTTCAAACCTGTAACAAATTCATAATAAGCTGAAACTTTCAAGATATGTACAAATAATTGTCAGAAATACTAAAAGTCTATGCATAACTGCACAACGATTTCATTAAATCTTTAAAATATTATTAGATGTGAATTCATGCCACAATAAACATATATTTAGACTTATTATTTGAATTTTTATGGTGTTTTTAAGTCTTAAGTATGAGAAAATCTCAAGCCTGCAGCTAGCTTGGATGCCATCTTGAATTTCTCACAAACCCCAGGGGGAATTCTTGGAGACTTAGTATGAAATTCCTGACAGTTTTACAAACATATCTTGAAAGTTTCTACTTGCTCTGAATATGTTCCAGATCTAACACCATTTACTCCTGGACTGAATTGTGAATATCTCTGAACCTTCAGCTTATTTCCATTCAACTTCTTCAGCCTTCTAAATCATCACTTTTGTAACTACTACAGTATTTTTCCCACTGTGTGTGCACATGTTAAAGAAACACTCTGAAGTTCATGAGATAGGTGACCCAGAAAAATATTCACAACTCTGACCTGGCTAACAATAAGAAGGTAAATAGGTCAGTCATTTACAGCCAGACAGATCAGATATCACAGGGGGAAGTTATAGTAATTAGAGATGATTCTATTCATGTGTGTACTGACACACTAAATGTGTTTAGTATATCTCCTGTCAGACACACTATCAGGTTTACCAAAACGATAACATGATAATATACTCAAAACTTGTCTCTTTAAAGAAGAATCAGATAATCTCATTTATGCTTAAAAAGCTTTTATGACTTTTAGTTTTGGATCATAAAACATTAAAACAAATTATAGTTTTTAATAATTATTTTATTTTACTCCAGAAATAAGAATAAAGGCCTTTCACCCACAACCTAACAAAATGCTTTTCATATCAGAGTTGTCAACTAAGATCTTTGAGGATAAACAAAGTTATAGCCATTTTGGTCAAACCTTGTAAATGATGTGTCTGTGACATCACATTTTGGTAATAAATATGAATGGATTTTGGAAAGATACTGATAACAATCAAACAACAATCAAAATCAAAAATGTTTTCTTTGACATTTTTGTATTTGAAGTATACGCATGTCACTCTGTGACAGATTAAGCTCTATCTTGACATATTGTAAGATCAATGATGAGCTGATAAGCTCACTTGGGGATCCTGTTCCAAACTTAGCAAAGATGTCACATGTAAAATCCTCCACCCAGACACCTCCAGTTTAAATACGAACATGATCCACTCAGCAGGTGAGTGACGAGATTCTGAGACGCTCCTGGAGGAGCGTTTGAGCATCGATTGGTAACAGTACCCTGTAGCCTGAGTGCCATCTTCCTGTCTGGATGAGCTGTGGCGCGATCGTCTTGCTATTTTGGCTTCACCTGCCAAAGTCAAAGTTCTATTTTGCGTAATTTAAAAAGGATCACATATTCTTTTTTTATTCATCTACAAATTGAGATGGGGGCTGCACAGAAAATATTAAATCAGCTTTTCTTTCAAATGTATTTCTTTAAACGAGCCAGACAAACATAAGGAAATTGGGACCCAGAGAGGGAGCAGTGAAGATTAAATAAGATTAATTTTACGCAGCTGTCACTGATAAGAAACTATGAGTTTTATGCTTCTAGACATAAAAATCACTGAAAAAGGAGAACTAAATGGCAATGATCCAAGATAGGAAGCTTTACATTTCTATACAAGTAGGTGATAAAAAGATGTTTAAAGCAGGTAAACGACTGTCAATTAATCTGAACCTGTGACAGAGTAATACTTTCATTAAAAGAGGAAGCATTGGAACAGATCCAGGCAAACTGTGACTTTGGTGAACATCATTTTGTCTGAGGGGCATGAGGAAGTGCTCCCACAGTGGTGATAAAGATGAGATGAAGGCGACTGCGAGGCCCTTTGTTTGATTAAAATGGCAGCAGGAGAGATTTGGTTTTATCTCTCCGAACACTGAAGCAATTTTAGTGTAGTTTGGGACTGCAGAGGCAGCGTTAGAGATGCAGCTTTTGTGATCAGAAAGGTCAGTGGTTTTAATCCACGGGTGCCTCTGGGGAAAATAAATGAGTGATGCCTTCAACTCCAGCAGTAACTTCCATCAGTGTGCCTTCAAGCTGAGTGCTAAACCCAAAAACAAGCAGGCAGATGCACAAACCATGTGGTATATCAAATGCAACACTGAAAAACAGAGATCTTGATATTCAAAACATAAAAGGAAATATCAATAAATAAGTGCTCTAAATTATACAAAACCACTTTCTTACACTTGCATGTGTTGCAGTGTGCCAAAAGCTCGTCTTGAAATAATTTGTTTGCATGGATCGTCTTATATTTTGTGCATTTTGTCCACTTTATGTACACCAAAAACTATTTGAAACCTGATTCCACTCAACAAATTACTTGTCAGTACTGTTTAAACTTTTGTCATCTACAATAGAAGAGTACTAGGAGTTCCCCAAACAAACAATTTCAAAGACTTTCCCAAAAATGAGAACAATATTGTCTGCTGAAACACATTTGTCATGTGAAATGTATTTTCTTTATCTCAGAGTGACATTATCAGACCTCCAGATTCTCATTTCTGTCTTTTGCTCTGACCAGACTTGCCCTCTGTATAGTAGAGGGTGGATCACTTTCAATAAATACATTTTCAATGCATGTTGTTCAGTTCTATGCCACAATTAAGTAACTATGTTACTTTATGAAAATGCTGTATCTTAGGCTACGTTCACACTGAAGGCAAATGCAACACAAATATGATTCTTTTTGCCCCACGCAACCCATATCAGATTTTTTCTTGACAGTTTGAAAGTGACAAATCCAATTTTTTAAGATCGTACCCCGGCCTTTCAGTATGTGGTACTAAATCAGATACATATGTGATGTTTTTCAAAGCAACTACAGACTGAACGGTCACGTTCATTTCATCCAGCATTTACTTCTGTGAGGTGGGGATGAGCAGATCATTCCAAGTATTTAGAATATTGATACCAACCTCATGCAGTTTAAATCTTGACTCCACACATCGTCAGCTACAGAACACAAGTCCAGTTGCTTCATCTTGGCTGTTTTAATTTTCCATATCCTGGATTACTGAGAATCCACAAAAACATATGATAGTACAGTCTGTCTCTGATTGTACAACAATTTCAGAATTGACATACTAATATGTAGCATCCATAAGCTAATCCTGTAAACAGCGAGCTGAATGTGACATCACGTCATTTTTAGATTTTTTAGATTTAATAGATTTATTCATTTCATTTAAAAACAAAACAAATAATATACACATAACAAATAATACAATTTGCAAATAA
>JARVJO010000227.1:13382380-13393873 GCA_031762555.1 Cynodonichthys magdalenae | reverse complement strand
AATTAGCTTTTGCTAAATTTTTCAGTGCGTTAGTGCTTTAGAATTAGGGGACCTAAATAATTGAGTTAGTGTTTTAGTGGTAGTGGAACTAGTTTTTAGATTAGTGCTGCCCACCACTGGGTGAAACATTATACAGGGGGTATAGGCTGTTCTGTTGTAGTTTTATTGTTTTTATTGGTTATTCAAATGGGAATTCAGTGAATGTGTGTAAATTTAACTGGCATATACTGTGCATCCCTACCTTTTTATTAAACTACTATAAGAAGACATTATTTAAATTTAAAACTCATGCACTCATTTGAAATGCATTCATACTTGATAAAACCAATAGAAGCAGCAGCATTTCCTTTTTGGAATATTGAAAAAGTTTGTTTTGCAGTTCAATTTGTGAGCGAGCCAATCATGAAAAATGAATTGCCCTGTTGAAATAATCATTAGTTTTTTATTTCCTGGACACCTTCAAAACTGTCTACAGACAAAAGCTACGCTGACTGATATATTTGTCTAAAACAGAACACGTTGAACCAATAATTGAACTGAACTAGTCTGAAAGCACAAAAGTTTTAGTTTCTTCTCTGTGAACCCTGACTGTGCAGAGCAGGCTGGTTCGTTAGAGAATAAATATGAAAAAACAAAAAGGAAAATAGCTTACAAATTTCACAAAAAAACACATTTTACTGTTGTGAAATAAGATCAGCCAGAATTATCAGTTTCATGCTGAACTACAAATCACCTCAACATAGCTAAGATACACTGATTTAAATCTAAAGACAAATTATACACTTTTTAGAAGTAAGTCATTAATAATAGTGACTACTCTCCACCCCCAAATCTCCAACAGTAGTGGCATGCATATATGTTAGTTGAGTCACTGCTATAAAAACCTTTCAGTAATCCACAGGATTTAAATTTCCTGACCATATCTGTCCCCATTCCTATAATTAAAATGTCAGTGCTGAAAATTTTCTTCAAATTAATATAAAGAAATGTGTGCGTAATGAGATTAATAGGAAGACTCCACATTTGCTCTCTTTTTAAAATGTCATGTAATTATTTAGCAGTGCAGGCAGGAAGCAAAAAGTTTCGCACCAACATTCACCTGTCTGCAGGTGATGAACTGAGTCAGAGAGCAGAACATAGGCACCTAACAAAGTGAGGAGCTATACAAAGCATTAGGGTTAATATGGAAATTATTATAATAACTCCATCTTAAATATAATTCACTCAAACACCAGAAAGAAGATTAACCTCCTAAGACCCGAACTCTTGCATTGCAATGCATTTTTGTCCACATATGTGGCGCCAGGTCTTAGGAGGTTAAAGGCAATCAGGAACAGACAACTTCCTTTAATTCACCCACAACCTAACAAAATGCTTTCAAGGCAGCAAACGTCACAAAATGGAACTCGTGGTGATTCACCTCAAGCATGAAACCAGAACAAAGAACAAACCAGGAATATTGCGAACTCTATATGACCAACACCTATGAGAAAACAACAGGGACTAGGAGTGAGCGAGTGTGTGTGGCAGAAGCTGAAACAACAGAGCAGGAAAAAGAACCAGAGGAACATGAACATAACATTACTGAAAACTAAAGAAAATGTACAACTAAGTATAGATCCTAAAATACAAGGATTTTACAGAACACATTTGGACATGTATAAAAAATAATTTTGTTTTTTTTAACTGTGGCTTTTTTTTTACCCCAAATTAAATTACATTTAAGAATCCGTTACATTTGGATCAAGTATTCAGTACTTGGCTTAAAACGTCTTTTATGAGTGTGAATTATTTGCCAAAATGGTTCTCATTTAGCCTTTAAAACACTTGCTTGTTGCTGTGTCTCAAGTCAGAGGCCGCGGCTCACGTAGGGCTCCTTTGTTTGTTGCTGCGCTGCACCGTAGGCAGTCCCAATTTCTGGGTACCTACTCATGCGGCCAACAAAACCCAGAAAACGTAGCACTTGAGTATCCTATGCACCTGACAATATCCCAGGTTTCATAGCGTTGTCAGCAAACTAAACAGAAAAATTAAGATGCTGACCTGAGAGAACAGGATGGGGCATAGGGGTGCAGCAAGTTCAATGAGATAGAGTGGGGCAAGACCATTTGAAGCTTTAAAAACAAATACAAGTACTTTAAAATAAATCCTAAAATGTACAAGCAACCAGTGCAGTGAGGCTAAAACAGGAGAAATGTGCGGCAGCATTTTGGGAAGCATTACAGTAGTCCAACAGAGTGGTGATGAAGGAGTGGATTACTGCAACAAAGTTCTTTCTAGAAAGAATGGGCTTGACTTTAGCCAGCCACCTTAAATTAAAAAAGCTGGTTTTCACCACTGGTCTTATTTGATGATCAAATCTAAGATCATTGTCCACTTTGACCCCCAGGGTTGTGATGACTAGTTTGATGTATGGAGTCAAGGACTGTAAATCCACAAGAGGGATATCAGTGGATGTGCCAAAAAACATAACCTGTTTTCTTCTCATTCAAATGCAAAAAACTGAAAGCCATCCAGGCCTTCAAGTCCTCAAGACATTTAAGCAGTGGTTGAGTAGAGAATTAGTCTTTTTTTCTTGAGGGGGACATAAACCTGACAATCATCTGCATAAAAGTGAAATGAAAATCTGGGCTTTCTAAAAATGGACCCAAGTGGAAGCAAATAAAGACAAAAAAGGAGGGGTCCTAAGACTGAACCCTGTGGGACTCCACATAAGACAGGAGCAGAGGAGGACACATGATCCCCAAGGCCAACACAGAAAGTTTGCTCACTCAGATAAGATCTGAACCCCTCCAGTGCTGTGCCCCTAATGCCCACCCACTGCTCCAAACGAGAAAAAAAAGGCAGCAGTTAAGTCTAAAAGCACAAGAATAATACAATCTCCAGAGTCAGTGGCTAAAAATGTATCGTTAAAAACTTTTATAAGACTTGATCCTGTGCTGTGTAGTGATTTAAAACCAGACTTTAAAACCTTTAAAATCTTTTGCTCTTTGGTCATAAACTACCTTCTCAATGATCTTTGATAGGAAAGGTAGTTTTGAAATTGGCCTGTAGTTGGAAACAACAGCAGGATCTAGAGCCGGTTTTTCAATCAAAGGTTGGATGACTGCATGTTTAAAACATACAGGGAAGACACCTGAAGACAGACTGCTTTAAACATGTTCAAGAACACAGGATCCAGCAGATGGAAAAACTTCTTTAAATAATCGAGGAGGGAGAGCTTAATATGGGGAACCTGCAGGTTTCAAAGTTCTGCAATCTTCTGCAATAAAGACAAAGTGGCAGGCTGAAACCTGTCAAAAACAACAGAGCAGACAACAAAGACTGAGGGGTCACATGTGGAGGGAGATATACCTGCCCTGTGAAGTGAACATTCTCAAAAGCAGCAGGAGATGGCTCATTACAGTCTGTGGAGCATTTAAAACAGCATCAATGGTTTTAAACAAAACAAAAGCATTGTAACAATTTGAAAGAATTAAATCTGAGAAGTGTTTTCTTTTAGCATATTTGACAGTTCCTTGATAGTGACGCCAGCAATCCTTTAATATTTGAAAGGACACCTCCAATTTGTCCTTTTTCCACTTGTGCTCAGCTCTCCGGCACTCAAGTCTGACAACACGAGTCTCCTCGTTTAACCAGGGCTCTGATCAGGTTTTTAATAGAGCCACAGAGTCCAAAAAAGTTCTGCAGGTAGTGGGAAACCAGGAGATCAGCTCTTCTGTATTATTACATTCAAATTCTGGAATGATACAGTTTTGATTAAAAACTAGATTTTAAATAAAAAGCAGTAACAAGTACTGATATTTATTATTATTTATGATGACATTTATGATGTTATCATAAAATAACGATGAGTGTTTTGTCAAGATAACGAGTTATGGTTTTCCTCTCCTGCATCATTGGGTAACCATGGAGACAGCCTGGTCCCCTCAGCTGGTCACAGCTGAAGTTTATCATGTCAGCAGGATTACTGTGTAAACACCTGTTGATCTGCAGTAAGGACAGCCGTCTCCTTAAATGACAAGAGCTGATATGAAAGTTATCTGTACAAGACAAACAAACTGCAATTTCAGTCAGTGTTATGATATAATATACTTCATAGGTGACCAGCTGAGGGGACAAGGGCATCTCCATGGTTACTGAATGATGAACCCAAACCATAACTCGTTATCTCGAGAAAACGTTTGTCATTACTTTGTGATAACGTCATATAATGTTCTCACAAGGAAAAAATTATATCTGGAAAACATCCGTTCTTGGCTTCCGTAGATATTGTAGCTAAACCCAAATTATTAATGTTTGTTTATTTATGTGTAATGTCTTTTTAATGATACTGAATTTTGTGAAGTTATACCATGAAAAGACAACTAAAGGCGTGTAATAGAAAACGTATCACCGTGGTAATGGGGCAGCGCACGGTCCCGCAAACATATCGTTAGCCTAATAGCAAAACTGTCTAAGTCATTTTTGGCCAAATATAACTTAGCCAATTATGTTATTAGGCTAACGATATGTCATCCATAGACTAGACCAGGCATGTCCAACTCCAGTCTTCAAGGGCCGGTCTCCTGCAAGTTTTAGATTTGTCTCTGCTTCAACACAGCTGATTCAAATAGATGATTTGCCTTCTCAGTTTGCCATCAAGGTCTGCAGAGGCCCACTAATTAAGCACTTGTTAGGTTCAGCTGTGTTGAACCAGTGCAGCACCTAAAACATGCAGGACACCTGCCCTTCAGGACCGACTTTGGACACCACTGGACTAGACTGTCTCATTACACAGCTGTTTCTGCAGCCTACACTGGCAGCCTACAGCCCACATAGGGTGTGCCTTATGTGGGCTGTGGTCTACATGGGCTGCAATTGAGGCACAGCCTAGTATAAAGTCATGTTGTATGTTTAACTTCATTTTATTCATAAGCTAGTAAAAAAATGAATCTAGTCTAAGTCGATCATCTGATTGAAAATATTCTTGTACTTCTACACTAATTTGAATCCAAATGTATTTTTTATTACACATTTTTAATTGTTGCACAATGTGCTGCATTCTTAAACAAACAAGATTTCAGATGTAATTTTCATGCCAAAAGAAAATGTTCAATATAACTCTTTAAAAAGCAGCAACTGAAAGCTGATGCTGTCTAAGTAGAGTTTACTGTTAACTGTGATGCTCTGTTAGGGTTCCAGTGAAAACCAAGTCCTTTTTCTACTTATCAAAAATCTAAAATCCAAGCTCTTCAGGCAACCTTTTCAGTCTCTGATAAGACACTTCCTCACAGAGCCAACAGTGGATTCTCTGCTTCAGGCAGTTTGTGTCAAAGTCAGCTGCTTGCAATTACCTGCCATCCTCCACCACCAGAGGAAACACTGTGGCCTCAAATGTCAATCAACAGACTCTGTTCACAGAGAGGTTTTAGGACCTTTGACTCAACCACACATTTCGCTTCAGAATATACTCCTATCTACAGTGTCAGTTGAAAAACACACAAGTGTATGCAGCGCTGTCATGTACTGATGATTTTCTGGCTTTAAAGGACTCAGTTAGTCACACGAGGCTGTTCTGCTCGACTTGGTTTTATACTTTTCCCGGTTAGGCTCTCCCGCTGAAAGAAAGACAGCCAAGAATCATGGACCCAGCCAGCTGGAAAAGAACAACTTTGACAAGTCATCACATGCAAGTTTTACAGTCGTGACACTAAATGTATCTGTGGCAACAGTGATGTGTGGGGAGGAGTAATGGCAATTGAGATGAGCCATTCATTTACCAAATCATTGTTGTAAAACCCCAAAACTGGACATCGTTCATATAAGTGAACAATAATCCAAACCTTGCTAATCAAATTCCAACTTAAGATGTCCATTCAAAGGAATGGTCATAACGTTAAAGATTTGTGCTGAAATTGATCAAACATTGTTTTAATTGAATCAAAAAAAGGAACCATTCTGTGAATTGAAAACCCAAAGCAAATGCAAAATTGCTTCAGTTTTTATACATTCACATAAAGTAAAAAAAAAAATTAACATTCTTTGAAGAAATGCAAATCCTCTGCCACCTTGTATGCCATTTTATGTGATGATGTTTAGTATGTGATGATTATAACCAAGAATAAAACTGTATTTGGTTGTTCCGTTGAAAAACTGTGTCGTAAAAGTTTAGAAAACTTCATAGAAAATAGAAAAAAATCAATAGGTTTAAACATATGACCCAAACAGAATATAAATGCCTCTATGCAGCACTGGAAGAGAATAAATGTTATTTTCTGCGCTCCTAGAGACTCTAAGCACACAACAAAATGCATTTAACAGCTAAAAAAGTGGCTTTTGCAAATGTCTCCTTTAAATAAAAAAACATAATGTGATTAAAAATTCAACAAACTGCAATCCTATTACAGTAATATCTCATGTTAAAGTTTTATTACAATGCAAGATTAGGTTAACACAAGCTGGGCGATACAAGCTATTATAAATCTAGTTTCAGCTTGTATCTAAAGTACTCAGACTTTGCTCTCTGTCAGATATAAAAGTGAGACGTTATTAGAGGAAGTAAATTGACATATTGAATTGACAAGTGATCCAATCAGCAGTAACTGTCAGGTCTTTGGTCAGTAATTAAATGCCAGTAAATAACACTTTAAATGTCAATCTGATAGACTTTAAGGCTCCAGCCTCACTTTTTTTTCATGGGACATGAATAATTATTCTAAGACAAACATTCATTGTTCTTTAAGTAAATCTAAACACAATAAAGCTGAAGATTTGATTCTGCTTTCTATCATTTGGTATTTTGTATAATTTACCTTCAGTCAATATGAAAGCGAATGCAGGAGTTTCAGTCTTGCGGTGAATCAGTCCATTTGTTTTTTTATTTAAAAGCGCCAAGTGTTTGTTTGAACTCTGCTTTGAAAGGCAAATGTGATGACTCAGCAGGAGTTCAGAGCCCAAAGATTACAGCAAGTCACTAAACTTGGCAGATGTGTCACCTCCAAGAGTGAGTGAAAATATATATAACAAGTTATCTTGTTCTCCGGCACACAAATCCATCATCCCCCCCTTTGTCTCCCTCCACTCTCATTTATTCATCCCCAATCTGCACGCTGTGTTTCCTCTCTGTGATGTCTGCAGTCGGATACGGAGTTCTGGGATAAGATGCAGGCGGAGTGGGAAGAGCTGGCTCGACGAAACTGGCTGACTGAAAACGAGCAGGCGCAGATTCCTTCGTCTGTATCGCCACATGAAAAGGTCACTGTTGTTTATCTGTTTACATCCTGCATGGGCATTAAAATAGCTTCGAAGACACTGTTGTGGAGATATGCAGAACTAACACCCTGTGCAGTGTAAACAATGCTTAGATATACCATATATAATTAACAATAAACAATTATTTTATTCAGTCAGAGACAAATATGACATTTACTGTCTCACATTTTAAAATAACTTTTTGAATTGTTGGAAGTGTGATGTCACCTTAGTTTGTGCATTTAAATAATTGAAGCAGCTCTGTCAATTTCTATCCTTTGCTAAGCTACAAGACTCCTTTGACAAACGTAGTCATTTTACCTCACAGAACACAAGAGCTGCTGCTTCCGCTTGTCATTTTTATGAGTTTCTGTATGAGCTTCATGTTTTATCACTGAAATTTGGGTCCAAATCAACACTGGAAGGAACAAAAGTCAAGGCATAACTGACAACTTTTTGTGTTCTGAAAGGTCAAAGAACTTTCTTTTGTCAATTTACTTTGGGTACATCTTTGTGAAAGTGATACAGCCTTTTTTTTTTTCCATATTAGAACAGGCTCCTGCATGTAAAAATGAGTCCAGTAGCCAGATGCCAGTATGTGGCACTTTTTCCCTAGCTGCTTTGCATTCACACAAAAACATTTTAGTTTAAAAATAACAAAATGGTTTTTAATACAAATTTTGTATGACAATGAGTGGCCTTGTGCAATAGAGCATACCACATGGTAACCTCATAGCAAGAAATCATCTTCTGAGTTTTCTGACAGAACACAGATCTTACAGAAAACCCAGTCTCAATGTCGTCGAGCTCAAAAGCATGCAACACATCAGGGTTCTCTGAGTTTGAAAATGCAAAGTTTAACATTTAAAGAGAACAGTTAAACCCAAAGGAGCTTGGTGCAGGCTTGATGTGAACCAGGAAAAAGAAAAAAAAATCAATTCCTACAGCTGGAGCGTTGCTCAAATGTACAAAGAGAACAGGACAGATGCATTTTAATTTGAAGGAGAGTAACTGACATTGTCACTCTCCCTGTTTTTTTTTTTTTTTGCTGACAGGGTTACTACTTCCACACAGATAATCCCTATAAGGACTTGCCTAATGCATTTGAGGAAGGACTAAAGAAATCTCGAGAGGGAGATTTGCCAGACTCTGTTCTTTTGCTGGAAGCAGCCGTCCTGCAGGACCCTCATGATTCAGAGGTGAACTCATTTTGCACACAAGTCACACCACCTTGTTTTTGTATTTGTTTGTTTGTTTTGGGGGGAACTGGGATGCCCGATTTGACTGCCAAAGTTAACCACAGGGATATTAATATTTACAAAAGCCTCTCTATTTTAAGAAAGATGATGCCTTTGCAGCCTAAAAGGCCAGTAGGAAACACAATCCAGCCCCAGTAAACTGTACTGGATCAGCTGGGATTTCAGTGCACACCCTAATCAAACTCCAGCCCCACTTCCTCTACCTCATGTTGTGAGAAGCTGCAGAGGAAGAACGCCTCACTGACCACAGGCTGCGTGAAGCTGATTTAGTGGGCAGCACCCACAGGCTTGACGCTGATTGCCTGTAGCAGCCGAGGGATTTATTTTTTCACTTGTTAAAAAAGAATTGTTTACTGTAGCAAAAATACTCAACTTGCTCTTCATCAGGACTTCCATTTGCTCAGAGAGCTGAGTAATACCTCATTCTGCAAAAAAAAAATCTCCTTTTTGCTCCCCCATTTCAAAAGGAATGACCTCTTTGCAAGCTAAAAGAGCAAAGCCGTCACACAAAGTGCTTTCAGAATCCACCAGAATATAGAGAAATGTGCCAGTTATTCCTAAGAGAGGATTATCCCGCGGTGTATGGAACTAATACAATTCCAAAATTCCTTCTGGGGCAGCTTAGTGGCTTATTGGCCCACTGTGAATCATTCAGAAATAATTTCACCCTTCATTTCAAAGAGTCAAACAAAACAGCATCGACAGAGATAAGCTTTAGAACAAGATGTTTAATGTGCCTTTACACTTGCAAAACACAGATGGGTAATCTCATAAAATCATTGTTTGGATTTTAGTCAGTTGTTGCCTGCTTTGTTGTGGTAAGACTTCATCCGTATGTTTTCAGTAGTAAACTTACGCACATGCTAAGTTTAGTAAGAAAAAGCTTAATGAGATTGAACTGAACAATTTAATACCAGAATTAGCAAGAGGAGTCATGACTAAGCATTTTTCATGTTAAATAAAACGAGAGCAAGGAAAATAGAGTAAAGAGTAATGCATATGCAACGAACTAAAGGAGACATATCATGCTTTTAAATCATGCGGTTGGAGTCTATATAAAGTGGAACTGCAATGCTTTGGTCTAAATTCTTCCTTGTTGTAACTCCACAAGCCCCTCTTTCACCCCTTTGTCTCAGATCAATTCGTTTTGAGGCTGTCTCTTTCAATTCAAACGAGGCGAACACCCCCCCACTCGCCCCAGCTTCCAGACCAATCCATTGTAGTTTGATAAAACGGTTTATGACTATGTAGCAATGCAAAAAAAAATTTTTTTTTCGTCCATTCAGCCTTTCATCAGAATCACTGACTGACTGTGCTATGCCAGAGTCATTTAACTATTGTTTATGAGTCTAATTGCTGAAGGAAAAATATTGTTCTTGCGGTGGGAAGTTCCAGTCCGGACGGACCATAGTCTCCTACCTGAGGGGAGGAGCCTAAACAGGCTGTGACTGGGGTGAGAAGGGTCAGCAGCAATGCAAACTGCAGGACTTCAGTTCTGGAGGTGTGCAGTTCCTGTCAACATCAGAGGTTGCAGCAGATCACCTTCTCAGCAGAGTGCACAATGCGCTGGAGTCTCTGTCTGTCCCTGGCTGCAGCCCAGTGTACCATATGATAATAGAGGAGGTGAGGATGGACTTGATGATGGCCGTCTAAAACTGCACCATCAACTCAGTTGGCAGTTTGAGTTTCCTCAAGTGCCATAGGAAAGACATCCTCTGTTGTGCCTTTGTGATGATGGCAGATGGTCAGTTCCCACTTGAGGTCCTGGGTGATGGTAGTGCCCAGGAAACGTAAAGTTGAAGATGACAAAATTGTAGTGGGTAAGTCCAGACCATTTTTGGCAGTTCTGTCACAAATAATTTGACATAATAATTCAGAAAATGCCAGAAAAATAGAGAAAACTGAACAGGTTAAAACTTATAACCAAAAAAGAATATAAAGATTTCGACTCAGCACCTGAACAGACTAAATTTAAATGTTCTGCACTCCTAGAGACTCAACACAACAAATGTATTTAATGGCTAAAAAAGGGAATTTTGCTTTTAATCATTTCTGTAGCACAGAGTTTTTTAACAGCCTTCTACATCCAAGGCTTTGCCTGGATCTCACAATACAACAGCTGCATTTCAATCTAATCTAAATAAAACCAAAACCCCTCTACAAACTATTTGGTGATGGAATCTCAATGTCCAAACTCCATAGTTTACAATTCCAAGTAAGAAAAATGTAGTAGTTTGTGTAAAATGTAAATAAAAACAAAATGCAATGATCCACATAGTTTTGTAAAACTAGAGTAAATATGGTAAATGTGACATTCACTTGCACTTGTATTAATGCACTTCATATTACACAGAAATTCCTGATTTACCATAGGTGGTAAAAACGACACAATGACTCAGTA
The DNA here is from genome assembly GCA_031762555.1 of Cynodonichthys magdalenae. Taxonomy (NCBI): domain Eukaryota; kingdom Metazoa; phylum Chordata; class Actinopteri; order Cyprinodontiformes; family Rivulidae; genus Cynodonichthys; species Cynodonichthys magdalenae. The sequence goes on along the minus strand of JARVJO010000227.1, from coordinate 13,382,980 downwards.
AGAACAGTTGCTGGTAACGGGAAATGGAAGCCTGGAGTGTTTGGGATGTTTTCAATAAAAGGGGAAAAGTTCAGAAAAGAGATTACAGTCAGATGAGAGATTATAATCTGGAAAGAAAGGATTTGAGACACAAAATTACTATCACTGCCTGAAGGGGAAAACAAAAACACAGCAGGTTACATCATTTAGTGCTGTAACAAATCAACTCTTCTGTTGATCAGTAACCCAGTTACTGTTAATGTAGCTAAAAGTAACAAGTTAGCCCATCATCCTGACTTTTAAACAGGTGAGGAGGTTTAATTAAACAATCTCATGAAGCTTAATTGATTAATAAATGCCTTTTTATTCTTTGCATGATTTGCAGCTGAAAAAAACATTAGGACACAAATCTTGATTAAATGTTTTCAAGTCGATGTTGTTACAAGTTAGCTGGAAGTGTCACAATTAAGCAGGACAGACCCAGGGCGCAGGCAAAATCCAAGGTGCAAAAACAAAGGTTTATTTAACTGAAATCAAAAGTCGTTGCAGCTCAAAACTTACAGGTATCACAGAAACTGGGATCACACAGGCAGGTAGACGCAACAAGAACAATGATTCGAC
>JARVJO010000227.1:13355638-13378595 GCA_031762555.1 Cynodonichthys magdalenae | reverse complement strand
AGAGAACCCACGCATGCACGGAGAGAACATGCAAACTCTACCCAGAAAGGTCCCCGGGCTGGGATTTGATCCGGCGATAATTGATACCTAAAATCATCAATTATAAAAAATAGTCACACAATAGTTTATAAAACATATAAAAATTCACCTAAAAATAGAAATGTGTAGTGTATTAAAATCAGTAAGTAATACAAATCCCATACATTTCTACAGAGTTGTGGCTGTTTACATGAACTCTAGCTCATTTAGGCCTACAAGTCTGAAACAGCAGAATCAATCTCCCTGTGTTGGATCTCGTTCTTTCTGTGTTTGTGTCTCTTGAGAAGACGGCCTTGACGTTTCTCGCCCGCTATTCCCTGTTATCTGTGTTTTCTTTTCTTTGCAGGCTTGGCAAGTGTTGGGGACCACGCAGGCTGAAAATGAAAATGAGCAGGCAGCAATTGTTTGCCTCCAAAGGTAATAAAAAGCACAGCTGCATTTATTTTCTGATGTAAAGTCTGTAATGACTTGTAAAATATGAAGCTCAAATATACATTTGACTAGAAGTTTCTACAAACTTTTTGATGGCAGTGAACCAGTGAGATGAAAAAGATAATCTGATCTTTCATATATAAATGAAAGTGTTTTTGTTACAACTCAACGAAGAATGAGACCCCCTGTTAGCTTTTGAATTGCCAAAGTTTTTAAATCAGGAATTGGAAGAAGAAGTTGTGTAAATTTTTCTGTTCTTTAAAGTAGAAGAACCCCACATGGATGCTGATTGCACGAGTCAAGGTTCTGACTGGAGTCCTCAGTGGGATGTGGCCCAGTTTCATCCATAACACTGCTGAAGCCAAAAATTGCACCTTCCTTGGAGTGTGAACACTGACAAGTCAACTGAAAATACTTGAGACAGGAGTCGAGGAGAAATAATCCCTTCTTTTTTCAAGTGTTTCATAAATGGTTTATTTTGTGGAATAAAGATGCTTTTTTTTTTCAAATGTCAGAAATGGATTTGAAGGATGAGGATCATTTATATTTCAGTTTCGACACAAATCTTATTTAATCCTACAGGCTTGTGTGTATCAATACCATTAAAATCTCAGGTGGTTTGAATGATGGAAAATTTACTTCATATTAACTCTGTGAAGGCAGCAGTTTGGTATGAAAGAATAGTTGTTAAATTTATATATTATTTTTTTTGTTTTGTTGCTCCATTGGTTTCTCTTCAGATCAGGTTACAATACTGTTGTAGAAAATATGTCAAAATACAAAATTTGCTTGCATGCACATGTTCCCACAGATTTGTGAAATACAATCGCAGTAAGAAACTAAAAAAGCTAATTTCTTGGTGTTTTCCTTAAGGGTATGGTTCAGGCTTTGTTTTTTTTAATGAGTTTCTTTGAAGAGAATGTAAGTGGTTATCTTTTCCTGACATAGACAGCAGTCACAACTGGATAAGAGAAAGAATCAAGGAGAAATACACATGAAGAAGTTGAGCTACATCTTGTTAGCCTCAGAGGCCTGTTCCAGAGCAGCCATCCAAAATAACTCCAACTTCAAATATTTTAATTGAAAGGTTTCACTCTGCTTCTTTGTTGGATCATGATCCATGGTCAAAGGAAACGTGAATGACTCTAAGCTACTACCACAACAAACGTTACCTCAATATCTGTAAAACTGAATTAGTTATAGTCATTTTTGTGTTGGCTAAAATTGCTTTGTTGCACAAATGACACTAGGGACGGGTGGACACAATTTCCCTACCCCCCAGATTCATTGTGACCCTGAGCCATCCCCCCACTGATCCTAGAGTACATAGGGAAAGAACAATATCTGATTAAAACTAATGATTAATGTTCCCTTAGACTAACTTTGCAGTATTGTACAAAATAAAGAATTTAATAAATGATAAAGCACTTTTTATGTTGTACAATGCAATAATTGTTCCACACTTAACCTATTGTATTGATGTTTGGGGAAAAGTATTTACAAATGTATTGTTCCATCAGTTGAAGTTATTGAAGTTCTATGACTTGGTTGATTATAGTACTTTGTCAGTTATGTATAGGGCTCCTAAAAACACACTACCTTCAAACATCCAATTACATTTTGTTAAAAGAGAGTTTTTACAATCTTAAGGGGATAGAGATGTTTGTCAAACCTAAAGTTCGAACCAGTTTGAGGGAATGGAGTACTTAAATCATGGGAATAAAATTATGGAATGATCTGGAGGATGACGTTAAAAATGCCAGATCAGTTCTCATAATCTTAGACGCAACCTACATTCACAAGATCAGAATCTCCTTTTGGTTCCACGCACTTGCTTCAAGACCTGTGGTGACCGTGCCTTCTCTTCCACTGCCCCAAGGCTGCACTCCATCAGTAACATTGATTCCTTTAAGAAAAATCTAAACCCACTTTTTTTACTCAAGCATTTGGCTAAACATTTTCTGCTATCTACAGCCTGAGCCTATAGTGCCTGCCTGTCATTCATTTCTTTGTATTTCTGAAAACCTGTAAAAAGTCTCTACCGTATTCACCCTGGGACAATCTTATTTCTCTGATTCACTGTTGGTTGCCACATTCAGACTTCTTTCAGCCTTGCCCCTTTTTATTCCCACCTGTTGTTGTGCTCTGTTTTCTTTCTGCTCTGAGCTGGAATTTATTTTGTCTGCCTATCTGATGTTTTATTGCCTTCTATACATTCTTAACACTACCGATGATTGTGCAGCACCTTGTGAATTTATTTCTATGAAAGGCACTTTATAAATACAACTTTACTTACTTACTAGAAACAGTTGTGGCAACCATCTTGAATTTTAAAATCCAGTGTTTTCCTGTATTTGTATGTGCCCCCTCTAGAAAAATCACCACTGTGTCACCCCTTGCAAAAAAAACTTACTCCGCCCCTGCTTTTAGGGAGTTGCTCATCATGAAACAAACACATCTGTGTGACTGCATGAGAAATTTAAATAGTGAGGACATACATTTCTGCTTCACCACAGCAGGATGCTGAAATCATTTAGTTGGTGTGGGATTATGGTTTTAAGCATGTTGGCGAATCAAGTGCAGCAAATCAAGCCTGAATGTTGATGAAAGCCTAATCTTGTTTTGGCCTCTCACCTCCCAACTAATCCAAGTCTTTCATCCAACTCTCTTCTGTCCTACTCTCCATTTTACCACAGAAGACATCTGTAGAAGTTGTTTATGTGATGTAGCCTATTCTATGATGTAACGACAGCAATCATCTCAAACGCCTCCCATTTCCAGTGAGATCACAGAGATGTGTTCTCGTAAATGCAAAGCTAATTCAAATCACCCAGGTGTGGGCCAGCATGCAAACCTGCTCTACTGGAGCAAAGGCAGGACAAGAAAGATGCAGCTCATCCATCCTGAAATGATCAGCCTCCGCCTGATGTTCCTCTGCTTCAGCCTGTCTTAATTAATGCCTGTCAAATCGAAATTTCTCTTTGAAGTGAATTCCTTACGCCGTCTCTCCTCTCCCGCGTCTGGTTCTCGTCTCTGTCCAGGTGTTTGGAGCTGCACCCAAATAACCTCCCGGCCCTCATGGCTCTCGCCGTGAGCCTGACCAACACGGGGATGCGTCACGATGCCTGCGAGGCCCTGCTCCGCTGGCTCAGATACAATCCCAAGTACAAGCACCTGCTGAAAAGCAAAACCCATCTGATAGGGTCCCCGAACTCTCAGCGCAGGATGTCATACGCTCCCAACATGAGCCGACATGAAAGGTAGAGAGTTGACACCATTTAATGTTTAACATTTTCTGTTTACTGTTTGTCATTTTTGCATAAAATCCAAAAGCGAGGAATCAAACTGAGGAATCAAGGAGAAAAATGACTAAACCTTTGCTGCAATAAATAATGAAATTTGCTGCAATTTATTTGTTATATCTAGACTATCATAAAGAATAAACTCATCATTTCAGATGAAGCAAACAATGCAGTAATCAGTAAGTAGGTCAACTGGCTATTGTAATAGTACATTTTTATTTAATTGCAATAATCTTTGAACATATTCGAACATGCCTTTCAAATTCAAAATGTTTTCCCGCTTTTAAAGTCTTATTTGCTTTATTTTAATTACCATGACTTTGTCAGAGAGACTAATTGTATTTAATGATTTCACCACCACAGCCAATGTTATTTAAAGGAGACGCCATGTTTTAAAATTCTTCTTTTTCACATTTAAATCATTCATATGGGGTCTATATGAAATGGAACTGCAATGCTTTGGTCTGAATTCCTCCTTAATAATCCTGGTTCACCACTTGTCTGAAGTGTGTCTCAGATCAACTCGTTTTGAGGCTGTTTAAATGCAAACAAGGCGCTTCACACCCCGCCCCCCTCCAGCTTCCAGAGTGATGCATTCTAGTTTAATAGAGAGGTTTACAAATAAATAACGACGCAGACAATTTTTTTTTACAAATTCATAAAAAGATGTCAACAAGGGAAGACTTGTCCATCCAGTCTAACATGTTGGAGCCAGAATCTGACCCAGAGCCAGAGGAGAATGAAGATGACCAAATTATAGTTAGTAAGTCCAGACCTTATTTGGCAGTTAAATTGCAAATTATGTGACATAATTTTTCAGAAAACGTCAAAAAAATATGCCTAAACAGAAAATAAATATATCTACGCAGCACCGGGAGAAACTAAATGAAACCTTTCTGCACTCCTAGAGACTCCAAGCACACAACAAAATGCATTTAATGGCTAAAAAAGTGGATTTTGCATGATATGTCTTCTTTAATTTAATTACTGGGACACCATACATGGATCCAGGAATATACATCCTGTAAAACAGTTTTAGCTGCTGTGTAGTGCATGATGTTGTAGGCCTGTCCGATTTTTAAAAAAGCCTTATTCTTCTTCCAATGCAAAGCCGAACATTATCAAACCATTAATCGTCTAGCTGGTGAGGAGAGATACAGGTAGAACCCAATTACTGAGCTATCCCCTCCAGACCATCAGTTTTTTTTTATTTCTGCAGCATAGTCCATCCCTCTGTCCTTAACCTTCTCGGCACAGTTATTCAGCATCTCTTTTCCCTTTTCACTGTCAAGTATGTCTATTTCACCCTCCAATCTTTTGTGCTCAACTTACCTAAAAGGCCAACTCTTATCTTTACACAAACAATAGAACCAGATGACCATTGAGGCTGAGTTCATTCTTTTTTCAGTGAAATTGCTGTTTTACAAAAGATCCGTCTGAATTCTCAGCTACAAGGTTTTTTTAATAATCAGCCCTCCACAGTTCTTTATCTCTTCCCTCTCTTTCCCTGTTTATCCTCTATGAATGCAAGTTCTGCAGAGTGCTCATACAGCAGTCTTAAGTTACATCAAGCCTTCTGTGTGTGTGTATGTGTGTGTTTGTGTGTGTGTGTTCACAGCTCACTACTGCCAGAGGTCAAGGAGCTCTTTCTGGAAGCGGTTCAGCACAACTCAGACAGCATTGACCCGGATTTGCAGACGGGCCTTGGGGTGCTCTACAACCTCAGCGGAGAGTTCAACAAAGCTGTAGAGGCCTTCAACACAGCCCTGTCAATTCGGCCAGAGGTAGGAAACCCCTTACACACAAGCACACACTCCCATGCACAGAGGCAAGCTACAACAATGTCCATGGCTGAGACAACTCTGAAGAATACATTAGAAACTGTTTAATGAACAACAACAAAAAGGTAATAAAAGTTCTCTAAATAGGAACAGTGCAAACAATAAAATGAAATAAAAGATTCACAAAATAAGAATAAAACACCAGACTAGGTATTTAAAGCCTGCCTGAATAAAAGAGTTTTAAAATTAATTTAAAAAACTAGTCAGTGATGGAGCGTACACTCTAAGAAATGAAGTGTTGAATTTATTATCCAAACTGGTTCCATTAAACCAAGTTGAGTAACTTAGACAACTAACATAATTTTTTTAAAGAAAAAATATGGAAATTTCTTGACATTTACTCACCTTGGTTAGTTGAACCAGTTGACAAAACTTGGATAAGTAAATTTAACACTTCATTTTTTAGCGTGTAAGTCCTGAAGAAGCTGATTCCAAAGTCTGAATGCAGCAACTAAATAAGTTGGAGTAAAACAAATACAGTGGCTGTCTCAATTCATGGGCTGCATCCTCATGAGTACGTAGCCCAACTGAACCTCGTGGGCCATGTCCTTCCCAGTCCGGGTAGGCTGCATAAAACTTCTGTGAAATGAGACCGTCTAGCCTTTGCTTGACTTCGGCTTGATGTATGTTTGCGTGACCACGTGCTACCCCGTTACCATAGTGATCGGTTTCATATCAGACTTAAAATGCATTGGGTACGTGTATTCACACGTCTATTTACCGGAAGAATAACTTCGCAAATTCTTCTGTCCTTGATGAATTTCCAAACTACGCCAACTTGGTAAAAAAAAAAAAAACTCCACCTTCTTCGTTCTTTGTTTAGTTTGTTTAGTCTGCTGGATACTCAGATGCGTCCTTGAATTGTGAGATTTTGTGGGTCACATTCCTCGGCCACATGAGGAGGAGCCTCCAATTGGGACAGCACTCATCGCGGGGCTGTGACGTATGTGGCCATCAAATGTGCACTCATGAATTGAGACACAGCCAACGACTCAGTGAGGGATATTTGAGGCAAAAATGAAGACAGGCAACGTTTCGTTTTTCAATATTTTCAGGTTCACATGGCAGTCTTTTTTAATCATGGTATTTTATTCAAATACAGTCCATAATATCTTCTGTAAGCAAAGGGGTATAACAAAGTACATTTACTTTGTTACAGTACTAAAGTTTTTTTTTGAGGATCTGTAATTGTACCAAGTATTTTTTTTTTTTTTTGCATCTTAGCTTTATTTTGTTACGTTCAAAACATAAAATTGATACCTACGCCTAGTTACAAATTTAAATACAACCAGAACTCATCCTGAGAAGAGTTGTGTCTGCACTCTAAAAAATGAAGTGTTGAATTTATTTAACCAAGTAATGTCAACTGGTTCTACTAAACTAAGTTGAGTAAAATGTGCAATTTTATGACTTTTACTTTATAAATCTCTGCTTGTAAATACATGAAGTAACTTTTGAGCATCACTTCTTCTTCTTCTTTTCAGTACAGCTGAAAAACCAGGGACAACATTTTTATGTATTCATTATTTCTGTTTTGCTACTGGACTAAACTAAGTCTGACAAATTTGCTACACATCAGAAACAGCAGTTTCTGCTTATAATCACAATGGTCATACTTAATAATGACAAGTTTATTATGGATTTTTACATCAATAAATCATTAGATGAATATAAAGCTAACATGTATAGAAGAGCCTAAAAATGTGCAGTCAGCTGAATGAGCAGTGTTAAAACAAGGCAGGGTATATGCAGTTATGATGCCCTCAAGACTGTTCTCACCACTCTGTTCAATAGAAATTAGTCACCGTTGGTCTATAAAAGTTGCCAGATTTGTTGTTATTTGCTTCATCAAAAAAATAATCTACAAAGTTGCTAAGCTGGCAACAGAGTAGAGAATTTGCCTGCAGCTTCAGAGGAAGAAACGGAGCAGAATAATGAGCGTGCAGAAAGAAAGACCAACAAAAAATAAACAGATTATTAAAGGTTAAATTACAACATATCTGCATTAAATGCAGTATTAAATGTTTAAAAGTATCAATATACCTTTAAATACATGTTATTTGATATTCCAGTCAGAGCTGTTGGACTTTTTAGTAAAAAGGTTGTAGTTCATGCACATTCTGTAATTTGTGCACATGAACATATTTCTTATTTTTACACTATTCTGCTACTCAAAGTAATTTGGCTTTGAGCCAGTGATGACTCTGAGTTGGGTTGGCTTGAGATACCTACTGTAAGTTGTGGTTGGTGAACATGCAGGATGATCTGGTTTCCTCTGAGTGTCAACATATCTGACAGCTGGTTGACTCCAGCTGGCACAACAATATGCCAAAGATGGAAACTCTGTGTTTAATGAAACACTATTTATGGTTGATTTAAGATTCATTCTAATACTCATTATAGTGAATCTCACAAGATTATTTGTTTTATAGATTTTTTTGACGAAATGCAAAAAGTGTCATCAGTTATTTTTGAAAAATTTATTCAACATTTAGTGTAGTTTTATTGACATGCCTGTTTATTTCTGTCTATTTTTTCTAGTTAAGCAATTTAGTTAAACTTTGGGTTTGAAAGGCGCTATATAAATAAAGCTGAGTACAAAACATGATGTTGCATTTTTCTGAAAAGCAGATTATCACCCCTGTTGTGTATGTCTCCTATATTGATTACGCCTATAGTAGTTTAGATTTGCCAAGCAATTAACTGAAATAAGTTTGTTTGAAAAGTGCCATAAGAAGAAAATACAATAAAATAAAAGTGAATTTGAGGAAAGAATTATTTGGTGCTATGAGAACTACAACTACAACCCCAGTACCAATAAAGTTGGGACATTGTGTAAAATCTGACATCTGAAGCAGAGTTCTGAGAGCTTAACAAGCTAAAAGTAGCAGGTAAAGAGCAATGAGTTAAATTAGAACAAACTTTTTGTTTCTTTTCCCTCTTGCAAATCCATCTGTGCCCTCCCTGCACTGTCCTGGGCTGAGTATGACTCACTCCAGTTTCTTATTTGACTTGGTAATTTCTGCTCCCCTACTGGAGAGAAAAACTGCTCTGAAAACAAAAGGGGGGATAATTATCTCCAGCTACCGGGTTTAACAAAAGATGAAGGACCCCTGCACTGACCTCTGTGTGAGCCTGTCTGCCTGCAGGTGGGAAACAAGAACATCTGGTGTGATGTAGTTTTTTAGTATATCATCCTTGCTTTGCCATTTTATTGAAAAAAACTCACATTGAACTTCAAATGGAGTCATTTTTTACACACTATTTCAACTGCATTACAGCCTACAATTATATTTTTAATGGATGGAAAGGATTTAAACTGAAATATGTAAGGAAAAGTGTTAATTTTTAAAATAGAATCACTAGATCACTAAGTTAAGTTAACTAATCACTAACTTTGCTTCCACACACAGTATATACACCAATATATTGGCCGACACCAACCGAAAACACATTAGACTAAAATATTTTTGTGTCTTTGTTGTCTCTAATCAACCCAACACTCAACCTTCATCCAGGACTACTTATTGTGGAATCGACTGGGAGCCACGCTGGCAAATGGGGACCGCAGTGAAGAGGCGGTGGAGGCTTATACAAGAGCTCTCGAGCTGCATCCAGGCTTTATCAGGTCACGCTACAACCTGGGCATCAGCTGTATTAACCTAGGGGCACACAGGTGAGTCACCTGGGACAACATGAGAACAGCTTTGCTCTGGTTTGATGCATTGGAACACACACAAAACACATATAAATTGTTTTAAAGGAGAGGTATTATGCAAAATTGACATTTTTGAGCTTTTTATCATGTTGAAATGTCATTCTTTTATCAAACTCATACCCAGAGTGTTGCTTTGACTCATTCATGTATGTTTCAGAAATCCTTGTAGCCATTTGGAGGTGCAGAATTGCTTGCTCAGACAAAGCACCCACACACACAGCCCCACCGGACTAGCAAAACATATTTTAAAAATGGTGGATGTTCATAATTTTATTGCAAAACTTAGCTTCATAATAATCTATACTTATAGTTTCTTCGCAAAAGATAGCTTAACATTGACATAGAAGAGGATGACAGGGAGTTATTACCAAGCTGAAACATTGTGTAAGAACCGCTGTACTTGCTCCTGTTCTTCAGAAAATGTACTTTCCTGGTCCAATATGGGATCAGTCGAGAAAGGTTTATTTGTGTCCTCGATTGCCATTTTCCAAAACCGATATATATAATGTTGCTTCTTTTTTAACAACAAATACAACGCTCCTATGAAAGGTTGTAAACAGCATGAAGCATTGTTGGGAAGAAATGCTGTAGTGGGAGTGTTGGAAACGGTACGAGGTTCTTAAAGAAACAGAGGCCAATTTCAAGACATTTAGATGATGCAAAGTCAAATTTATTTTTGATTTATACAGTATTGAAGGTAGCATAGTTACTTGATTGTGGTATAGAATTGATGTGTCAGGAAAAACATGGATTGTTTTAAAATGTTTCAGAATAAAAGATAAAATGTTATTTTTATCGTGCATGTAGCATTTTATATGTTATGCATTGAATCCTAATTATGGTAACTGAATTCAAGAGATTAAAGAGGATTCTCTTTACTTTTGTGTGTGTACATGAGGGCTGGCGAGCAACTTACACACATGCTCTTCAACTCGTCCTTTATGTTCACACCAAAAGTAAGGTGGGAAGTCCGGGTTCATCTGCACGCTTTTGCAAATTCTGTGGTGCTAAAAGCTAGGTGACATACAAAAAACCCACAAGACTTGCTGGTGATCTATTCATCAGTTCAGATACTAGCTGGAAACATGCTAGCGAAAACTTTACGTGAGAACTCAGACGTGCTGTATTCATAGATTTATCTGATTGTTCACAAACAGCATATTTATACCTTGACCATTTTCTTTTTTTTTTTTGTTTCCCCAGAGAGGCAGCCAGTAACTTCTTGACCGCTTTGAGTCTTCAGAGAAAAAGCCGGAGTCGCCAGCAGTCTCATGAGGTGATGTCGGGGAACATCTGGGCAGCTTTGAGGATAGCATTATCAATGATGGACCAGCCTGAACTTTTCCAGGCTGCAAACATAGGTGACTTGGATCTTCTCATGCGAGCCTTTAACTTAGACATTTGAAGAAGACAAAAATATAAAAAAGAAAGCGAGGAAGAGATGACGACATCTCCCTGATCACTCATTCTCTGATTTCTACCTGTAAGCCAAAAACCCAAAGTACACATGCCTGAGTTAACATGTGTTAAACTCATAGATTTAAACTACAATGGTCAAACCCTGTCATAGTTTTGCCCTAGTTCTTTGGAGCAGATCAGGGGGAGGGGGGCCGGTTCTTCCAAGGGTTTTGGACGAACATCTTCGCAATGGAATTTGCACTGCAATTTGTGATTTCCCTAAAGAGCACAAGGACAGGCAAAGATTGTATGAGGAATGCCTTAGAGAATGCATCAAATAAAATCTGACTCATCCAGTGGAAATGAGGAGGGCAGCCAGTTAAGACACCCACAGAGAGACCCCACCCCAAAAGCCATTTGCAGCAAATGCAACAAGGTTATTCGAGAGAAAAAACTGCTGACTCAGGATTGTTTCTCCTTTCTTACAAGATGGATTCAGGCTGCATCTCATAACCTGGAGCTCCAGACTGTCTTCCTGGCTCATGCTCCTCTTCTGTCAACAGAGAGTTACAGTATATCAAACTGCATAAATAAGCATTTTACAAAATCAGATACTTGTTTAAAAACTAACATACTTGTAGATTTTCCCTTTGCACTTCAGACAGTAAGATGACTTCTAAGAAATCCAAGTGGAATGTGCAACCCTTACTCAAGCCTTACTCAGCATGCATCCAATCCTATTTATTTACATTATTTATAAGGCAACAACCACAAAAAAATATTGTAAAGCAATTTTTCAGACTGGTTTTGATTTCTTAACATATATGCTGTTTTATTAGCTTAGAAAATTGCTGAGCTTTTAATTATATTGTTTTAAATTATTTTGGTTTTGGCACCAATGCTCTCGTTGTTCCCTTTAAGCTGACTGGCAGAGAAAAAAACAATTTAGGTGGGAAAAAATGATATTTTATTTCAGTCTATGTTACAGGTATCTTTTTAATAACTGATGTAAGCACCATAGTTTATTTTTTATTTCTCCAGAGCACAGTTGCTTTATTACAGCATAGCGTTTCACACAAAGGATTTGTTTATTTTGAGACCACAGCGTGGTGAGCTTCTTAATGCAGTTATTTGCATTTATGTTGCCCAGGCTTATATGATTAATTAAACGGGTTCCTCTCAGCCAACATGCATGATTCAAATATTTCTATGATGATGCTCTGAACATTGCATTTATTTGTTTTGCCACATTAATATGCATCTATATACAGTATATATAAAACAATATGTAATAAAATCTCATGTTCCAGATAAATGTTCTGGAACACCCCAGAAGCTTTCTCATAAATGTGAGTTTTCAGCTGGCAACTTCCTTTGAATCGTAGTATCCAGTTTGAAAGTCATTGTGTAAACTGAACATCAAGCCTCCCCCTCGCTGTGTGACAGAGGAAATGATAGATTATCTGCTGTACCGTACGGCTCAGCACGCTTTGGTTTTTATCAGGTGTGTTCACAGCCCAGGTGTGCTGCGGAAAGTGTCTCTTTTTTTTTTCTTTGTATTGTTGGCTCCTATGCAAAAGGTCATGTTTCATGTTGCTATTCTGAATTGTCGGTTTGTCCCCCGTCAGCCTCAGTGAACCAAAGGGAAGTGTCGATTCTGTGTTTTGAATGACTGCTATCAGGGGGAACCAGAGACCAACACCAGAACCATTCATCTTCCAAATGGTGCAGCTGGGATGTCACCCTCTGTGTCAGAAGAAATGTTTCATCAGGGGAGGGGGGAAAGAAACAAATGCCATCCGGCTAAAGTGCTGCCTTTACATTTTATGAATCTCTGCCATAAAAATGTGTCTTTGGCTGCAGTTGGTGATTGCCATTTGAGAAGAAAGAAAATCCACAGCTGTGATAGTTGTCAAAAAAAGAAAAGTGACACTAAAACCAGCAAGATTATATTTCAGATTAAAGGTATTCATTGCAAACTATGAAAATATTCTAGATCAAATCAAATGTTGCAATTATATATATCAGCAATTCTAAAATGCAGGTACTCACTCGATGTAAACAAAGCACTTTGCTGAATCCACATAAACCTCATAGAAGCTTGAGTTGTGCGATTCTTTGACATATGAAATAAAGTTTAAGGTGCTGGATTAAGATTAAAACAGACCGTCATTAAAGCTGTAATTAAACAATAAATAAACAGAAAAATATTTTCAGCTATGGAATGGCCTTACAGATTATTTAGCAGTAAATTCAAATCTTTATTTAAATTGGCCCGCACGTGGCAAGCATTCAAGTTTCCCTTTTACTTAATGACTTCATCATGAAACACTTCTGTAAATTGGTTTACCTTAAACTACAGAGAAGCAACTGCAGGCCTTTTGATTTTTTTTTGACTAATTAGAGCAGAGCTTGGCTCCTAAGAAAAAAGCCTAAATAAGCCTTTCTGACTACACAAAGAATGTGCAGAAAATTGTTTTGAACTGTAAGCTTTTTCCCAGTTTCCCTTAAAACTTAACTATTAAACAAGTGGTTCCTAAAGCAGGTTTTTGAAAACACCAAGTGGATGTAATTATTGAACTCTGTTTTGTATTGTCATTATGTTATTGTTTAATTGACTTATTAGCAATGTTTGTGCACTTTATCCAGCAAAAGTTGGTATTGCAAGTTTCTGCTGATGTTATTTGGTTTGTTTTAAGATGAAATGCTTGAGAACCACTGTTTTAATTTTTTTTTAATGGAGTTGTGTGGAATAGTCACAAGACAAGATTCAGAGTAATTTCAGTTTGGAGAATAATGGAAACATTTGAGCAGGGAAGTTAAACTAACCGTTATTTACCACAGAGCTTAGTCAAAAGCAGATTTTATCTAATAGGAGTGGGCGATACTAGCAATGTATCAATCTGATACTGATACTAGTCATGGTATAGATAGTATTAATGCTAGATTGATACAACCAACCCTACTATATTAACCAACAACAAAAATTCAGAACTTTCCCAGCACCTTTAATTTTTTTTGTTGTTGTTTTGTTTTTGTTTTTCCAAGAGGAAGCTGTTTTCACTACACTGTAACAATTAGCCATATTAAAATAAATTTAAAATACTAGATCCTATTCTGAATCTTCTCAAATAATGATCACAAAACAAGTAAAACCGAGTGAAATAAAACGTTCAAACATGGTGCCTTTTCTGTAGTGATATAAGTCAAAATAATACAATAGAACTGGTAAATTCAATTATTTATTGATTTTATTTGGTCACCTCTCAAAATTGGTAATAGCTGATTTATAAAAATACTTCTTGGTAAACTTCTTACCCTATCTCTAAGGGAGAGTCCAGCTACCCTGTGGAGAAAACTTATTTTGACCGCTTGTATCCGCGATCTTGTTCTTTCGGTCACTACCCAAAGTTCGTGACCATAGGTCACAGTAGGAACGTAGACTAATCAGTAAACGGAGAGCTTTGCCTTACAGCTCAGCTCCCTCTTCACCACAACAGACCTGTACAGAGTCCACAAAACTGCGGAAGCCGCACTGATCCATCTATCAATCTCACGCTCCATTCTTCCCTCACTCTTGAACAAGACCCCAAGATACTTAAACCCCTCCACTTGAGGCAGAACTTCACCCTCAACCCAGAGAGAGCAATCCACCCTTTTCCGACTGAGGACCATGGACTCAGATTTGGAGGTGCTGATCTTCATCCCAGCCGATTCACACTGGGCTGCAAACCGCTCCAGTGAGAGCTGAAGATCCTGGTGCGATGACGCCAACAGAGCCACATCATCTGCAAACAGCAGAGATAAAATCCTGAGGCCACCTAACCGGACTCCCTCCGCTCCCTGGCTGCACCGAGAAATTCTGTCCATGTAAGTTATAAACAGAATCGGTGACAACAGGCAGCCCTGGCGGAGTCCAACTCCCACTCTATAGGGGTCCGAATTACTACCGGCAATGAGAACCAAACTCTTGCACCGCTTGTATAAA
Source organism: Cynodonichthys magdalenae (assembly GCA_031762555.1). Lineage (NCBI taxonomy): Eukaryota > Metazoa > Chordata > Actinopteri > Cyprinodontiformes > Rivulidae > Cynodonichthys > Cynodonichthys magdalenae. The sequence continues at coordinate 13,363,877 of JARVJO010000227.1, read as the reverse complement.
GACTGAATGGCCCTTAACAACGAACCAACAATCCCATACTCGCGTAGCACCTCCCACAGTGTATCTCAAGGAACACGGTCGAATGCCTTCTTCAAGTCCACAAAACACATGTAGACTGGATTAGCAAACTCCCATGACCCCTCGAGGACCCTAGTGAGAGTAAAGAGTTGGTCCAGTGTTCCACGGCCAGGACGGAACCCGCGTTGTTCCTCCAGAATCTTAGGTTTGACTATCGATCGGACTTTCTTCTCCAGTACCCCTGAAAAGGCTTAGGAGAGTGATGCCCCTATAATTTGAGCACACCCTCCAATCCACCTTTTTAAAGAGAGGAACCACCACCCCAGTCTGCCAATCCAGTGGCACTGCCCCTGATGTCCACATGATGTTACAAAGGCGTGTCAACCAGGACAGACCCACAACATCCAGAGCCTTGAGGAAATCAGGGCGGATCTCATCCACTCCTGGAGCCCTTCCGTCGTGCAGCTTTTTAACTACCTCAGTGACCTCAGCTCCAGTTATGGACAGACCAGCCCCTAAGTCCCAAGACTCCGCTTCCATAGAAGATGTGCTGGTGGGATTGAGAAGGTCCGAGAAGTATTCCTTCCACCTCCCAACGACATCACTGGTTGAGGTCAACAGCACCCCACCTTCACTGAACACAGTGTTAGTGAAGTGCTGCTTCCCCCGCCTCAGCCGCCGGATGGTTTGCCAGAATCTCCTCGGAGCCGATCGAGAATCTTTGTTCAAGGCCTCACCCAACACCTCCCACATCCCAGCTTTTGCCTCAGCAATGACCAGGGTTGAGGCCCACTTGGCCTGTCAATACTACTCCGCTGCCTCCAGAGTCCTACTAGCCATCAAGGCCAGATAGGACTCCTCCTTCAGCATGACAGCCACGAGTTCGAGGATGGCCACCGCGAGAAGCATCGACAACCTTGCGGCCACAGCTCAAGGCAGCTGCTTCAACAATTGAGGCGGTGACCATGGCCCACTTGGACTCAATATCCCCCGCCTCGGCTGGGATGTAGTTGAAGTTCTCCCGGAGGTGTGAGTTGAAGATCTGTCTGACAGGTTCCTCTGCCAGGCGTTTCCAGCAAACCCTCACTACACGCTTGGGTCTACCTGGTCTGTCCGGCATCTTCCCCGCCATCTGATCCAACTCACTACCAGGTGGTGATCCGTTGACAGCTCAGCTCCTCTCTTCACCCGAGTGTCCAAAACACGAGGCTGCAGATCAGATGACACAACTACAAAGTCAATCATCGATCTGCAACCTAGGGTGTCCTGGTGCCATGTGCACTTATGGACACCCTTATGTTTGAACATGTTGTTTGTGATGGACAAACTGTGACTAGCACAGAAGTCTAACAACAGAACACCGCTCGGGTTCAGATTGGAGAGGCCGTTCCTCCCAATCACGCCTCTCCAGGTCACACTGTCATTCCCCAAGTGGGCATTGAAGTCCCCCTGCAGAATAAAGGAATCCCCAGCTGGAGCACCTTCCAGCACCCCTGCTAAGAACTCCAAGAAGGCTGGGTACTCCGAACAATCATTTGGTGCGTAAGCACAAATGACAGTCAGAGCTCGTTCCCCTACCCGAAGGCGTAGGGAAGCTACCCTCTTATCTACTGGGGTAAACTCCAACACACAGGCACCAAGTTAGGGGCCAAAAGTAGACCCACACCAGCTCAGTGCCTCTCCCCATGGGCAACTACAGAGTAGAATAAAGTCCAGCCCCTCTCGAGGAGATCAGTTCCGAAGCCCAGGCTGTGTGTTGAGGTGAGCCCAACTATATCTAGCCAGTACCTCTTAACCTCACGCACAAGCTCAGGCTCCTTCCCCACCAGAGAGGTGACATTCCATGTCCCAAGGGCCAGTTTTGGTAGGTCAGGGTCAGAGCGCCAAGGTCCCCGCCTTTGGCTACTGCCCATGGCATCATGCACCCGACTTGTATGGACCCTCCTGCAGGTGGTGGGCCCACAGGAACTGCTTAAACTAATATCCAGTTATTTTAAAGCAGTTCACTCTTCAGTGGGCCCGAGTGCTCTGAGTAGCTGTTTGACTCTATTGTCTCCTCAATTCTCCAAACTCAGATTGCTCTGACTGTTTTCCACTACAGATAATGTACTGGCTACTTATTAGTAGCTACAACTCCCCTTCAAATGAACAAAGGCCATAGATGGATCATTTTTACTACATGTCATTAGCTTATTTGAATTATACTTAATCATGGAGGTTCTTCCAAAAATGAAGTTAGACTTATAAAAGTCTTATATGTCCCATCTTTAACAGTAAAAAACCCTCCCACCTCCAGCTTGTTCAGCTTCTCTCAGATCTTTTAACTGTTGAAAATTTTGGACTAACAATTTATTTTTTATTTAAATTTCTATATCTGTTCCCAGCCCTGCCTGCTGTTCTGCATTTATGATTTACTGATCAACTTTCCAATCTGGCTCTGGGCCACAATCTTTTTTCTAATGTAATGTTTCTCTATATGTTTTGTTTTTAATGAAAGAGATTTTCATACTGTATCTGACTTCAGCTTCTTTAGTTTGTCTCATTATATATAAAGCTGAGGATGCCTGGTAACATTTTGTTTTTGTAGAACTACCTTCTCAGGTGAAATGAAGTAGCTTAGCGCATGCACTATGAGGAACAACATGAGGCTGACTGACAGCATGTAAGACTTGTTTCTCCCCAGAAGTGATATTTACATTTGTATGCATGCAAGTGCTTTCTTTTGCTACCACAAACATATAAAGTTAAGTATATAATGAAGTTTCCTTGCAGTGATTCTACAATATTCTGCAGCCTTGATGCTATGAGATATTTAAATAGCCAGCATTTATATCAGTGGTTTCTTGCATACAACAGACAAGGTATGCAGGGCTTCAGTCAACATTTAGTAGAAAGGGAAGAACACATTTCAATTTCTGTCAAAAATAATTAAGCCTAAACTCTGGTGCCCTGCTACAATTAGTTGTTATATTCAGTAGAAATTTTTCGAATTGCCTCTTCTACAAATTGTAAACACACTGCTGAATGCTGCTGCGACCCCTTTCCAGTGGTTACATCATTCTTTAGTGTTCAAAACAACCGAGAGAGACTTTTCTTTAGAATATTTTAGATTAGTGATGACTTTAATGCTTGCAAACTCACTGAAGATGTTAGAAAATATCATTTTTAAAAATGGTACGAACTTTTTTTCTCAGCTGTTTGTTTATGTGAAAAGCTGGAGAAATAATGTTTAAAGTAAACTACTAGAATTTGTTTTATAATAAAATAATAAATACAGAAATATTAGTACAAATACTTTGATTATTAATTTAACTGAAATTGCCAGAATGGTGACAGAAATATTTAAAAGCAATTTAGAGAAATACCTAAATTAGCATTTTTACAAAATTTAGCTGGATTTTGCCCATATTTTTTTTTTTTAAACACACTAGATTTTTTTTCAAATGTTCTGCTTTGACAGTGATGATTACATGTTTGTTTCTTTCCTGCACAATGTAGAAAAAAATAATTTCTGACATGTTTATAGCTGCTTTACAGGTTGGGGTTCATCTGTTTTGTGTACATTTCTTTCCTCACTTTTTAAATTCAATCAGTTTATCAGTACTTCTCACGTGTATAAATAAAATTATATTTTGATGAAAGAAAGTAGTAACTATATACTTTATTTACAGACATTTATTGAAACACCTACTGTAATGCTCATTACTCTGCTGTATAATCACAAGAGGAAGCATTAGCACCTTTAATATGTACATTATGGGAGCAACCTTTTAAAATAAACTGTTATATATTTTCTGCTTGTGTCTTTATTTTCCCAGTTTAAAATAAAAGGTCTGCAGTGAAATTTAATCGAGGCAACATTCAACAAAGGTGTACTTTATTAAATTAACCAAACATTACAAAGTAAACAGTGCCACTGGATACTGCCCTGACTAGAATTACATACACATGAAGCCATATTTAGATTAAAGCCTGTGTTAAACAACTTAAAATAGTTCTTTCAGGAAAACTAATGAAAACTTTTTTAAAAAAATGGCACTAATTTTAGCAAAAACCGCATCAGACTAAACACAAATGAAGATGTTTGACATTTAGTTAAATGAAGGGGGGGAAGAAAATTTGCAAAAGTATCATTGTATAATCCAAATAACTGAATGTCAATGTTTAGTGCACACACTGACATTTGAACAGAAATGTCTGGACAAGAAATATGGAAGAGACCGAGCAGGAGGGAAAGCTGCAACAAAACTAAAATACATAAAGACAATAATATAACCAGGAGGACAAGGGAACCAAATAAAACTCCTTTCACAGCATATGTGGACATTTATGACCAACACTGCTGCGCAAGACAGAAAAAAAAAATGCCAGTGATAAGCAGTAAAAGCACAAATCTTGCATAGAGACTTAGCATTCCCCGCTGCATAGACAACAAACCACTACATCTTGTTTATGAGGTGGTGGAGATTTGACAGAGGTGAAAATTTGCTTTGACAGTGTTAAAGGTCAGCGCTGCAGAAAAGATTTCTATTGTTAAATGGATATTCATCAGAATTTTACCTGGAAAAAAAGCAACAACTGCCTCACCATTCTTATTTGGTTTTGTTCATTCTTCCAGCCACCAACTCCCAACAGTTTTCTATGCATGCCTCCAAGTCTTTTTTCAATTCTTAGAAAATGCATATTTGATGTCTGCAGGGTTGGCTTCTCCTTGACCAGGCTCTAAATGGAAAATATTAAGCAGAACTTGCAGAATAACACAAAATTTATCCTCCGCCAAAGTCAAGATATGAAGAGAACCACTGAGAGAAAGAATGCGTGTTTTTAATCAATAACTTAACATCGTAATGGCTTTTTGATTTTTAGATGCAGCAAAAAATAAAGTCCAGTCCTTTGTAGTGGCATGAAAATAAAGATCTGAACCACAATACTGAGATGATTTTGACAAATTTCCTCTAAGAAACAAGCACAAACTGAAGTACTGAGTACATTATGAATGCTGTGGACATTATGCATAGATGGTACAAAGCTGGTAGTTAAAGTCCATAGGGTTATAATGACTTAAATGGAAGTGGCTACATGTACTGTTTATGTGATTTATGAATATTAAAGCTGAAGAGGAGGTTCTATTTGCGTCAAGCACCATAGTGTTTTACATTCAGTAATGCACAGGATCTGTTGACAAGATGCACTCAGGAGTTCAGCTTTTATAATGCAGTATATTGTTCATTTAAAGTGTGTGGTTTCGCCACATGTTGAAACAAGTAACAAATGAACCAACTGTCCTAAAAAATGTCAACAAGTGTAGATATAAAAAAACTAAACATTTATTTTGTCTTTCGGGGTCAAAGTCTGAATCTGTCAGGGTGATAAAGGAACCAAACAGCAACAGGTGCAGCCGATTTAAAGTATGCCAAGAACGCAAATATTTTGCAATTTAGGCAAAAAAAATATATGACTTTAAATAGAAAAAAAAGTTTGCTGCAGGATCGAGAACTTCAAATTGAAGATGCAGTGCTGACGAAACAGTCATAGTTAAACAGGCCAACACATGCTATAATTAAACACTGTAGTCGATTAAGAAGCACTGAAATTGAAATGAAAATATCACATTCACTTGCATATAGTGGTAAATACACAAAGTCCAATTTTACTGTGTAGGTTGCAGAATATGGACTTGTTTTAGTCACAAAGTACTTTTGGGAAGAAAATACCAGTGGTGGGCACAGTTCCGCTGATAGAGGAACTAACTACTTATTTAGTGAATTAGCATTTTTTCTAACTTTAGAAACTGTTAGTGGACCGATTAGCTTCAGCTAAATTAAGTTCCGCCAATTTTAAGTCCACTAAAAATTTAAAGTGTTAAACTTCTATTTTTATGTCATTTATCCCAAATTGAAATAAAAACTATCACCTCTTACAAGCAGTGCTGGACTTGTGTATAGCAAGTAGCATCATTAAAAAAAAGAAAAATATAGCATCATTAGCAGCTAAACTTCAAACTAAGAGACCCATAAACAAATAAAATGACATTTAAAACTTTTTAAATGACAAATACAGAAAAAACTGAATATGTATACAATATGGTAGGGGTAGTATTTGCCATTTCTTGTTTGACTAACTTCAAAAGAATATTAATAAAAATAGAAACTCGATCAAAAAAAGCTTTTATTCTAAAAGTGTTAAACTGAAAGTATCACAAGTTAGACAGGGCCACAACTTGTTTGGATTGGCCGATTTGCAAGAGATGATCCCACCCATCTTCAAATTAGACCATTAGAAACAGGTTTAATGTCAGTCCCACCAGTCTTCAACTGGAAGGAGATGAAGACGTGTTGTTTTAGCGGTTAGCGTTAGCTCACCCCAATTTTCATTTCCGTTTAGTGGTTTAGCATTAGCAGAACTAAGGTTCCTGTTTAGCAGATTAGACATTAGTGAAGCTAACTTTTTACCTAGCTGTGCCCACCATTGGACAGTACTAAATCCACCTGGGTAACTAAGCCAGTGCATCAAAAAAATTAGTTTTCTGATTGAAAGGGACAAAGTTTCACATTTTTAATATTTCCTAAGACTGGGGCAGCTGTCATTCAGCTAGTTATACTGTATATTTACAGTCTAGTTAACATCTTTTTTAAACCATCTAGTTGTATTAACTTTGCAGTTCAGTTACCTGACAATGAAGAGCATTCACTGTAATTTAAAGTCAAATGTAAAGCTGATTCCTTGTCCGTTGTGTTTACTGAGCATTTTAGGGTCAGCAGTGCAGCACTGCATTGTCACTATACATTTATAAAATGTAGCACTTTGAAAGTGCGGCACAATAGCTAAAGGCAGAGAGGAGGAACGTCCTGATGTGATATGTTAGTTTACAGAGAACTCCAGAAACAGAGATTGCACAAATCCCTCAGTACCTACACATATTCTCTTTTGGATAAACACTGAAATATACATTTAAAGCAATAACACAACTAATGCACATAAAGCATATTGCTTTCCCCTTTCTGACCAGAGTTCTTGGTTGCTCCTGTTCAAGATCTTGATAAGGCAAGCAGCTGGTCTGTGAGGTTTCTTCCATCATTTTCACTGTTGTTACATTTGTCTGTCAATCAGTCCCTTAGGAGCAAGACCGATTGTTTAAAAACTGCAGGGATGGGGGGTGGTGGGGAGGAGGAAAGTGGGTGCGTCTTTAACTGCTAGAAAGTCGGTGGTAAAAGTAGATGTAGCCCAAGTCTTTTGGAGGCCTTTCTGACAAACACACTTTGTGGTCGTTGTAGATCACCCACCTGCATTTAAAAAGAAATCGAATAATTAAAAATATATTCTTATTTTGTTAGGGTAAAAAAAAAAAAACAATTTATTACTAAACTGTATTTTTTGAAGTAGCAGACAGACAATTTTTAATAAAATGACTAACAGAAAATAAAACAACCAATAAAACGTGTTTCTTGTAACTATCAAGGAAGTCTGAATGTTGTAAGCTTTGTCCCTAAACTACATATTAACTGGATTTTATCTCTATAACAGTCTGTAACTCACCTTCCTTCCTTTTTGATGTGACAAACATAATGTCCGGACATTGTGGATGCTCCCATGTGGCTGATGAAGGCAAACAGTTCATATCCTAAAGACAGGAAAACAGACAGAAAAGATTTGTACTGATGCTGTCAGAATCAGATAGGCACATAAAAGACAACAAAATAAGTTTTTAAAAAGGGAACCCAGACTATTTGTAATGAACGTTATTTGATAAAAATTTACTTTAAAAAAAAGACAGTAAAAATACTGTAGACTGCTTAGTTTTTATAAATTTTTTTAAATTTATTGTCCCACAGACATGACATATTATTTACGCCACAAAGCATACTTGGTAAATGATGAAGGTCACTAGGTTCTCCACTGGTAAAATACTTTTTCCCCTCCAGTGCAAGGCTGCAAGCTCTATTCACCCTTAAAGTTAATCTTGGACAAAATCTGACGATCAGCTCTTTTAAATGAAACCGGAATGTCCTGTTGCATCTCAGTAATCCAGGTAAAACAATAAAAAAAAATAATAAGTAGGTCCTCTGGACGGGTTCTTCTTTAATGAAACATTTTCTCTCTCCTTCAAGAGACTTCTTCAGTCTGAAGAGTTTCAGGTGAGCCTCATAAGCACTGCCTCCACATGGTGGACAAACAGGTTGGTCACATGCAAAAGAGGACCATCAGCCAAACAATAGGTCGT
>JARVJO010000227.1:13322285-13334781 GCA_031762555.1 Cynodonichthys magdalenae | reverse complement strand
GGTATTATGTATTTTCCAGGCATATAGTTCAATTCTATACCACAATCAAAGAACTATGTTACCTTCAGTTATGAAAATGCTGTATGCATCAAAAATAAATTTGACTTTGCATCATAGCCTAAACGCCTTAAAATCAGCTTCTGTCTTTTTAATAACCTCATACCATTTCCAACATTCCCACTTCACCACATCGTAAGTTTTGTTAAGAATACAGAGGCTCTTATAAAACGTTTTCACTTGCTAATACACCTCCTACTCATCCTCTTACATATACGTCAATTTTAATCTATTTTTTGTGAAAAAACTATAAATATAGATCATTATGAAGCCATGTCTTGCTATAAAATCATGAACATCCACCATTTGTTAGATATGTTTTGCAGGTTCAATGATGTCAGATCATATATTAACAAAACACATTTTTCATTGGAATTTATCAAATAGGTATATCTGGCCAGACAAATTAAGATATTTGAGGAGGTGAATTATTGAACAAATTAAACAGTTTTATTTTGAAGTTTTTAAGTGTAAATGGGCAGCTGATATTCTACGCAAACTAAAATTACAAACCTATATTCTAATAAAGGAAGCTTACGATCCTGAGCCATATGCAACATTAAACAACAAAGATATGTGTGTGCACAATTTAGATCTGGTACTTTGACTTTGGCTTTGGAGACTGAACGTTTTCGTTCAGTCCCAGAGGCAGATTCTATATGTTCTTTATGGGATTTGGGTGAAATGCATTTTTTGTTTTATTGTCCTTTGTATATGATTTTGAGAAATGAATTTAGTAAAGTTCTTGATGTATATCCAGATTGTTTTTATTTAATGGGTGAAGATAAAGTGCAGTATTTATTTAAGTATTTTGTGTTTCAATTAGCTTATTTTAAAGGCCTGGCACTTCAGGAAGAGGGCACTTGTTGGTTTAAAGAATGTTTATGTCTGTCCGCTTGCATGTACGGTATATGTTTATTGTGTCTTGTAAGCCTGTGTGGGCTGAGCACCTGCTGTGGTGCAAGACACATAGTAAAATATTTCTCTTGCCGCTAGTCTGGTGGAGCTGTGTGGGGGAGACAAAGAAAGAGGGGTGTTCTGTGGAGCGGGAGCTCAGCTGGGGACTGAGCTCAAGGGAGGAGCTTTGTGTAAATAGGCGGTGCTTTGTACCAGCAAATGCTTAGGCAGCTCCACATCACTGCCCCAGGAGATTCAAAGTTTTCTCAAACATGCATGAATGAGTCCAAACAACACTCTGGGTATGTTTTTGATGACCTTTATATCATTAACGTGATATAAAGCTCAAAAAAGTTGACTTTGCATAAAACGCACCCACCACTTTAACACACAGTTACAAAGACTGTCAAGGTTTTAAACTAAAAACTAGCTAATTGAATGTTCAATATTTTTCTAAATTCTGGTTAGTAGAAGTTGTTAAAAAAAATTTCTCTAACATATTACATGTATTGTTGAGTATTCAAGTTGTGACTAGCCTTAAATAAAAAAAAAACATTTAAAAAGTCTTAAGACTAAACATCTTATCTTACATCAGTAATTTTAAAAAAGGATTTAAAGTACATCCTCCAGTACTCACATCCTCTGGAAGTCCGGGATGCTGAAGAGGACTTGCAGTACTGTGCTCAGGTAGCAGTTGTTGCCCAGATTCTTGATGCCCGTGAAACCAGAACCAAACACTGCCTTCAGCTTCATACCGGATTCCTGGATCACCTCCCATTCACTGACCCGCGGCCGGGAGTTATTGTCTGTGTGGTGTCCATTTTCTGTCTGAATTCAAAAGGAATTAATTTGTGTTATGTCTGCAGTGTTTGCAACTGCAGACCTCAATCTTGGAAAACCGTTACAAGTGAATGCCCCCAGTTTAAATATCGCAGCTGTCTCTAATTAGATTGTGCCGATACAAAAGGAAATGATCAAACAATGACTCACTCTTTTCTGCATCTGTAGCATGTCTATTCCAAAGTGTGACAAGTGCTCTGATATGTGAGGGTCCAACACAGCTTCTTCCTCCTCAAATGAATAAACATCTGAAAAACAAAAACCAGTTCGTGACAACAGAAAGCTCCGTTTATGAGCAAACAATGCGCTGATGTTTAAACATTGTAACGACTTTTAGTCAATAACTCATCCAGTTCTTGTTAAAGTCATACTTGCAGTTCAGTATTTATTATTAACAAGGAAAAATTACACCAGCAAAATATGTTTTTTTTTAGCTTTTTGTTTTCCATTTTTGTGTGACCTACCTTTTTACAGACAAAACAAGTCTGCAAAAACTAAAGGCTTAAGTCCAAAAAGAAGATAAACTGCTTTATTTCTTCATCTTTAACAGTACTGCTTTAATCTGGAATTTTTTTTTTTTAGATTTTGCTTCAAAAGAACCGGACATTCTTGGAATTTTTTAAAAGGTCTTATTTAAAAGGTTTCTGGGCTTTCTGATGGGTTTCTAAGTTCTTTGAATTCAGCTGTTTTTTTTCCAGTGAAGAAATTCTGGTTCCTCAGAAACAAATTATAAAAAAATAAATAAATGAACAATGTGCGATGACTCAACATTTCTGAACTGTGCTGTAAATGTGTTTCAGAAAAAGTAACAACATGCTGTACCCCTACACATTATGAAGGAAAAAAATAGTTCATTATTAAATGTTCTGCAAAGTAAACAACATATTTCTGTGTTGATTATGACAAACACAAGAGCATGAATCAGTTTCCAAATTCGCGTTCAGGTAGCCATGTTTTGCAAGTCAGACCTGCTCCGTCTGGGGTGATGGTGTCCAGTTTCACAGCCAGTGGGTAGTTGGTCTCTCTGTAGTGCTCCAGGGCATGGCCGTTCCCTCCGCTTCCGTCGAAGAACCACTTCCCACAGAGCACCGACCCATCCGTCAGGTTCAGCCACAGGTTCTCTTTCATCTCACATTTCTGACACTTCCAGCCACTGGCAGCACACATACAGACGTGAATTACTGTTGTGTAAAACAAGCACTGCAGCTAGACTACAATGAGAGTAAGATATATGAAGGTGAAAAAAGATTAAATCTCCACAATTCAGAACTTAGACTGAAACTTTTAAGTCCTACTTGGGTGGAATTCGAACCCCGTTGTCCAGCTGTCTGAGGCTTCTGGCGTGTCTGGAGACCTGGATCTCCTCCTCCCAGGACTCAGGCTCCTGTTTCTTGTAAGCTGATGGTGCGTTGAGTACTGCGTCACAGGCAATGGTCACCTGGACAGTGAATAAAACCAAAGCTAAGAGAACGTGCGTGGTGTTGTGTCACACTAAAATCAATTTGTTAGTTAAACCTTTTAAGTCAACAGCTACATTTTACATAATGAAGAAGCAACTCATACAGGACAAACTAACTAATACAGAAAGGCATCGTCTTGCAAGACTTGTGCAAGAAAATAGTCATGTTTTATTATGTGACTGGTGTACTTTTATAAAAATCTAAAAGAAAATGTTGAGTAGGTCCTCTGGAAAGGTTGTTCTTTGATAAAAACATTTCGGCTATTCTCCAAGAGACAGTCTGAGGAGTTACAGGCTGATTCAGCCATATAAGCAATACTTTCACATGGTGGACAAACAAGTTTAACAATGACAATCAAAACGATCACCACAACAATCATTGGGGCCCTGATTATCCCTATTGTTCACAGGGGGCCAAGTCATACTCCCAATTACAGCATCGTAACGGGGGTCACTCTCTCAGGGACATAAAGATGTTTTCAACCTTGACAGAGGTAGGTTTGAGAGGAGTAAATGAAGTCATTTCTGTGAAGAGAAACCGCCCATTATTAAATGGCTTAGCTGCACCTCCTCAGCCTAAAGAAGTCTCTAATAGAAGAAACGACACATTTTCAACAAAGAAGACCCCGTCCAGAGGACCTGATTCAACTTGGGTTTTGTTAGATTTTTCTACCTGGATAAATGAAAGGCATCAGGACACTTTTATAAAAAAAATGGAGGGAAAATTAAAACAGACTCTAAAAGTAATGAAAAATGCAAAACAATTAAAGTTGCAAATAAAAAAATAAATTATTTAATGATAAAGCACTGTTAATATTATATAATGCAATAATTGTTCCACATTTGATTTATTGTGTTGAGGTTTGGGGGAAGGCATGTAAAACATTTACAAATTCTACTTGTATTTTGCAAAAAAAGAGCCATAAGAATTATCACCAGTAAACATTACAGTCACCCATCTAATTGTTCCATCAATTGAAACTGTTGAAGTTTTGTGAGTTGGTTGATTATAAGATTTTGTTGATGATGTATAGGGCTCATAAAAACGCATTACCTTTGAACATTCAATCAAATTTCATTAAGAGGGAAAGTATTTATAATCTTAAAGGATTTGAAATATTTGTTAAATCTAAAATACGAACAAACTTGAAAGAGAGATGTACGTCAGTTCAAGGAATAAGGTTGTGGAGCAACTTGGCTAGAGATTATAAAAATGCTGGTTCAATTAATTTATTTGGGAGAATGGTTAAATTTGATTTGTTGTAGAAATATGAAATTGCATATTAGGTATTCATACAAGCTGCTGGTTGAGTAATTGTAAATTAATTAATTAATTTTTAGTTTTGCTGATCATTAGGGTGTGCATTTGTTATTTAGGTGTATATATATATATAATATATACATACATATACACACACACACACACACACACACACACACACACATATACACACACACACATATACACATAGTATTTCTTTTTGTTTGTTAAATGGGGCAGATGTTAAGATTATTTCTTCTTTCTGCTCCCTTTCATTTAATGATTTTGTTTATGTTGATATCTATTTTGTTTTTAAATTTTGTAATTAAATAAAATAAACATTAAAATAAAAAATAAAAAAAAAAGCTTGTGATATTTTCTAGTTCTGAAGACGAGATTCCAAATCTGTCCCAAACTACTACTCAGACACTGAATTAAACAATATCTTCCATCATTAATTGACAATTTTAATGTCTAAAAAATCTAAAAGCTATTAGTCCTTTTAACAGGTTGAAAAACAGGGTTCTCAACCAGAACTCCTTTCAAAACCTGACAACATCCACATAGACCACTATAGGTACTCAAACCTAATATTTAGGCTTTCATCACACCGCCTTTTTAATTTATCAAGTACAGTTATCTTTGGATGTATTGTTACTGGCCTCAACGCTATACTCGGGTCCAAAAATGTGTATAATAACATCACAACTACACATAATTGTGCATATATAAAGACAGAATAGGTATGAGTTGTTCTGCTGCACTGAGTTTGTTGTGTTTTTGATGATATTTTAATTTATCTTGGATTTCTTTTATTTTTGGTTAAAAAAAAATCGCTTTGCAACAAACAAAATGACAGTGAATTTGTGTCATATTCACTAAGAATTATATGAGCAATGCGCAGCTGTTTCACACAATACATATTCAAAACGTAATTTGCATACATAAAGACAAATGCACTCCTAAGCCATGTGTTAAACATAAAACACACTAATTAAAGTTTTAGTTAAGAACTTTAAAAAATGAAGCAAAGAAACACAAAAGAAATAAAAATAATATGAAAACCTCGTGGTTCCCCAAAATGTTGTGTTCCAGAAAAAAACACTTTTAATTAAACAAAACAACAAAATTGAAATCAATAAAATACATTAGTGGTTGATGGTTTGAAGAAACATTCAAGATTGAATATAAAGAATAAAACCCCTTAGAATAAATCTGTCTTTACAAATACAGCAGTTTTCTTTTAAAGAAATGGCTCAAGTTGTGAGGAGTACTTCAGGTCCTGTTACACTATAACACTTTAGACAACTTACGCCAACTTATGAAATTGTTTTATGTCTAAGTTACTAATAAAACTTATATATTTGATCCTTTTGTTAGCATTACAGTATGTACACACCTACAAGCGGCTTCCAGTTGATTTATTTAATTCCATCTTCAACTTAGATGTCTATAAAATTTTCATACGTTGGCATAAGTTCTCTAAAGTGTTATAGTGTGACAGAGCCTTTATGAGGATTCAGCATCATACCTGTTAAATAGTGGCAGATAGCCATCAATTTAATCTTGGTTTCAAGAGTAAATAAAGAATTCTTATAATAAAGTCAAGCATTTCTCAGAACAGAGACAAAAGTAAAGTCATTGTTGAACTGATACAATGATGGCAAAATTAACAACTGATGAGATTTAAATAGTAATAATATAAACAGAATAATTCTTTTTTCATTCTGAATCTTTTTGAATGGCCAAAAATGTGTTTATGTTTTGTTTTCAGTTGTTTAGTTTTTTTTTCCCAACTCACCCGTTAAAAATCATTTTTGATTCACCAAACTGAGTCTGCTCAAACTAAACACTAAATGTTCACAAATCTATCAACAATCTACCTGATGTGAGACCAGAGAACCACTTAGTGCACCTTTCTCCCTCGTCATGCACAAAATAAAACACACAGCTCCGAGTTACTAACCAGAGCGGGCAACTCCTCGATGTTTGGTAAAGGAATCTCAAAGTGGTCTGGAAAAATGACGAGCTTGACTTCATCTTCGTATTCATAGTCGTCTCCATTAAAATCACGGTTTAGCTCTAAATCTACAAGGGAGGAAGCAAATATTCAGTTTTAGTGAGGCATTTATAAATAATGGGCTGCTGTATAATACAAAGCAACACTTTATATATTAGAATAAAACTTGTTAGATGCAAAGTAAAGGGAAACACTTTTTGTTTGACTTTTTACCCTCCAACTCATCTTATTTTTCGGGATTCAGTTAAGTGATTTAATGATCAAATCCACGTCAAACTGAACGTAACCTACATCACAGATGTCACTGCACTTTTAGAGATGTCGGTTTTCAGCTGCAGCCTAAAGTTGTATAGTGACTCATGAAAAACAGAGTCACAAGTTATATCTGACTTTGTTATTATGACCACTGGTTTAATACTAACACATCAGCTAGTTGTTGAATTAGATCACAGAAGTGGTATAGGTCTGACGTTCAACACTAACAGGCCATAAAAGTGATTTAAAAAAAAAACTGACCTAAAGCAAGTAAGAGTAAAGAAATGAGAGTGTTCAAAAAATAAATCAAAGGAAAATAAAAATCTATTGTGCTTAGAATGAGTGGAATGAATTCCTCCAGCAGAGAGGACACCTGGGCCTCGGCAAGCTGCGTCATCGACTCAGTCGAAGAGGGTCTGCCTCGACAGGACGCTGACAGGTGGTGGCAGCTGAGAGGACAGCAGCGAGTGACAGGAGGTGGCCCCAACTATAAACCAACCAACCCCAGGAGGGGGGGTGGAAGTAGTGCGCCAGGCTTTGATTTAGAACGGTTACCAGCCACATTTACAAATAAGTGGGCTAAATTTGGAGAACAGGAGCTGGAGGAGCGGGCTCATCACTGCAAATATCTAACTCTTTGGGTAAAGGACGGCTACAGGAGCAGCTGGCAGGCGACCAACAACAAACAGTCAACAAGAAAGAGCCTCTTATAGCCGAAATGGGAGTCTCTAATGACCGATTTAACATTAAATGACCAAAAGTGTAAAGCTTTTTAAAAATCATCTTCGTTTTGTTCCCAGCGATAAATAAAACACCCATGAGTACAAGTGTTGATTTAACGTCTCCCAACACTTATGGGTTAAAGTGTTTTTAAAAAAATTCAAACCAATCGAGCACATTATGATCCTTAAAGTTTAAGTAATCTGGATTGGATTTCTTTATGATTCTTATTGATGATTCACCAAATATCTTCCTCACTTCTCCTGTCCACTGTCATTTCCAGGTTCACTTTGGCAACAAGTTCTCATCTGACAGGATTAAGAACTAAATGTGACATAATGTTACCTCAGTTTACGTTATCAGTGTTTGGCAACTAATGTATCGGCTGAAATGTTCATATTGGTTAAATCCTTAGATTTTAGTATGTTATAAAATGGATGAATTATAGATGTACTTATTTGTCATCTTTTCTGTGTTTAAGAGAAAATATGTTGACATCTGAAGTCACTACCTTTCATTTTATTTCATTTGAATATATTTTTCTTTTCTTTTTTGTGTAAATTCGTTTTGTTTTTTTTTCAATGAAATGAATTGTTTTTTTTTTTTAAATGAAATGAATAAAGCTTACTTACTTACTACCAGCTAACTCTGAATTGTTTTTTTTGTTTTGTTAATAAGTTCTCATCAGAAGTTTTACATTTTAATTTAATTCAGAATTTTTATTTTTTTTTAAACTCACTTGGAAATCCAGCTTTATCATGTTTTAATTTTATCCAGCAAGAAACTAAAAGGCTGATTTCCTCTTACATAGCTCTGTACAAAATAAAGATGATTTTTAAAAAGCAGCTTTTATTTATTTACAGTTTTGGTAATTTAATGTTAAATCAATCATTTTTGCATTTCTGCAATGTTTCCCTAAGTCCAACATACACTATTTACATATGTAAAAGAAATTTATATATAGAGAGAGAGCTTTTGTCATCTTGCAAAAAAGCTGATTTAACCATTTCACTTGAAAAATAAATGAAAATAAAAATCTCAACTGAGAACAATAACTTTTATTAATATGACCAAATATTCACCTCCACATTTAACTCAGTTTTAGTTTCACACTCTAACCCTGACAGTGGTGGTAAGTTAACACGGTGCTTCAATATTGTGAACTTGATAAAAATAAGCTGCAAAACTGAATGGTGATTTAATCATGTCAGTTATTGTTCAGTGGTCACGGCACACAGCTCTCTAGTTTAACTTAAGTAGCTTTACTGATGCAAAGTTTTATTTGTTTTTTCTCCATAGTCAATATTGATATAGGAAGTAAACATGCCAGGAGTTCCTACCTAGGAACACTTTTCCATTTTTTCTTCTGGGGATAGCACCTCCTGCTGCGCCTGTGGCTTTCTGAAAGAAACAGGAAGGATACAAAACTGATTCAAAGACCTTTCTTTATGCTAAAAAAAATACAAAATGTAGTGCCTTAAATAGTTCTCTTTACTAAAAAAAAACATCTTGAATGTACTGTTGGGTTTAATCAAGATGTTAGTGTTTTTCTTTTGATATAGTTGGTGGATGAACCAGCTACCAGGTCCAGTTACAGGCAAGGGAAACTCCCTCCTACAGTGTCAGGATCAAAATTAAACGCTGATCAACTGAACTGCTTCAGATGTACACATTTCCTATTTACAGTACATTTAACATCATGTTTGGACTTGTCTTTGCCTGCAGTGTTGCTCATTGTCCTTACTATATTTGCACTGCATCCTGCCAAGAGTGATAGAAATGTAACATTTCAAGAAGATGGTCCAACATACTCACACATTTGAGCTTTGGTATTTAAATGGTGGCAGTGTGGTGTGTGTATGGGGGGGGGGGGGGGGGTGACCGAGAGAACTGGAAATTTCCATAAAATATGACTTGACAAAATTCACAGTGCCACCAACAGGTTTGGGTTTAAACAGAGCTGAAGGAGTGAGAATGTTGAGACCAAATGGGCTCTGGGGAGATAAAAAACAGCAGACGCAGGGGCCTGCAGAATGTGAGCAGCTGTTTTCCGACCAGATCTGGGCATTGAAATAGCAACTCTTTTCAAAGCAGAGCCAATCTGATGGCAATTAGAGCCAGTGGGTGAAAAAAAAAAAAGTTTCATTTTTTTTATTTTCGCTAAATGCCTCCATGTGAGCAACTGGTCAATGGAGCAAGAAGTAAAGCCAATAACACATCAAAATTGACCAGAGACCTGAGTCAACAAAACTGTAAGATTATGTTGTCTCCACTTTGATACAAACTAACTTCAAATATTATGTTGCTCATTGCATTATTATTGTGCTGTATTCAAAAATGTTATTGCTGCTAATTTAATTCAAAGTACAATTCCTACATGCAGTAAACTAGTAAAAATTTGAATTCATCATTGCATTGCAATATTTTTTCCAGTTTAATATAGAAGAAAATCCTCTGATTCTATTAGATTCCCTGGCCAGCTTGTCATGTTTTTGTGTTTGCACTCCAAATTTAAAACAAGTATAATTGAGCTACGGTTTTATTTTTAGATATTTTATTTCTCAAAAATGTTAATGTAAACCATGCTAGAATATTCATATCTAAATATCATTAACAGGAGCTCTAATGATTTATTTGTGTACTCATTATGAAACAAATATTGAAGCATTTACAGCAACATTGAATCAAAATTGAATCAGATTGTAACCCAAAGAATTGAAATCAAATTGAATTGGAAGGTTTTTAGCAATACCCAGTCCTATGGTAAACACTCGGGAGCAGCTTCAAACCGCCTACCTCTTTGACGTGCCGTTTGAGGTGCATGTAAACGCTCTGTCCTGTTTTGCGATAATGTCTCTCCACGTGCTCACGTCCGAAGCCCAGGAATGTGTTCATGCACACATACAGGCCTCCCTCAGATTCCTGTAGAGCAAAACAAACAGCAATAATAAGCAGAGCAAAGGTGAGAAACTATGAAACACATGTGAGAAACTTCTCCCAACTTGGGGATCATCTTTTACGTCATGCATTCAAGTCACATATACTGATAACTGTGTAAAAACAGTGGAAAGCAGAACAATTTGCTGCACTATCAGTGAAAAACTGACAAAAATAAAGATAACAACAACAATGTCACATCGGTGATTTAAAATGTTTCTAAACCAAAAAAGAAAAAGACAGACATTAATCAAACATAGAATTACTTTCTTCCTTCTTAATTTATACATCTTGTCACACCAGTTAAAAAAAATGTTGCAGAAATCTAAGTTTTAGCTACAAACCTGCTACTAAAAAATGTTTACTGTAAACTACAAAAACCATTCTCTTTTTACATGGTCATGTAAGCCTAGGTTTAAAAGAATATTTTAAATCTGATCCTATTGATTTTTTATGCTGTCGTTTTTAACTAAAGATCATGATGTTAGAGGGCGTAACGAGAAGTTCAGTGTCTAGTAGTTTAAAAATCACAGCCTGGATTTCTGAATCCAAACAAGACAACAAAGTTTAATTATTTTAATCTATTAACTTGTCAACACAACCTGTGGTTCACTTAGAGATGCTTCAAACAGGACAAGTTGGACCACTTTTTTATGTTATTAAGGAGAAAATCGAAACAAATCTATCCACCTGCGTTCACACGTGGTCAGAACCAAAACAACAGGAAAACACCTCTTCATAACCCAACCTTAAATCAGCCATCAGTGCAAGCTTTATAAACCTCAGTGTTAAACCTTAAAGTGGCCAAGAGTGACATATGAGCCTCAACAGAGCGAGGATAAAAATAAACCAGTCCTCAGGCCAACATGATGAACTCCAGACAGCTGAGTCACCTTTAAAAAAAATCACTTTCAGTCAAAAGAGTAAGACTTGGAGTAAAAGAAAATTGAAAATTAGAACTTTACAAGCACGATAAACTGGAGATACTTAAAATTTGAAGATTAATACCTATTACAGACAGCTAATAATATAAACTGGATTCTTAAAAAAAGAAAGAAAGAAAGAAAAGTAAAAGGCAAGTCTCCAAAAAAAAGGGAAATTTAGACTTTTAAACAGTGGACTAATTCACGTAAAGGAAGCTAACACAGGATAAACAACTAAATTAGCATAACAATTCCTAATGTTTTTGATCATATAAGTATGTTGACATTAGCTCCACTGATTGCTTTAAGCTCAAATGTGCATCAGTGACGTAGTAACGCTGTGAGGTGAAGCTGCAGGTCTCGAGCTCAGCTCAACCAGGTGTGTTTGTTTATTGGCCTGCTCGGATGGAGGACTGTAATGTAGCCTGAACACAAAGAAACCCCCTCTTCCTCTCCTTAGAGACAATTTCTGTCCACAAGAAAGGTGGCTGACACAAACAGAGAGAGAGAGAAAGGGACAGCGTGTGTTCAGACCATCACCCCGCCTGAGACGCGTGTTCCCACCCCGAGAAAGCCCCTCGTGCCTCGGTGTGCGAGCGTGGAGGAGGCGGGGGAGAGCCACTTACCGGAGAGTCGAAGGAAAAGGCGCATTCGCTCTTGAAAACCCTGTCTCCTGTTTTCGGGACCCTGATGGTGGGCATGTAAGGGACCAGCAGCTCTCCCAGGTCTGCAGCCATCTTCGCATTCCTGCTTCCCCCAGCAGAGTGCCGCCGCGGAGCCTCCGGAGCAGCGCTGTCAGAGGAGAGGATGCTATTTTTAAAGCCGCTACATTCTTCGGGGCCAGGGGCGGTGTGCCGCTGAAAACCGTCCGAAATGACAGACAGGGAGGTGGAAAGGGGGGCGCAGGCGTTAAGAGGAGAGCAGAGGCTGGGTCTTTTGTTGTTGCTTTTATTTCTTTTTTTTTTACTTACTGAAAAACGTGGACCTGCGCAGAAATTTCACTGCTGCTGTTTGCTGTGCTTTTCTGACAGGGCCACTCCCATTTCTGATGATTCATAGAGACACCCTGACTCTTTACTACATCATGATCTTCCTCCACATTCATGGGGGGGGGGGGGGGGGGGGTC
>JARVJO010000227.1:13296271-13314259 GCA_031762555.1 Cynodonichthys magdalenae | reverse complement strand
CTGGTCTGCGCAGAGATCAATTTTTTACGCCCGCGATGTCGCACAATAAACTGCCCACCGAGTTCACGTTGAACTGTTATGAATGCGACACCAAGCTTATAAAGTTGAGAATCTGTGTCATTTGTGGACAAAATGGAGTCAAATATTGAAGAGTGTCTCATGGAGGAGATTAGAAAACTTTATGATACGTCAATGAAGGAATCTAAGACTTTCAGTGAGCAACAAATTCGTGGGAGGAAATAGCTCAGACCCTGGGTTAGGTAAGTTAGTTTCTTTTGTTTTAAAGCTAAAATGCAAACTATCACTTCCTCCTCGTCCTTGACGCCATGACTGTAATTGGGAGAAATTAAAGAATTTCTCAGGCGGTCAGTACTCTCGAGTATGAAGTTACAAACGTCTGGGGACAATATGCGCGGAGTCCGAGCGGCTCACGGACCGCACACAGTACACCAGAGTATGTGGGAGCCTTAAGCTACAGCATACTCAGAATAAAGTGATACGATATATTAAATGTAGGAACTCGCACACACATTGGAGCTCAGGCGTTTAGTCAGGTTGGAATGCTACCGTTTAAACTACGGGTTAATCAATTAAAATATATTCTTCTTCATAGTATCACAAACAAAAAAGCTCCAAACTACTTATCTCAACAGTTTGAACCAGTACAAAACCACCACTCAGTTGGAACAAGGTTTAGTAAAAAGTCATTCCAAGTCCCAGCTGGTAAATCTTATGGCAAATCTTATTTTCATTATACTGGTGTATTGTTATGGATTGAGTTTCCTGAGCATATTCAGGTTACTGTATGCAAGCCCCTGTTCAAGTGTCAAGTTAAACAGTTCTTATTTCAAAGGTTAGTCAGGCGAGAATTGGATGACTACATTTATTAATATTTTTTTTTAATCAGATTTTTTTATTGTATTTGATGTTATTTGTTATGTAAGTGATTGTGTGTGATGATCTGTGTTGGACCACAATGGAAATAAGTTTTATGCTTTATTGTATTATCCATTTATATTAATGTTACTGTATATTATGTGCAGTGCCATTTATATAATAAATAAAATGAATGAATGAATGAATACATTAGAAAAAATATATTCAAATTTACATCTTTCCAGTAGTTTTCCCACAAAAAAACTGTGGACTGTACAGCGGAAAGATTATTTTCTAAAAGGGTATATTATTCTTTTTATGGAAAAACTACAGGGATGTGCTCGCTCAAACCTTGTTGAACTCATTCAAATCTCAATGGGCTTGCGCGCTCAAAATGTGAGACTAATTGCTCTCCATACCATAACAATTGAAACACTAAACCAGAGCAAAGAAAGCCAGAAGATGCTCCACAATGCTCTCAGTCAATCTGTCCTTTACATGCAGCAAAATAAGCTCTGAAAAGTGATAATGCTGGGCAGACTCTGGCTGTTAAATGAAGTTAGTTCAATGATTTGTAGAAGGTATAGTTTTAGAACAGAGCGTAACCGATTTAGAGGGAAAAAACATGCAAAGTCCAATTGTAATCTATTAATCATCATCGGATAAATGCCGTAAATAATTGTAATTAATTTTTTTGCCAATATCGCCCAACCTAATAACATAATAATAATAATAATATGTCATTATTATCATTATACTATTTTTAGAAGGTAATTTGCAGAATACATTCTTATCATTTACTCTTAAAAATGATCAAATAAGGAAATTAGTCAGGGTAAAAAAAGACAAGATGTCACAGGAAATTGCTGTGCAATCAAAGTATTTTGATTAAGGGAAAAAAAATCTTTTTGTTGAGTTAGACAAACGTTTCTGATTATCAATTATGAAAAAAGAGCTGAAGATGTTAACATGCTTTTATTAACATGCTCTTAAAACAACTTTACGACGTTTTTACAACTGAGAAACTGTGATGGACATTCACTAAAATTCAAAATGTATTTGATTACTTGAAGTGCATTTGTGTCAATTAAGTTCAAAAATCGATCGGTTGATTTTCTAAAAATTAGTAGAGACACAAACTGCAAATACAAACATACTTCCAAATCATTTTTGACCCCCGTTTAGCACATTCAGCACAGCAAAAAAATGAATCAGCTGAATACTCACTCATGCCATTCTTTAGTGGAGACATGACCTCCATGTTCTCTCTGGGAACCCTCAGCTGATTGGTGTCAATGTAGTAGGTGGTGCCACTCTGCTTGCCCTTGTCGCCGTCTGTCTCCATAGGCGTGCTGCCATCATCCCGATCAAGAGTCACACCGATCACTGTGGGGAAGTCCGCCTAAATCAAACAAAACACAACAAAATGCAGGTTACTGCACATTCAAACACATCCTGTTTCGCAAACATTTCCCTGTTGTGGCAAAACTATTAAAACTGCTGCACAACCCATTATTATCCCAAATGGTGCAGGGTTTGACATATTTTTCTTACTTGCCCTGCTGGGCAAGTGATACCAAATGGTAATTGCCAGTGAGTCAAAAATGAATTCTGAAACACCATGGCACAGAGAAACAAACTTGCTTGAACTATGAAACTCAAGAAAAACTTGTTAGAAAAATGTAAAAAATACCTGATTTTAACCTGCCTTGAACTTCTTATTATGAAAAAACTGCTTGTTCATTCTTACTTAAAGCAATAAAAATTTCTAAAAAGGGTTTTTCCAAAATAGCATCTCACGTAAAAGCTAAGAAAAACATAAAATCTATAAATCCTCTATTTTACTCCTAATAAGAGTACACTTTAATGACAGCCAACAGAATGTTGGGATTTTTCTTATATCCTCAACACCAAAATCCCAGGCCTTAAAGCACATAAAACCCTAAACTAATAGTGTTCTGAAATGATCTGAACTCAATTAATTATGTATGTCTCTTGGGTGGCAGCCCTCATTTTCTGACATCAGTGTCATCCCCAGAAAAAAGATGAAAATGCTCAGAGGAAGAAAAAGACACATTGTTAATCAGGTCATTTGCGTGATCTACTTACCTTGGGACAGTCTTCTCCTGCATAGCCAGCTCTAACAGAATAAGAGCCGATGTCAAACACCAATGCTCCCACCTCATCTACAAAAACAACACAAGTGTGTGAATTTGAATTAATCTGTGACTTCAAAAGATATGAGAATGTTGAATTCACTGCTTTAGCAAACGATATATAGTGGAACTAATGTCAAGTCAATTTTACATTGCTGATAATTTTATTTTTAGAGGTAAACACAGCTACACTCTAAAATTGAAATGTTGGATTTATTTAACCATGTTATGTCAACTGGTTCTACTTAACTGAGTTGAGTAAATTAAAAGCAACATACTAATGTTCTTTGGTTAAAAAACTGGTATATTGCTTTGAATTTACTCAACTTAGTTAAGTGGAACCAGTCGACATAACATGGTTAAGTAAATCCAATATTTCATTTTTAGAGTGTAGTTTTTTGCAATGCATTTAAATAACTTGGCACAAAATAGTGACAAAAATATTTTTTATTTATGCTACACATAACATTAAGTCACACACTAAATATACAAATCACTTTTTTATTTGCGATTAAATTAAATGAGATTTTCATTGGTCGGTGATAAATTAAAATAAGGTGGTCAAAGACTTTTTTTATACAGCATCAAAGAAACAACGCAAAATACATTTTATCTTTAACTGTTTAACACTTTGTGTTTTTATCTATATTAAATAACCTTTGTCTCAGTTTGATCAGTATCAGACACATCAATAAGTCAAATCATATTTATTCTATTTTGCATATTTCCCATCTGACAGACACTGACTTTTTTCGGCAAGCTCACTTTCATTCATTCATTCATTTCCAGCTAACGCTGTTGGTAACGTGACTGTAAGATAAAATAAGCTAAGCCACAATACTACGGGCTAACGCTGATAACACATCGCTGTATTTATAAGCTTGTGACGACTGAAATACGATGACATGTCTACAGTTAATCGTAAAGTGTTAGCATAGCTAGCATAATTAGCGAAGTACAAAGCTGGCTAAAGCTACAAGACGCGTGGTCTATATTTTACTTTTGTGTATATCAAAAGGTCTCACTCACCGCCTCCATACACTCCGCCACTCATTCTGGAAGTATTAAAAGTACTTTTCCAAAAGAAGTTATTTGAGTAATTACACAACCGCTAAATGCCTGATCACAACAAAAGACAATTGCTGCTAACGCGGATCAATCTAGCGTAAGCAGGCGCCATAGAGCGTAGGGTCTCCTGTCCAATCAGAACAGTACAACAGAAGTACTTCCGTTTCGTGACAACAACTACTTCCTTCTTCTGAGTGGACGTGGCCCTGCCGAAGCTCACCTGTGTGAGTTACAAAACGATTTTAACTTACTATATTTCGCCTTACATTATAAACCTATGTGAAGTCGGTGTGAATGCGGGTATTATCTCAGCACGGTGGCATTAAAATATGTGAGATGTTGAATCTTGAGTGTCGTTCGTTAATCGTAAATAGGCTTGAGCTCAGCTAACAACCACATGACATGATGGTGCAAAATTAGCAATACTCCCACTCATGTTACAGTTTTAAAAGAAAGGAAGCTAGCACAAGAATAGATCGATTGGCTATATCAAAAGTAAATTTATGTGCAGCCAAGTGTGCAAAGTTGACTAATTGCGCAAGCGCACATGGTGACCATGGTTGAAACAACTGTTATTTGAACGACAGGTGTATGTCCATAATCTTAGACTTTTACGGCAAAAACCATACATTGACAAAAATGTGATTATAGCTGTAAACGTATAAAATTGTGCCACGTTTTTATGAGATTATATCTTAAACTGTTAGTTGCTTTTTAATAAAAATGTTAATTTCTTCTTAGTGTATGCATTAAGAAACTTGTGTTGTCATACACAACCAAAGTTATATCAGAAGTTTGATTTTCATTTACAATGCAGTTTAATTGCCAGAAGCTCGAGCCAGGCGATTTTGTGTGTGTGTGTTTCACTAAATAATTTAGCTTTTCTTTAATAATACATTTTTGCATAAACAGTTGAAGTTTTTTGCAAACTTGAATTTTCTGTAGAGACTGCTCTTTCTTGTTTCTGAGTGCTGACTAACGTGTTCATTTAATTTTTAACTTTGCTTCTAGCACCCATGCAGCGCTGCCTGACTCTGACCCTTGCTCGGCACAGCAGACTCCTTTTGAAAGATAAATTTGCAAGTGTGTACTGCCAGCAGTCAGCTGCCATGTCAAATCTTCTTATCAATCAGCCCAAATACTCCTGGCTGAAAGAGCTGGGTTTATCTGAGGACAACCCTGGTGTTTACAATGGAAGCTGGGGAGGCAGTGGGGAGGTTGTCACATCTCACTGCCCCGCCAACAATGAGCCAATTGCTAGAGTTACCCAGGCTACTTTGGCAGAGTATGAAGAAACCGTCCAGAAGACGAGGGAGGCTTGGAAGGTGTGGGCAGATATTCCAGCTCCGAAACGAGGGGAAATTGTAAGGCAGATTGGGGACGCACTAAGAAGGAAGATTAAAGCCCTTGGAAGTCTGGTGTCTCTTGAAATGGGCAAGATCTACGTTGAGGGAGTGGGCGAAGTTCAGGAATATGTTGATGTCTGTGATTATGCTGTTGGATTATCTAGAATGATTGGCGGACCTATTCTTCCTTCAGAAAGACCGGGGCATGCGCTCCTCGAGCAGTGGAACCCAGTTGGTCTTGTTGGCATCATCACTGCCTTTAACTTCCCTGTGGCTGTCTACGGTTGGAACAACGCTATTGCTTTGACATGCGGCAATGTCTGCCTCTGGAAAGGTGCCCCAACCACTCCTCTCACAAGTGTTGCAGTTACCAGGATTGTGGCAGAAGTGCTGGAGCAGAACAGTCTACCAGGAGCAATCTGCTCCATGACCTGCGGTGGCGCTGACATTGGCACTGCGATGGCAAAGGACGAGCGAGTGGATCTGCTGTCTTTCACTGGCAGCACCCATGTTGGTAAGCTCGTGGCCATGATGGTGCAGGAGAGGTTTGGACGCAAGTTGCTGGAGCTTGGTGGAAACAATGCCATCATTGTGTTTGAGGATGCAGACCTGAACCTCGTGGTGCCCTCTGCTGTTTTTGCCTCTGTGGGAACTGCTGGTCAGCGCTGCACCACAACTCGGAGGCTGATGCTGCACGAGAGTGTCCATGACACAGTTGTTGAGAGAATAGCCAAGGCCTACAAACAAATTCGCATTGGAGATCCCTGGGACCCCAGCACCCTCTATGGTCCTCTGCACACAAAACAAGCTGTGGAGCAGTATCTAGGTGCTGTTGAACAGGCCAAGCAGCAGGGTGGCACTGTGGTTTGTGGAGGAAAGGTGATGGATCGTCCTGGAAACTATGTGGAACCCACCATCATCACAGGACTGGCTCATGATGCACCCATTGTTCATACTGAAACCTTCGTCCCCATCCTCTACGTCCTCAAGTTCAAAACAGAGGAGGAGGCCTTTGCATGGAACAACGAGGTCAAGCAGGGTCTGTCCAGCAGCATCTTCACCAAAGATATGGGGAGAGTTTTCCGTTGGCTGGGGCCCAAAGGATCTGACTGTGGTATCGTAAATGTCAACATTCCTACAAGTGGAGCTGAAATCGGAGGAGCCTTTGGTGGGGAAAAACACACAGGTGGTGGAAGAGAGTCAGGTAGCGACTCCTGGAAGCAGTACATGAGACGCTCGACGTGCACAATAAACTACAGCAAAGATCTTCCTCTGGCCCAAGGCATTAAGTTTGAGTGAAGCTTTCAAAATTCTTTGAGTTTGAGCACCAATGTGCACAAAGGGCAACACTAAATAGTTTTAGTTGTTGCATTGTAGAATTTAAGGAAAAGATTTGTCATCTTGACTTGTATTAAAATAGGTCAGTTCAAATTAATAGTTTGAAATCTCTGATGTCATGATTATAGTTCTGTCATGATTGTAGTTTTGGATTTAAAACCGTTAATGTTTTGTCCTAAAGGTCAAATCTTGGTCCCCCAAAATTTCTGTACACTTTTCTACAAGCACTTAAAATTAAGTTTGCTGACTGTATCTGATACTTTATACTGAAATAAATAAATAAATCCCACCTATATTTTGAAAAAATAAAACTGTGATGAACTGTGTGTTTTTAAAGTAGTGAAACACTGGCTGTAGCCTGATTATAATCTGCTTCAAAATTTTCAACAAAAACTTTTAAAAAATAAAGGCAATGTGCTGACATGGGCTTTCAGTTTTTTATTTTTTAAATATTCACAAAGTATGGGGTTAGCATTCCCAGTCCTAACTTACAAGAAAAATCAGAATTTGGGAGCAGTGGCGCAGAGTAGAGAAGGCGAGTCCGGTGGTTGGAAGGTTCCCAGTTCAAATCCTGTGTTGCATTAAAATTTGAGTGTCAGAGCTGAAGCACCCACATCTACCTCCACTCTCATTTGCATTATATGGCCCCTCGAGCAAGGTCCTTAATCCGTGGGATTGCAGTAACGTGACTTAGCAAAAAAATAAAACTGGATACTTGAGACAACTAGTTTTGCAATATTAAAAAAATATAGTGAAAACTGCTCAAACATGGTATTAAATTGTAGTTTGGCATGTTTTTGAGCACTGCTGTTATTTGGTGGACAAAATATGGCAAATAGATACTAGATAGTTACTAGATGCTATACAAGCACCTATTGTACCATAAGTTTGTTCGCTGTAGATGGTAGCAGCCAAAGGACAAAAACAAAAAATCAGAAATTACAGATTCATGCAGACAAAATTCATTTATTGAAACAGATTTTTATATTGTATTATCAGTTTTCATCTCGAAATTGCAGTGATGTGACTTTTAACAACAGAAAAAAACTTTGGATGCTTTTTTGAAATATAAACAATTACTGAAAATACTTAAACATTGGAAAAGACTTAAAACTTGCTGGGTTGATTGTCCAACAATACATACAGTATACTTAGTCACATTCTAGCATTCATGTGACCTCTAATTTAATAATAAAGAAATCAGCTCTGTCCCTTTAAAAATAAAAAAATACTACTCTATCTCTTGTCCTGCCCCTGTCCCACCCTCCACCCCCTCAGTTTGCTCACCCACCCACTCAGCAGTGCTCCACTCATACTCCAGCTCTACCTTTCTCCATTTACTCCCTCTCTGAGCAACATCTCTGCTGAAAGGAAGAACTGAAACCACAGCACTGAGTGCGACTCATAATCCATGCCATTTAGGACGTATGCAGAAAAACACCCACTTCCTGCGCTGCTCATCTGCACTGGAAAAAGGTAGAAAAGGCTTTATGTTTTTACTTTTTTAATCCCTTTAATAAATTATTTTTTCTGCTTTAGATTGCATGTATTATGTGCTGCCACACCATTACAAATGATATATATAAAGCATTTTTGTGAAAACAATTATATTTTGATAATTGTTTAGATAAGTAATTCTGACATCTGAGTGACAAGCACTATAATAAAAGTGAACCTTACTTTTTTATCCAGCAAAACTGCCAAAATAAACTAGTGAATGTGGCTCATTGAATTGATCGAATTATAAAAGCCTATGTTTGTCTTATTTTGCGTTCACAACCTGCAGTGCCTCAAAATGTCAAGTAAAATTAATTATGGGCTTATGGTAATAAATTAATGATCATCTGGTATCATAGTGGTGCAGCTGTGATGGGAGGTATTTGAAGAGGGTGACATTAACACACC
The DNA here is from genome assembly GCA_031762555.1 of Cynodonichthys magdalenae. Taxonomy (NCBI): domain Eukaryota; kingdom Metazoa; phylum Chordata; class Actinopteri; order Cyprinodontiformes; family Rivulidae; genus Cynodonichthys; species Cynodonichthys magdalenae. The sequence goes on along the minus strand of JARVJO010000227.1, from coordinate 13,305,570 downwards.
AGGGTTGTTCCCCACTTCCTTCTTTTATTTTCTGGTTTTTACCCTGTCCATACATAACTTGTGCAATTCGCTTTTTAGGAAGCTAATGGCATGCTTGTTGCATTCATGTTTTACATAAGTGTATGGGAATCCCCTGGACTGAAATAGTCTCGTTCTTCTCACTTGGCACATTTCCTCTGTGGTTTCTCCTTTAAAAAACACACTGCAGAAATTGAGTTTTGATTTGTGAAATCATTGTCTTTATTATTATTATTATTATTATTTACAATAATTTACTAAAATTTAGTACATAAGACTTTATGACTGCAGCCTGGCTTAACATAAATCCTTTAGAATAAATGTACATACTCCTGTGCTTGTTGTGGCTCAGTGTCCTGCAGCATCACTGAAAGACAAGCTGCTTCTGTAACAGAGACTCACAACAGGGCTGAGCTTAAAAAAAACTCAACACAAGACAAAGGCCTGTTAGAGGTAATGAAGTTTCTCATTCATCCAAATTCCTAAATTGCACAGCAGGGTACAAAAGGAATTTGTACAAAAACAGCGTACACACCTAAAAAAACTATATTGGTTGTGTAACATTTAGTTACAATGATATATTATTATTACTGGTATGCCATTATTAATATTTCTTAGTAATTGTAGTAGTAATAAAGAGTCTTGCAAGTTGGTCATTTTTGACCCTCTTAAATGAGCATGGGCATAATTTACGGGGCGTGGTATGACCCCCCCCCACAATGATTTGATCCCATTGATATACCCCTTCCAATAAAAATACATAATGTGCTCTATTAGAATCTAAATCAACTGGTTAAGTACAGCGCTGCAGCTCTCTCTTTAGGTTGGAAGCCTATATTGTTGAACTGACGTGGAACAGAAAAGGTGCGAGTAAATACAAAGAAAACAAGAAAGTTAACCGTAAAAGTATTACCTGTCATGATCTGTCTGTGTTCATGTTATTTTGGTTCCACTCTGGTTTTCTGTCCTCTTTCTCTGTTTACCTCCTCCTGCCTGTCTTTGCTCCAGCTCCACCCATTCTCACCTGTTCCTTATGTTTCTCTCCCAGGTGTTTCTTGTTTTTAGCTCATTAGTTTCTCCTTTATATTCTGTTCTTTGTCTTCAGTCTGTGTCAGAGCTTTGTTTACTGTTGATATCTTTGTCTCATGCCAAGTCCTGGATTCTTGTAAGTTTGTTTGCTGCCACGCCAGCGCGTTTGATTTATGTAAATAAAACCTTTTTTTTCCCACCTCCTTTTTGTTACCTTCACTCAGTTCTGCATCCTGGGGTTCTTTAAGCCTTGAAAATCTTAACATTACCATGTATTTTAATCCCAAAATATCCTGAATCGTTTTACAGAAGGAAAGGATTTGATAAATAGGAAGAGAGCGTAAACCTCCCAAATGGGAGAAAGTTACGCCTTTGTTAACAAACATGCATTTAAAACTTAATTGAGACATTTTTTTACTACTCGTTTGAGGTTAGAGACATTTAAGTCTGGACAATTTAAAAAAAATAATTTTTATTTTTAATATTTTTGGCCTTTAGAGATAATCAAAATTTCAAAATAAAATAAACTTGAATTAAATCTGAACTCACAAACATTCAAGATCCGTAAATAAACAATACATTTTTTTGAATATTATATGTGCTTCAGGGCTCCATCTTGCTGAAAACCCCCGAATTTTAACTCTGACATTTAGTTTTAAAGTGAAATTCTAATACTTTTTTTTTCAGTGCCTAGTGTTTTCTCGGCGAAGTTTGGTTGGAGTGGAAACCACATTTCTGTATCAATTTAAAGCTTTTCACATGTGGGCATCAACATTAATGCCCTTTTATTTTGTTCCAGTTTAGTCATTATGAAACCTCCTGACCACAAACACTTGTATAAAAGATAAACTGTTGTAGTTATTTTGCTTTTTAATGACACTGTTTCTGATGTTGCTTTATAGATTCTTGTCAATATTTCAAAAAAGGCTAACAGGTTTTTCAGATTATGTGAAAACATAATTGCTTTATTTCAACCTGTGTTTAACACTATTACAAGAATGTTACATTATTTCTCATTGAGAACAAGGGAACAAATATGTTAAATAAAAAGGGAGTTTCTCTTAGACCAAGCTCCAGATCTGCCAGTCATTAGGTAAAACCCTGAAACTGTCAGCATTTATTTTCCTCATTCCATGAAAAATGGAGGCATTGAAGAGGTCGTGGCTCAGCAAGGCACGCATATTTCAAGTCACTTTGAACACTTCAAGAGGGGTTTTTTCCCCTTAATAATCCATTATGCATAGCGGGTCTGGCTCTCCCTGGTATTTCTCCTACCTTCTTGACGTCAGTTGCCATTTGTGAGGGTTACTCTGGCAACGGCCAGCCTCCCTGGGAGATGTCTGATGGATAAGACAGCCCAGATAAAGCCTTTTAAGGCTCTACTGTTGCAACATCTTTTAATTGCCTTTGATACAGTGGAAGTATTACATGAAGGTTGTCAGGGAATATCCCCTCGTGGGGACCACAAAAATTGAGAACATGCAGATAAAAATGTCAATTAGAGAAGTTGCTTCAGATTGATGTCTCTTTATCTTCATTTGATTGGATCAGTGAAACTGGATATGATGGACCTATGGGCTCTGCCCTTTGGTTACACAAAAGAAACATAATGCTGACAATGTGGTTTAGTTCAACATGTTCAAACATGATTCAACACTTGGATGCACAACAAGAACATGGGCTCTATCTGGTTAAATAAAGGTTATTGATTGATTGATTGATGTTAAATACATCATACAAAACCCCTTTTATTTGCAAATTTATTGCTCATTGGAGATTTTCTTCCTTTTTGCTTCTATGCAAAAACATCAGCCAGATAAAGATAAACCATGGCAACTTGTTGACGGCAAACCGTAACATTCAAATTCTGTCATTTACCTAAGACTTTTATTGTGTGCATGGAGCTTTGCTACATGTTGAATTTGCATGAATACAAATTTGCCTCACATGGAGTTGTGCTACTTAATTCAATACCTGCTCCCATCTCCACAATGCTATTTATAGTCTTGCCGACGTATGTGCCTTTCCTTTTTTTTCGCACACCAGGCTATTGATGAGCTATTTTTACAGTGGCGGTTTGCTCCCTCCTTTCCCTCTTGGTTGCCAAGCAATAGACCAAAGAACCTGATTGGCCAAGGATTTGCTTTTGGACATGCTGACTGTGACTCTCAGCTTGCTAATGATTTTGATATATGCTCACTGTAGAGCCTGAGAGCACAGGTGTTCCATCTTTTTATATATTTTGTGTATACTTTTTTTCTTTTACAGTATAAAAAATCTTTTAAGCAAGAGGCTAGAAAATAAAAACAACTACACCATCTTACGTGATCACATTACAGTTGAATTACTCATTGTGTAATTGATCAGTAACATCCGGTATAATCAACCAGAAATGTAAAATATGAACCCAGAAAGCTTTTATGGCAAACACCCGCCATTACAATAATATATCTACTGTATTCCTATATATATATATATATATATATACATTTATTAACTTAGAAGCAATTTAAAAATTGTGTATATTCTTTATGTAAGAAAGACATTTTTGACATTTAAACACTTAAAATAAATCATTGTGTTTATTTTTTCTGTTCATTTCGTTTCACTTTTCACTAACGATAATTGTCAAAGAAAGGAAACCAGATTCCCAGTTACACTAATGACAAACCAATCATAGCACAGTGTCTGTTCTCGCTATTATGTTAACTCTAATCCTTATAATCTGTTTAGGGATAAATTGGTGGGACACACCTAAACCACTGCTGTGTAAGTGAATTCATTTAGACTTAATCTGACCCCATGCCTCTCTGAAAGGAAACCAAGACCTGCAAAACTTTCATCCTCCCTCCATTGATTATGGCTCGTGCAGAGATATGGAAAAGCCTATCCCACTGCTCCCTTTCATTGGCCCCATAAAAAATTCATCCTAATGGAGAGAGAGAGAGTGAGAAGAGACACACACACAGATTATTTTCAATGAGATTGCTGAAGGCCAGGTGAGACATGGCAAAGCTGCCTCCTGCACTTAATAAAGCAAGGCAATTGAGTTAAAATATTTAAATCAAAATGAACTGTGTTTTTTGTGTGTTTTAAATGTAGAGTTTTATTGTGTAAGATATTAAGAGAAAAGTCATTTGGATTATAGTTTTTATTTTAATTACAAGTGATTCTACCGATTCTTCTGAAGAAATGCTTGATTATTGTTGTTTAATGTCATGCAAATTCTGATTTATCCTCATATTAGATGTGTTAAAGCCTTGGGAAATTTAAGAGAGCAAGAGTTTTGTCTAATGTAAAGATGATTGGATGATTTTAAAATTAGAAAACAAACATAAAACATCAGAAAACTTAAATGTAGGTAGTTATATTTGTTTATTTGCTAATTCACTTACACAAACATTTGGTAATATAAGTTAGAAAATACACAAAACAATGTTTTTATTTTTTAAGAATTTAGTTTGTTTTTTAAGGAAATTGCTTAAGTTTGAAATAAAACAATAATATTACATACCTAAGCTGCTGATACTATAGCTTTTTATTTATGTATTATTTTACTGCCTAGAATGATAAAATAAATTTAAAAATTATTTTAAAAAAACAAAACTGGGAGGATGTACATGTTGATGATGTAAACAAAGCATAAGATGTTTTGCATGAATAATTTAGGAGCTCTGTATGAAAATAATTGTGTTCAAAATAATTATATAAAAAGAAAAATTGTTGATTAACCATGGATGACAAAAGGTTTGAGTAATGCTTGTAAAAAACTATAACTTGTATTCATGCTTCTTGAAATTGAGAACGAAAGGAGAAGAGAGCTACAAGAAGTATAAAAATAAGTTGGCATGGATTATAAGAAAACATGAAAAGGAATTTTACAGTGATTTTTTTAGACAAAAATAATAGTAATATGAAAACAACATGGTGAGTAATAAATAGTGTTTTAAAGGGTCATAAAGTAAGATCAGATATTTCACAATATTTTGTAAAAGATGGAATTGAAATCCATGATCAGAATGAAATGCATTTAATCATTATTTTGTTGATGTTGGCCCAAGTCCTGCAGCTAAAATACCAAAAGTAGATAATGATGTGAATCATACAGTCACGGGTTGTACCAACAGTATTTTTCTTGATGGAACTGACAAAGAAAAAATATTGAATATTGTAAAAAATCTTGCAAACAAAAGATCAAAAGATTGGGTGGACATGGATAAGATTGTTTGTAAAGAAAATAATGAATTATGTGATTGAACCATTTACATATATATGTAATTTATAATTTTCAGCAGGAATATTTCCAAACAATATGAAAATAGCCAAGGTAATTCCTCTTTTTAAGAATGGTGAGAAATGTATGTTTAATAATTGCAGACCAATATCCTTGATACCAAAAAAAAAATTTTTTAGAGAAGTTGTTTGTGACAAGATTGGATCAATTTATTGATAAGTAAAATATATTAAGTAGCAGTCAGTATGGGTTTAGAGGTAATAATTCCACCTCAATGGCTCTCGTGGAATTGATAGAACACATAACTGCTGTTGATCGAAAACAGTGTGCTACTTTTTATGTTGACTTAAAGAAAGCTTTCGACACCATTGACCACATATTCTTGATAAATTGAACAAATACGACATTAGAGGAACAGCACTACAATGGGTATCTAGCTATTTGAAAAATAGAGAACAGTTTGTTCGAATAAATGATGTAAGATCTGAATTAAGTAGTATCACATGTGGAGTGCCTCTGGGTTATTTAAGTTATTTATTTTATATGTAAATGACTTGATTAATGTGTCAGGGTTGTTTAATTGTGTTTTATTTGCAGATGACACTATATTTTTTGATTTTGGTAAAAATATAGAACGGATGTTGGAGATGATACAAACAGAATTTGTTAAAATACAAACTTGGTTTAAACTTAATAAATTATTGTTAAATTTAGATAAGACTAATTATATGATATTCAGTAAAAAAAGAGAACTGTAAATTTTCCATTTAGAGTTGATGGTGTTGAGATTTGTAGAGTCAGTGAGTGGAAGTTTCTGGGTGTCATCATTGATGAAAAGCTGACATGGAGACCTCATAAATCATTTAAGATAAAAAAAATTGCCAAATTCATTGCAGTATTGTACAAAGTAAATTACTTATTTAATGATAAAGCATTGTTTATGTTGTATAATGCAATAATTGTTCCACACTTAATCTACTGTACTGATGTTTGGGGAAAAGCACGCAAAACAACTACAAATGCTGTTTTTGTTTTACAGAAAAGAGCCATAAAAACTATCCCATCAAATATATTATTTTATCAATTGAAGTTATTGAAGTTCTATGATTTGGTTGATTATAAATTTTATCAGTTATGTATAGGGGCTCATAAAAACATTTTACAATCAATCATCCAATTACATTTTGTTAAAATAGAAAGTTGTTACAATCTCAAGGGAGATGAGATGTTTGTTAAGCCTAAATTTAGAACCAGTTTGATGGAACGGAGTACTTCAATCCAGGGTATAAGATTATGGAATAATCTGGAGGATGACATTAAAAACGCTAGATCAATGTGTATATTTAAGAGAATGATAAAAGTAAATTTGTTGGAGAAATATGTAAATGTATAATGTACGAATTGTTGCTCAAGATGGAGTTAAACCTTTATTGTTTTTCTTTTTTGTATGATTTTTTGTTTTTGTCATTTGAAGAATATTTTTTGATTGAATTTATTTATTTGAGAAAAAAGGGGCAGATATAATAGGATTTTTTCTTCTTCTGCTACCTTTCATTTCATTTAATTTATAATTTGTATTTTTGTTGTGTATTGAATTTATGGTGTTTTTTAAAGAAATGAATAAACTTAAATAAAAAATAAAAAAGAAGGAGTACAATTTCTACTATTAAGCCTACTACTACATGTTCTATTACTAATACTACAACTGCTATTATCAGTTTGTAGGTCTAATTTTTGTTTCCTGTATCCCATTCGGTTCCTTTTCGTAGAGGGGTTGATGGACTGTACCATTTCAGTCGTGGGTTACGAACCATATTCAGGCATTTCTCAAGCATCTAAAATGTGTAAATAAAAATTCTAACTATGGTTTTAATTTGAGTAGTATTTGACATAAAATATATTTTTAACAAAAAACATAAGTTTAAGTTTGCTTAAAGATAAAAAATATATATGTCTGCAACGACGCACCCCTCCAGATAGGCTGTTGCCATGTTCCCACTTTCATGGGTGTGGTGATTAGCTTGCTTGGTGAACATTTTTTTTGTGTGTGCCAATCCGACCCGAGTACCGTTGTTCTATGACCCGGTAAAGAGGATTAAATTGTCTCACAATTAACACAGCTTCCTTTGGCGATTTGTCTCACAGCTGTTACCATGGCTGTCGTGTGAAATCGGACCGGCGTAACTCGGATTGGAGAAACGGACTGAGCCAAAACGTCTCTTTTTCAGGTGAGGACGTGCAGTCTTGTCTTGTTATTTTGGTGGCTTTTTTATAGTCTATTTCCTGTTTGTTCGGAGCGGTTTTATTATGCTTTTACATCGTGGTTGAGTTTCAGGAATGTATGTGAGAAGCGAGATATTCTGGGAGTAGGAGTGTGGCTGTTGAAAACAACAGTTCCCAGACAGTCAGTCCCCCCACTTGAGGCAAAGCTGAAAAATCCCCAGCGATCCTAAACGCGGCCTTCCTAACGGTCTGTCAAAACACCCTCTATCTTTGGCGGAACTACGAGCAAAATACCTGGCAGTAGTTTCGACTCACACTTGTGTTTTTCCATTTCAGACACAGGATTTCTCTTTTTGTTGCGCAAAACCTTGTGAGGCTTGTGCTTTCTTAAAAAAAGAAAAAAGTTAATAATACATGAGTAATCCGCCCTCATTAGACCTTCAAGTGACGCTTCTGCAGTTTGTTGCTCTTATTTGAAACGTTTCAGGATTCAAGAATTTATGAATAAAAATCAGCACACTTAACTTCAAAACAGGCTTTCAGTGTGATGACTTCCTGTTTGTGTGAAGGGATCAATAGGCACATCTACAATTGTCACTTCTCGTGCTGTGTCACATTCTACAAAATAATTAGTTTAATATCAAACATAGAGCTGTAATTGTGGGCAAGCATTAATCTGCACTGATTAGTTGAATAAAACAGATATTTGAGTGTGACATAAACTAAAAACTAGTGAGGGAAGGAAATTATTCATTGTTGTATTAGAGGAAAAATACCTTGCAGAAAAGTTTATTTTAGAAATTATTGATTAAATAATGTCAATAATCTAAACAGTGAAACACACAAATTGTCCAAAATCCAAGAAAAATTACTTAAGATAGAACAGTCAGCCTGAAAATATTTGTACAAATTGGTTGTCGTTTCGATTGTGCTGAGTCAAAAACGCACACACACACACAACAGCTGTGATAACTGTACAATGGTGGCATTTATTGCTGTGATTGTGATACTGGTATTAAAAATTAAGTTAGCGAGACACCCCATCTTTGACTTGTGACAATTGTTGAAATAGGACACTTTTGTAAAGTGTTTCTCTTTGTTTTTGGTCAGATGGCTTAATAGTTTCTGTGTTGATTCGCCTTCATGTCGCAGCATGTTTTGTTTTGTGGACCAATGAAGTCGATTCATCCTCACTGATGTAAATATCACTGAAAAATAAACTCCTTAGCTAGTCTGTCAACTACCATCTTCTGAAATTCTTAAGTGGTTTATCTTTTTTGAAGTAAAGTTTTTAGCTGCACTGCATTGAGAAAATTCTAGTAACCTTAAAATAATATTCATAATGAGATTTATGTGACCAGCTTTAATAAATGTTATGTGTAGGTGGGCTGAAACAATATTCATGAAGGTGTTAAAGTCATCACATTCATTCATTGTTAATTATTTAGCATATGTACTGGTAGAAATATACTACTAAAGCTTTTTTCTTTTTTTTCCAGAGAAAAACCAATAGTTATTTTAATGCTTAGTATTAATGCATAAAGTAATTAATCATTAAAAAAGGTGACTTAAAAGTAGGCGTGTCTCTGTAATTTGCAGTTTAGACACCTAAATCTTTATGAAAATTAGATTATTTTTTAATCTGTTTATATAAAATATATATATACAGTATATATATATATATGTGTGTGTGTGTGTATGTATATGTATATGTGTGTATGTATATATGTGTATATATATATATATATATATATATATATATATATATATATATATGTATGTATGTATATGTGTG
>JARVJO010000227.1:13268226-13291421 GCA_031762555.1 Cynodonichthys magdalenae | reverse complement strand
TATATATATATGTATGTATGTATATGTGTGTGTCTTTGTCATCTTTATTCAGGGTGCATCCTGCAAAAGCTGCTACTTTAACCCGAAAAACTGAGGCAGATGGTTTTTGACTTACTAGACACAGTTCATTCAGATAAACAATGTTCTTTTTAGATGATATGCTATTAGTCTTGGATTATTTACAGCAGTTCTCATTTCTTTTTTAATTTTCAAAAATCTAAATGGAAAATTAAACCTCGGTAAAAAGCGACATCCAGCACTAGACTGACAGCATCTTCAATTTGAAAATGTGTAGTGGACCAACCATGGCAATGGCTTTCAGTCTGATTTAGGTGGGATCAAATAGAAAATGAAAGTTAGGAGTTCACTTACTTCATATACCCATGCTAAACACAAACTTTATTTTTTGACGACTGATGTAAAACAAAAAATGTATTTTTTGAAAAAATCTGTAAATTAGTTTGTTTCATTTCCTACAAATAAAAATCAAAACAAGGGGTGTTAAAAAAGGTTTCATAGGCATTAAAAAGTCTGTTTTGCTTTAAATGGCTGTAGGGTTGTTTGATTACTACCTACTGCATAAATGTATTTTAAAGAAGCAAAAATTGCCTGTTTTTGTTAGTTTCACAATCTGATGTGTTTTGGACTGAATGTATAGGTTGTTTTAGCAAAATGGCAGCAACTCCTTCATCTGGGCATTCAGAGTATCTCTATCAGCCATACACTAAAGAACAGACTCCAACACACTGCTCTGCCTTTGTCACCCATGGTTCCAAACCAGGCCCTGCACTTTTGTTGGATGGGCTGACTTGTTCTAAGCATCAAATCACAGTAATATCAACATAAGATAAACCTCTAGATTTATATTTGACAACTATAAATTAACAAGTTTCTCGATCATTTATATGAGACAGACAATTTTCACAGCTTGTGTTGCTTCTTAAAATAAGTGTCCTGATTTGGTTTCGCTCTTTGACTTACACAATCAAAGTGTGTGTTAGTCTTCATGTCTTTGTCTTTTTCCAGACTTATGCAGCATCATTTAAATTTCAACTTTTAAACAGCCGTTTGCGAGCTTCATAATCTGTTTGGTGTTCCATTGCATTTCGTGACACAAGCCGTGGACTCGGCTCATCAAGTGTCAAGGGTCGTAGTAAGCGTTGAGCCGTCCACAAGGCGCCCAGTGTGATGTGGTGGACCTCAGAGGCAAACAGCACAACAGGCAGCTTTCGGCACATCTCGTGTGCTGAGAGAGCCTCCTCTTTCAGCGGGTTGCGTCAGCTGGAGGAGAGCATGACGTCACACCTGGGCAGCTAAAAGCTTTGCGATGCCTGATCACCGTTGGAGATGAGCGAGTCCACAATGAGTAGTCCATTGTGTTCTCACTTGTGGCAGAGCAGGGGTTTAAACTAACTGACCAAATCATTTAAAGAGTAGTCTTGTAATTTAATCAGTTTTGTTTATTGTTCATGAAAGGTTTTATTTTTTATGCGTAAATGACAAAACATGAATTTTCTCAGCTTTTGCATTTAAGTGTTTTCCAGGGGATTGGCCTAATTGCTGAATTATGGAAAGTGGAAAGGATTCTCTAAAGGTTAGACTGCTGGATGTAAAACAGCGAGAAAAGTCATGGTGGATGGGGTAGACCAAACATTTCTGAGGAGTGTCTTTAAGTGCTCTGTGACCCACATTCAGGTTCCCCAAGGTAAAGGAAGTGGCAAACTGGCACATGCATAAATACTCGTGCACACTTCTGCAAACAACTGCTTCTTCTGACATGCTTAACCCCAGACACGCATGCTCGTATACTCGCAACCAGATGAACATAATCTACAAATGGCTTCTTTATTAGACATATTGCCTGATAAACTATTCAAACCTGCCCACCATAAACACAGATATTCAGCACACACACAAGGATGTGGGCTGCACAAACAACACAGTGCAACAACACAAAAGGCTGATTGAGTGAGGAAAGGTCAGAGCCCAGTTCAGATGGCCTTTTGAACCAGAGTGAGGGTGTTTGAAGAGCCAGACCACCCTCCAAGCTGCTACCCAGCTCCACCATTTCCCTGGTGTGTGTGTGTGTGTGTGGGAGGTGCAGCATTGTCCTCTCTGCACCGTACCCCCCTCTTTATTCCAAACCCAAACAGGATATCTTTGTGTGATGGAAGTGTTGCTATCCTTTTCTGTCTACCTGTTGAACTTAAAGTATTTCTATCTTTGTTTTGCAGGTGTCAGCTGGTGAAGGGTTTGTGCAAGTGTGTGTGTGTACGCGTGTGTGTGTGTGTGCGTGGCAGCGCGTGTGTCTTCTTAGCCCAGCCAGTGTTTAGAGTGGAGTGCTGCCTGAACACATTTAACAGGGACAATGAGCGAGCTGGAACAGTTACGCCAGGAAGCTGAGCAACTACGCAATCAGATCCGGGTACGTTGAAAAAAGTTTTCCTAAACGTGTTTCAACTAACTTGTCGACCTCCATCTTTTCTGAGCAAAAACTAGATTCAAGATGACCAATTAAATATCCTGCCTCTTTACTATTAAGTCACAACAAATTCAAATATCTATAAAGTTTTTTCATTTTTTTCTCATTTGAAATGATCTCTTGTTGCAGGATGCCAGGAAAGCCTGCAGCGACTCAACTCTTTCACAGGTAAAAAATTTCCTTTCCACATGTGACATTTGATCATTTAAACTCTTAAACGATTTGTCACTAAATTAACTTAGTGCAATAATCTATGTATGTGTCCATTTACTTTGTTCTACTGTAAGTCAGAAGATTGTTTCAGGCTATTAAAATACTTTGCATTCTTTGTCAGTACTTAAAAATGTGCAATCCTCCGAGCCATGTAATTATTCCAAACATAGCTTGAATCAATAAATTACTCGGCTTTCTTTCAGCTTTGCTCCTTGTTCACATCATCAGCCAGTTTTTTGCTACTTCAGCTCGTGTCCAGTTGTAATAAGTGTTTCTGGGCCTCAAATGTAGCTTCCTGTGTTTTGGCAGATCACAGCTGGGCTGGACTCAGTGGGCCGGATACAGATGCGGACACGGCGTACACTCAGGGGCCACCTGGCCAAAATCTATGCAATGCACTGGGGGAGTGACTCCAGGTACTGTTTTATTACACAATACACAAAATCATAATGAGTAGCAGACGTGTACCGACCTATGTAATGAGCAGTTTACTTAAAGTAGGCTCTTACACTTCCTGCATGTTCTCTGACTTTGTTTATTAAACACCTTACAGATAATTGAAAAGGTTTCTATGTAAACTTTTCTCAATATATATTTAAATAAAAATGTATTTGCACTAGTGGGAGTTGATGCTTTGCTATTGGTTTGTTCACTGACTAAATTAAAAAAATCCTTATTTTTGAGCAACTGATCTGCCGTCCTAAGACACTCTGTTATATCTGGTATAAGTTTTGATACTTTGTAGTTTTTGGTTTTATTTTCCAGTTGTTTTAACTTGTATATGCAATATATACCACCCTAATCCCATAAATACTAAAGAAAATTATAAATCTTCCTTTTGGATGTAAAAAGTGCAGACATATTCATTTCTAGAATCCTTGAAATTAAAAAAAAATTGCTGGAAGCATATTTTACAAGGCAAAATATTAAAATAAATGTTAAGGGAGAAATGCCATGCTTTTAAATCCTTATTTTTCACATTTAAATCATTCAGTTGGGGTCTATAAAGTGAAGCTGCAATGCTTTGGTCTGAATTCCTCTTTATTGTATCTCCACAAGACCCTCTTTCACCCGTTTTCTGAAGTATGTCTCAGAGCTACAGGAATGAAGATGTAAATGTTACCAGAGTACCAATAAGTTATTTACCGCTGTAGGAAGTTTGCTCCACCACTTTCTTTTTTTCTTTAAACTTTGTGTTTTATGCTATGTGTTTTTGTGTCATTCTTTCTTTTTGTTTGTCCACCTGTTTCTCAATGCAATGCAATGCAATGGTGCAGTGACGACAGTCCCAGGTGTGGGGCTATATTCTCAGTTCTACCATTATTCTAACTATTTTTACTAATATGACTAATATTACTAATATTACCACAAATGACTGTCACCTTTTACTACCACCTCATATTTAAGCACTAGCAGTGTTTAATGCCCTCGCCACGAGCACAGTAGTGATATTTGCCAGGCACATAAACAGACAAGCTTATTTTCCTTTAAAAATGCAGTTTCTAAGATCTCAAACATTGACAGCTTGTATCCAATGCAAGTTTCAGACTAAGCAACTATACATTTCCTAAATAAATTGATCTTAAAAACTGCTTCTTTTTAAAGGTTTGCTGCAGTTATGAGCACTAAGATTGCACTGAAAATTAGCAATTAGAATGGTTTTCACTATAATGCATGCAGTGAATTAATCTTGATTTATAGAAAATACATTTGGTGTTTTAGGTCAATTTTTTTTAAAACTGTGCTTTAGAAGAATGGCAACAATAAATGGACTTTAATAAAGATAAATAAAATTTTTAGTTTTTCGTTGTATGCATTCCTTTAGCCATAATTCTACAAATTTTTACCTAAGGAACTTTTTGAGTCTTTTGTGTTTCCTTTAATCATGGGTTGCAGATGTTTGCAGTACAAGACAAAAAGGATTATAATAAATCAACAGTTAACGCCAAACGTGATTTTTTTTTTAAAAAACATGCCGCTGCACCTGCTTTTCAGTCCTTATTGTTTTCTTGGTTGTAAGGTGTGAATGTGCATGGGTGTGCCGAGCACCCTGTAGGTGACCCTCCAGGGGGACCAGTGTTTGTTTTGTATACAGCCTCTGACATTTGAGCGTGAAGGCGCTCCTCTTGATTGTACTGCACCACCATCAAACCACTTCCTGTCCCTGGAGAGACAGAAACACCCTGTCAGGATGGGAGGGTGGGGTTCCAGCTGTTTCTGCATCTGTGCCATCCACAAACCTCAAGTCGCTCTTATCATTTCTGCATTCTCACTCGGCCTGCCTCTGTTTTTGTTCTTCAGCCTTATTTTTCTTTTTTTTTTTTGCACTTTTCCAACCTGTCAGTTTTCCACCTCCCACCTGAAAGGGGGGACTTTACATAATCATTGAATATTACACAAATTGGGGCATAAAAAATGCGTTTCTTGCATGAAGAGTCTTCTAGCAAAGAGGAAGGAGGACAAGAGGACTGGGAAAGGAGTTTGTAGCTTATGCTGATTGCTTTTTTGACTCCGTGCCTTGTAATGCAGTTTGTAAGATGGCTGCTTCTTATTGCTTTTAATAAACAACGTGCATGTAGCATAGAGGCTAAAGGATTCCAACTCATGAGCAGAGTGTCATGCTGCTCTGCTTAACTTGTTTTCAGGTTACTTGTCAGTGCCTCACAAGATGGAAAGCTCATCATATGGGACAGCTACACAACAAATAAGGTAAGATCACAGGGACTGTGTGCTTATTGGTTTATTTTAAAACTCGCATATTTGTTGGAAGGACTTGTTTCAAACTGATATTTAGTCCTTACAGAACGCAAACACTAATTTTGATTTTTATAGAAATTTAGATTGTCTAAAACAGTGGTTCCTGACCTATTCGTACATACACCATGGATAGGTCACAAGTCCATCACAGGGGGACCAATTAGCCTAAAATTCATGTTTTCTGTCTGTGGGAGGAAAACCAAGAGGACCCAGAGAGAACATGCAAACTACTCAGAAAGATCCTTGGGCTAGGATTCGATCCAGCAACCTTGCTGAGAGGCAGCAGCTCTACTAACTGAGCCACTGTGCTGCTCTACTGTTCATTTCATTCTATTATTATTTTGATCAAGAGATAATAGTTGAACGTGTCTTTAGGAGAGGTAGAGAGTGGGGAGGAAATTTGGGGGGGTCCACTTATCTACAACATTAAATGAAGTATTGCATTTTATGAGTGAACATGTGAGAAATTTGGCAATTGCTTTACACCGAATGCCCTTCCTGACACAACCTGGGCTCGAGATCTTTGCATTGATCACCGAGCTACAGCAGCCCCACTGTTGCATTTTGTGAAACTGAGGAATAATTAAAGAATAATTCTGACTTGTCTGTTTTAATCAGATGCATGCCATCCCTCTGCGTTCTTCATGGGTGATGACGTGCGCCTACGCCCCCTCTGGGAACTATGTGGCCTGTGGAGGTCTTGACAACATCTGCTCCATATACAGCCTGAAGACCCGCGAGGGCAACGTGCGTGTCACCCGAGAGCTACCGGGGCACACAGGTAGGCATGGGGGAAGCAGAAATGAGACAGAGGGTGCAAGACCACCTCAGTTTGTTTCTGATTTTTACAAACATTCTTTTTTTCCCCCAGTTTATACAACCCAAGTTCAACTTTTTTTTTTGTCATATCTGATTCATTTAATGAAATTTGTTTCATTATTTTTGTCTTCTACAAACACTCCCGCTTCACAGAAGTTATTTTCTCAGGCTAAAGCAGCTGTTAAACTTCCTTTACTCTGTTGCAGATTTAGTTTAAAGTCCATACTCAGACGCTCAGTAGGAAGAGAAGCTGTCTCTTCATCAAATGTGTCTCTCGTTTATTTTCAGGGTATTTGTCCTGCTGTCGGTTCTTGGATGACAGCCAGATCCTAACCAGTTCCGGAGACACCACCTGGTGAGAAGCCATCCCAGTTAAAACATCCAAACTCTCTAGATCAGGAGCAAATCAGCAAAATCTTCTTTGTTTTATTATTTTTTTTCAGAGCAAATAAATCAGTTTTTGATCAGCTTTGTTTCAGATAATTATGGGGTGTCAGTTTAAATCTTGTTCTGTTTCTGTTGTCAATAATAGCTGGGTTTTGTCAAACTGTTTTAGTTTTCAGTGGCAAAAATAAGTTTGTTTTTTTTTGTTTTTTTTTTTTAATTACATATTTTTTCTTTTTGTTGTGTCCCAAACTTTAGCAATGTCTCAATTCAGGGGTTGCTGCCCATGCAGGCCACACCCTACATGGGCCGTAGGCTGCATAAATGACTGTGAAATGAGACAGTCTAGTCTGCAGATGACGCATGTTTGCATGACTATGTGCTGCCTTTTTATCATCGGGATGTTTTTTATCATATGCCTATAGTTGTCTTTTCATGTTATAACTTCACAGAATTCAGTATTATTAAAAAAAAAATTACACAAAAATAAGTAAACAATAATTTGGGTTTAGCTCCAGTATCAGTACTTGTAATTGCAAAAAGAAAAAATAAGTAGGTCCTCTAGACAGGTTCTTCTTTAATGAAACATTTCGTATCTCCTCCAAGAGACTTCTTCAGTCTGAGGAGTTTCAGGCGAGCCTTATAAGCACTGCCTCCACATGGTTGGTCACATGCAAAAGAGGACCATCAACCAAACGATAGGTTGTTAGTGCCTTGATTGGCTCTATTGTTCATAGAGGGTCATGTGCCCCATCACCTGACTATTGTTAGGGTCCTGATTCACACCTGTTGCTCACAGGGAGTCATACTTGGCATGTAGGAGGGGGACAACTGGACACGAAGGCCTCCACCCCTAATGATGGACGTTTCTTCTTCACAAAAATGGCTGATGGTCCTCTTTTGCATGTGACCAACCTGTTTGTCCACCATGTGGAGGCAGTGCTTATAAGGCTGAGTTCACCTGAAACTCCTCAGACTGAAGAAGTCTCTTGGAGGAGAGACGAAACGTTTAATTTAAGAAGAACCTGTCCAGACCTACTTATTTTTTCTTTTTGATTGTTTTACCTGAATTAGTGAGATGCATCAGGACATACTTGTAAGTGCATTTTAACATTTCATTGCAGCAAAAATTTCATCAGCTAAATTGCTAAATATACATTTAAACACAATTTTTTTTTCATTCTGTGATAAGTTTC
Source organism: Cynodonichthys magdalenae (assembly GCA_031762555.1). Classification (NCBI taxonomy): domain Eukaryota; kingdom Metazoa; phylum Chordata; class Actinopteri; order Cyprinodontiformes; family Rivulidae; genus Cynodonichthys; species Cynodonichthys magdalenae. The sequence goes on along the minus strand of JARVJO010000227.1, from coordinate 13,283,570 downwards.
CAAACCCCGCTTAAAAAAAAAAAAAATTCAATCATTGTTTTTCTGTTTAGTTTGCAGATGGTGCAATGAATCTTGAGATCATGGGATCACTCATAGAACTTACAAAATCCTTTTTCCTACTTTGCTTTTCTCCCACAGTGCATTGTGGGATATAGAGACAGGCCAGCAGGCAACTGCCTTCACCGGCCACACAGGCGATGTGATGAGCTTGTCTCTTAGTCCAGACTATAAGACTTTCGTGTCAGGAGCTTGTGATGCCACCTCCAAGCTGTGGGATATCCGCGATGGCATGTGCCGGCAGTCATTCACTGGCCACGTGTCCGACATCAACGCCGTCTGTGTGAGTGCTGAAACGGACTGCAGCAAGGAAAGCAACGTTTTTAAAGACTCCTCCTGTTTATTTAAATCTCTGCTTTTTTAAAATTTTTCTTTTGCAGTTTTTCCCCAATGGGAACGCATTTGGCACAGGTTCAGATGATGCCACCTGCAGGCTGTTTGACCTGCGTGCCGACCAGGAGCTGATGGTGTACAGCCATGACAACATTATCTGCGGCATCACTTCTGTGGCCTTCTCCAAGAGCGGGCGCCTGCTGTTGGCCGGATACGACGACTTCAACTGCAACGTGTGGGACACTCTTAAAGGAGAGCGAGCGGGTATGTAACTTTGATGTCTGATTATAGTTTCCAAATTAAAATAGAAGAGTCTGTTTACTCGGGCTGTGTATTGGCAAGAATTTGGTGATACGATACATATCATGATACAGGCGTCACAATGCAATATATTGTGATTAGGGGTGGGCGATGTATCTAGATTTTTTCAATGTACGATGGTTAAAATGGCGTTATCATAACCATTGAGTATAAATTATCATGCAAACAATACCATGGTCCCTGCAAGCTTGAACACATCACTAGCCCCCTCCCCTCCGGACACAGAGAGAGGAGCATGCATGCATAGGAAAAACATGGTGGCAGCAGGAGATTCGGGAGCATGTGAATGAGAACTGAAGACAACTCAGATAAACTCGTGCCAAAGAGAAACGGCACTGGATCAATAATCTGTCAGTGGTTTGGATTTCATAAAGAGGATGTTGAACTAAATGCGATAATTTGCAAAACATGCCGTTCAGTCAATTTTCTCGTCACTGTTTATACTTTTTGTTTTTGTATTTTAAAGCCATCGCATTTTTTGATTTTACATTTTTTATGTTAAAAGCACAAGATCACCTTTTTAAGTTTCAATGCTTTATTTTTCCTTTTTGCTTAATGTATTTTTTTGCTGCTATGGTCCATTTATTTTTGAGTTTATTAAAGATCTAGAGCACAGGTGTCAAACTCTGGCTCTCGAGGCCATTATCCAGCATGTTTTCTTGTTTCCCTGCTCAACTACACCTGATTTGCATGACTGGATGATTATCAGGCTTCTACAGACTTTAAAGAGGTAATTGAATCACTGAATTGGGTGTGTTGGAGCAGAGAAACGAGGAAAACATGCAGGACAGTGGCCCTCGAGGACCTGACTTTGACACCCCTGATAGAGTGTAGACAACAAAAAGACAGTGGCAATAATTCCATTTGTAAAAAAACTGGTGGTTAAAATGGTTAAAATAAAACATTTACATTTGTTCAGATTCAGTATTCGTTTTTTTTTTATCATTTTTTCATCGATTTTGGAGGTATCGTGATATATATTGTGTATTGTGATATAGCCAAAAAATATCAGGATATAAAATTTTCCTCATATCGTCCAGCCCTTATTGCGATACTGTAAGCAAAAATACTTGTCCAAAAATACTATTTTGAAAAAAACTCTTTTTATGTGTATTTTATTGTTTTAACATTTCTTATTTTATCCACGTTTTCAATAGTTAGGCCAAGTGCCATTCAATAGTTTGATAATAGATTACTGGCAGCTTTTAGATTTTAATATCAATTCAATATAAAAAAATATAGTCACCCAACACACTAACAATAGCCTTGATCTTGAAGCTGCTGCACACAGTCTTTGTTGTTGGCTGTCACGCTGAACCTTAAGGGGAGAGCAGTCATTTCAGTGCACTGTATTTCATATTGTGGTTACATTTGGCCACTTCAGTACTGTCCCACGGGGACCCCCTTGAGCTCGGGGCGCTAGACAAATGCCTGCCTGCCTTCTGTATTGTGACAACAGGCTGCAGTCAGGAGAACAGGCGTCCGGAATGGGATGCTTCAATTTGTCTTAAAATATGGACATTCCAGCTAATAAGGTACCGTTTGCAACCTTATCTTAGGTTAAAAGGCAGCGGGTGTTGGTCTAATCTGCTCAGATTAAACTATCGGTATCAGTGCTAGAGTTTACTCACAGTTCTAATGCTTGAGCTACCGTTATACTCTCTGGCTCCTCAGAAGTAAAGGAGCCAAATGGCTGGCTGGGCGACTACTGCCGACTAGCAGTCCGAGGCTAAACTATAACACAAAAATGAACTGTTGGCATGAAAGTTTACATTTTAAACCTTCATTAAAAATCAATACAGGGCTTTAGAGAATCGATACAGTACTGGGAAAAGAAATATTGTATTTTTTTACACCCCTACTGCTTAGTGGCAAAAAGTGAATTCTTCTTTTGGGAACTGATTCAAAGCAAAGGACTGACTGACTCTTGACTTTGACCTTTACATGGGTATTTTTGTGACCAGCCTGTGACTCTGTTTATGTCCTTTCTCCTCCAGGGGTGCTGGCAGGGCACGACAACAGAGTGAGCTGCTTAGGAGTGACGAACGACGGCATGGCCGTGGCTACCGGCTCCTGGGACAGTTTCCTTCGGATCTGGAACTAAAACGGCTGGCCTGGTGCACTCCGTCACTGCCCACCACCTCTGTCCCACAGCCCCCTCTCTACAAATCCAAAACCATCTGCCGGGCTGGACCTGAGGGGTGCACATTGTTTCAGCTGAAACTTTTACTTTTTTTTTTTTTGTGTCCACTCCTCTCAGCTGAAAACTCGTTCTACCTAAAGGGTCTTTTTTTAATTGTTTTTTTTCCTTTTGTAGATTTGTCAAGTGAAAACTAAAGAAAGCATTTAAAAATACTGAAAAACTAAAGAAAACAAAGTAGTTGATTTCCATCTTCACCTGATTCTTTTCTAGGGGCATTAAAGTGCATCTGCTGCCATTAATAACAACAAGCAAGATTAGCATCAGTGTGTAATATGTAAATGTATATGTAAAGACAGTATATATGTATAGCATTATGTGTGTATATATGCATCATATATGCATATATAATGTGTATGTATATATTTTTGTAGTTTATTTACCACCGTTTTTTTTTTTTTTTTTTTAATCATTTGTTGATGTTTTATTACAGACATATTCACATTACTACTTAATGCCAAAAATATTTATTTTATCCCATTAGAGATAGTCACCTACAAGTTTTTTTTTTTTCTGACTTGCTAATTAAGTCAAGTCTTCTGTCAATTTCAAAAGAAAGTTAAGCATATACGTTAGTAATATAATTTAGCCTGACTAAACTTACTTTTTTCATTTGTGTGAATGTGTTATGATGAGGCAGTGAGCAGAAATTCAGGCATTTTGTGCTTCTTTTTTAACTCCGACATTTCAGAAATCTTAGTTTAGTTTTTTTTTTTTTTTTTTTTTAACAATATGACTCCTAGTTTTCTTCACCCCATTTGTTTTGGATGGACTGCTGTGATTTGAGTGGGAGTATTGAACCCAACTGGTTTCTTTTTTTTTTTTTTTTCTGGATCAAGCTTTAACTCCAAGATAGAAACTGAAGAAATTTGGGCTACGACACGTGAACTGTGTTGTTAAATCGTTAAATGCTGAAAATTTCAAGACCACATCCATTCCATTCAAATCGTCTGCAGTGTGATATGACTGGTGAACAGAGGTGGTTACATCCCTACCTCATATAGCCTGCGGATGAGTATTATTCCTTAAAAATGAGACGAAGGCCTAATGTTGCTGTACGATGTAACAATGTAGTGAAGGGTCACATAAACACAAGCAGAGGTCTGTCTTTTTCTCTGGTCCTGGGACACCGGAGGCCCATATGGACAAAAGCTGGACAGCATGAGAGGATTTTTAAAGGAGCTTCATGTCAGGACCATAAAGGACTCTGTCAACAGCATCTGAGGACTGGGAAAATAAGATGCCAGAGCTCACTGTGTCATTAAGTTTGTCTGTTGTTTTCTCCCCCATGATTGAAAAGTCAAAGTCCTTTTTTTTTTCTTGGTCATTGACAAGGATGTGAATCGAGTGACTGCACAGAACTGAAACGTTAGCCGCTTCAAAGTCACACCAGTGCCACCGCAAGCCTGTTAGAAAAAGAAAACCAACAAGAAGTTTTGAAGATTTAACACTTTGAGCCTTCTTGTTTGTCACCCACAAAAAAAAAAAACACATGATGAACTTTTAATAGAACTTGTGGAGAAAGTACACTCAGTAGATGGAAATGTACACCTAGTAGAGAGCTAGAAATGCACTCGCAAACCGTAGTTGAAACCATTGTGACTTGTTTACCTATAGAAATATTATTGCCAGGTTGGATTTCATCATCATTCATCTTGCATTGTTTGGGCTTCTCGGAAAGCTTCTATAAAACGAACCACACACTCTACACGTGTGTGAAGTGGACCTAATCAGCAGCTGTCTTAGGTGCCTATCTGAACTTTCCAGCCTCGACGGCTGGATAAAGGAGAGATGTGGTACTGTTTTCTCTGTTTTTGCCTTAGAATGCCATTCATATAGTAGGTAATCTAAACATCAGAAATGTTTTACTTTTGCAAATTTGTTTTTGCAAATCAGTGATAAAGTTCTTTTTTTTTTTTTTGTTCCAATAGAGGCACATTCTGATAGTAAACACTAAGACACATGCTTCTAGGAAATCACTGCAGCCACATGCAGCTTCGCACTGCTCCTTAAAGCGTCACTTTTTTATACAAAAACCTCCTTTCTACTCCTACCGTAACGTTTGTAGTTCTTCTAAAAGTTAGTTGGTTGTCAATGAAAACTCCTCTTTGGTATACCGTGATTCTAGTGACCTTTTAAAAAAAAATATATATATATTTTACCTGCTTCCATTTTTGCTTTGCATTAACTGATCAGTACTGAGAGAATGTTTGAAAACGGTTGTAGTTTTTAGACTGAAAATGTCTGAGGTGTGTAAGATATATATTTCGCATATCAGTGTTGAGATGAGTGTTTCTGGTTGGAGGTGGGGCGAGGAAGATGGGAGGATTTTTGGTGATGTATGTGGATAACGTATAAGTGTTACTTCCTAATTTGTGCCAATGCTATCCACAGACCCTGAGCTGTGAACCGAAAACTAGTCCTTTATAACAACAAAAAAAAGGAGACAAAAACCCATTTGCTTACGTTACTCAAGTGCCAATCTTTGCCATCAAATGGTCACATCAGTGTCTCTTTTTAAACCTGTTGCCTGATCACTCAGGTCAGCTGCTTACGTCTGACAATGACTTTTTGTAATCCCAAAGTGTCATTACGCTCACTGTACTCATTAGACTCAAGTTTCTATTTCAGTCTGTGGACATCAGATGTTCATGTGTCAAATACAGATGACAAAATGGTGTCCTGACGGCGTGGATTTAAAGAAACAGAGCATCATTAAGGGAAGTGTTTGTTTTCTGACCTCCAAGCACTGAGTTTAGGTCAGAAAGATTATCTGTGTACTCTGGTCATTGTAAAATTTAGGTGGCGCTGTTGCAAAGCTTTTACTTTTTATGAGTACGCTGCAAGTCCAATTAACATTTTTGTCTTTCCATTGAAGAAGGTCATTGAGTTGTATTTTCTTTTGCGATTGGGGAAATGGCTTCACACCAATAGCCCAATTGGAAATGATTGCATCGTTTAATTCCCAGTTTGTCCACCTTTTAATATTTTAGAACATGTCATTCTATGTAATTGCATGTTCAGTAGTGAAGGATTCCTCTCTAATTTTAGGAAGACTAGAAGAAAATCCACTTATCTATGTGGAGCTTGTGCAATTCAAACTTATACTGAAACCTCTGGCTTCAACTTCCAGGTTAATATATACAGTGTACATGTAAAAAACTTAAGTAGAAGCAGCCTTGTTTGCTCTACTCTTTCAAGACGATGAATAAGTTTGTCGAAATGTATAACCTTACCCACAGAATTACATTTTGCTTCCCTAGAGGCTAAATACTCAGACGTGTTGGGCTGTGTAGCAAGTGAAGTCTGTTAAAGCCAGTGTTAGCAAATAGTTTGAAGGAAAACGCTGGGGTTGCTATGGAAACGTCATTGAAATTGAGCAAATTCAATCAGCAAATTTACGCTGTCATACAGAGCTCATATATTTGCTCTGAACTGATTCGTGTTAAACTTTCTTAAAGGACCATAGATGAGGTTTTTCCACAAATATCTACGATACAGATGTGTTTTCATAGTAACTTCAGTGTTTTTACCAGCTGACTTGTGACCCGGAAGAGGCTCAGCTAATACTCGTAACTCCAAAATGGTCTATTCATGCTGCATCATCATCTGTTTGGCTTGTGGTTTTTCATGTTAGACATGCTTCTTCAGATTACAGTGAATCTAATTACAGTACTGCTGTGTCGGCAAAAATATGTTAGACGTGACTGTTTACAAGTATTTCTCTTTTCCTTTGGTTATAAAGAAATGACTCGAATCCAGGCAATGCAACAGCCCCCTTTCAGTAGCAGAACATGGTGCAACACTATCAATCAGAAGTAACCTTGTGTTGTATTAAATGTTAAGTGGTCTTCTCAGAAAATTCTGCGCTTCCCCAAATGTTGAGCTGCTTCACTCGTTTTTCTTGTTGTTGCTTCCATATTTCATAAGGATCTGTGTGAAGCAAAGTACAAACCACTGTGGCCCTTAAGAGCTGAAGCGGGATTCTCCACATTCGACAGAGATATTCAGCAGGCAAACATTTTGTCTCTGTATAATTCAGCAGTATTAGGAGCTGGAATAGAAACACGTGCCTGCGCAGTTCACTCATGCAAAGTGAAACAGTAAACCTACAAATCAAGAACGGTGCTTGACTTCATTGAACTTTTACATTACCGTTGCTTCGTCAGGTGTTTATTTGAAATTTTTTGGGGGGGTTATTCTCTTTGCTTTAGAACTATCCTCGTGATCTCAGTGGCAGAGCTTGAATCTCAATTCCATTCATTTTTTTTACCCTTTTCTTTGAGTTTGCTGCAGTTGTTACCAGAACTAAAAGAGTAGATGTGTCTTAATCTCTGCTGTGCGAGTTCAGTCAGTATTCAAAGCGATGATTTTAGTCGACTGTCTTATTTAATGTGAACAACTCTCCAACTTTTTGATTAGGTTGCACCACATGAGCACCTATCACAGAACTGCACTGCTCTTTGACTCCACAACTTTACTCTTCACCTTTTTGATTTAAGTTTTGGATTTTCTTTATAATTTATTGCTTTGTTTTAAGCCATCAAAGAGTGAGGACTTGGTGCCATAATTCTCTTACAGTGCTATTGTGTGAAATTATAATCACTTGTTATAAAATAATTTTTATAGTCTTTTTCACACCAAACTTGTTTTTTTTTTTTTTTTTGTATTTGTACAGTGGCTTGGTGATACTGATATGTTGCCATGAGTTATTGTAACCAATAAAGAAAGCTTTTAATCAAGAGGTTTTTCTTGTATGCATGTTTTGAGGCATAAATTGTTGGAAAAAAGTCCCATTTAACCACTTTAAACCTAACATTTTTACATCCTTGTTTGGTTGCTGGTTCCTGTCATCAGGACAGGAGGTGCATTTAATACCTAAAGTGGATTTTGTATAGGATAATGCACCATTTTTGAGGAGACTACATATCAATTGTCCAAAGCAGTTAAAAGTTCATGTGTAATAACTTTTGAATATACTGATTACTGTGAAAAAACAAATTCTTCATAAACAATTTAAAAAATCTAGTGTAAAACCTATAAAATGTCAATTAGAATTTTTGTTAATCTCAGTTGCTAAATAGTGTCCACAGCTGGTCTGTTCCCATTTTAAAGCCATTTTTAAAGCATTACAAAATCAAAATGAAAACCATCAAGTTTAGATTAGTTTATTACAGTCTTGCAAATTTAAAGTATTTTAGGTCACATTCAAAAGAAGAGACAAGAATACAAAATGTAATACCTATTTTAAGTATAAATAAAATATAAAATATCTGAAGATTTTATTGTTCAAAAATAGCACTGGCTACAGTATTTAAAAGACATGCTTCCTGTTCTTAAAGGATTTCTCAGTAAGTTTAGTTTCCTGTTCTTTTAATATTAAACTTGTTCTTCAACATAAATGTTTTTTTTCATGTGTCTGAGCAAAAATGGCTGCAGTCTTACAGAGACTTCATTTACTCCACAGAAAATGGATAAAAAAAAGGCCTATTCACATTTTAAGTTACAGTAAGTTAGTGTCAAAATACAGCATCCAAATGGTAGCGTTTTGACAAACATCGCCCCCTTGTGGAGTACAATTTCTGATTTTGTTTTTTTACAGTTTCTTCATTGAATTTTTTGTGAGTTCTTGAAAACCTTTTTTTTCTTTACAAATGAAACTAAAGAATATACAATTTAGGTACTTATTTTTTGAGAAAAGCCCTGACATTTCATGTATAAAGAAACCTGATAATTGTTTTCATTTGTTGGACGAGAAATTTTCAGGACTATTATCTACGGGGTGATGGTTTTAGAGGGGCGGCTCCATAAGAGCCAAACTGTGGAGGGATAAAGAGCAGGGACTTCACTCCTGAGGCTGCAGGTACTGATATGTGAATTCCTCCAACTGTTTCTCCAACTCTGTGGCTTTATGCCTGCACAGAAAACATAACAAAACACACAATGTGACCCCAGCAGCTTTTCAGAGGGTTGAGGTGAACATGGTTTGAAAATCTATATAACATTCAAGCAGCAAAAATAAGTTAGGAAATAATTGACGTGATTTAAAAAAAAACATTGTCCTCACATTGAATAATCTTGAATTCTGACAACTTGTTTCTGTTGTTCCATATGAGCAAAGTATACAGACTCACCGCAGGCTCTTTGAGCGACTCTGGACCGTCTCCAGCTGATTAATCGTGGCTGTCAGCTGACGGATGTCTGCCTCCAGCTCTTTCTGCGTCTGGTCCACCTGCTGACAGAGCCGAGCAAAGGTCGTGGCCATCTCCCTGGAAACACAGAGAGCACAGCGTTGTGCTGCTTATTTATTTAGCTTGGATACAGAGAAGGATGAAATGTGTGTGTGTGGGGCCATGTTTTTGCTACTTGGTGGGGACGATTTTTCAGGAAATTGCAGCCTTGTGGGGACTGAATGCTCCACGTGGGGACAAGGCGCGTCAACCTCCCACCCCACAGCTTCCAGATCGATTGGTTCATTCTAGTTTAATAGAGGGTTTACGACTATAGAAAACGGCGCAGAAACGATTTATTTACAAATTAATAAAAAGATGTCAACAAGGGAAGACTTGACCATCCAGCCTTACATGTTGGAGCCAAAGCCAGAGGAGAATGTGACGTAATAATTTAAAAAATATAAAAATAGCGAAACCTTAACAGGTTGAAAAATGTGATCCAAACAGAATATGAAGATATCTACGTAGCACCGGGAGAAACTAAATCAAACTTTTCTGCAATCCTAGTGACTAAGTACACAACAAAATGCATTTAACGGCTAAAACAGTGGATTTTGTAAATGCCTCCTTTAAGTGATCTTTAATACTTAAAATGATATCAAAGCACTAAAACTGAAATGAAATCTGTTTCTAAATGTTTTATCACAACTTACTGTTGGACCTGGTGGCTACAGTTTGCACTAGTAAAGCTGACGATGAGCTGCAGTTTTTCGGTGGCATAATCAACGAATTGGCGCTTCAGAGCACGCTCCTTTGCTTTTGTGGTCCAGGTGAGTCTCTCGTACAGGTACAATAGGCCATAAAGAGAGGCTGACAGGGCAATGAGCCTCCAGCCTACAGTTTTCCACACCTTAGGAAGAAAAGAGAAAAAAAAAATGAAGCAGAACATAAACTTTGAGGGTTTTCTGTACTGGATAAAGTGATGCTAATAAGGGGTTTAGTGCAAAAAGAACTCATTGTGTTTTAATGGGACATCAGCTCAATCAACCCACAGCTTTAGTTAATATTTTTACCTTTACTTTCAGGAGTTGACACAAAAATCTGACATTTTAGGGCAAATTAACAGAAAAGGAGAAAGTAGCAACAGTAAAGGCTGTCCTAATTTCTCTTGGTCTGGATTTATCTGTAACTTTAAAACGGTTTCTAAATTTTTGCCACAACTTCTCTTGACATTGTAGCTGCTCACCAAAGTCAAATAATAATCAGTTTTATAAATTAAAGCTCTACATACACAAAACAATCTATTATAAAGCTTAAAAGGTCGTACAAGTTAAACCTTGGAGAAATGCGTTGCTGCAGGTTCAAACATACCACTCCTCCAACAATAACAACAGTCATTGAAGCGCGGGAAGTGAGGGATGCCACGTTGGTTGCCATGGCTACCATCAGATCTTCCTGGGTCATGAGGGCTCTCTCGTTGGAGGGCGGAGCTGCGCACGATGGGGGTCCAGATGACGGTGTTTGAGCCAGAGGCAACGCTGCTTGTGAAGTCTGCAATGACGAGAAACTTGTCTGTTTTACATTAAATAAACAAACGAGCTCTGATCTTTACAAATCACATTATGAAAGTTCTTTAGTCCACTTCAGACGTTTTACCTGTAGGTTCTGGTTTACCAGACTCAGAGCCCTCTGTGCATTAGCTGATCCCAGGTAGCGGTGAACTAAAGCTTTCCAGCCCAACGAAAACTGAAACTCAATGTTTTCCTGGAAGTCGCTGCAAATGACAGTGCAGTTTAGGTCGTAGCTCAGGTCGAAGGTCCTGTTGGGAACCAGCATGTTGACTTGGTTCTGGGCCGTAGAGGGAAGCAGAGGCAGCATGCTCTCTGAAAAGTAAGAAACACACACAAAAAAAAAGAAAAACAGAAATCAACAAAAGTGACAACAAAAGGTCACAATGTAAGAACTATTTATATAAATCTATATTTCTTCACTACTGCCTAAACAAATCAATGTCCCAACTCAGTTTAGAATGTCCCCTGAAGCTTTTGACTACATTAAAACTTTACCTACATTAATGTCACAGAGAACAGCTTACAGATGAGTTCGTTACCTATCATGTATTTCTGAGAGGACTGGACAGAGGCGTTGATGGCGTTGGAGCAGCGGAAGGCCAGGTTCTTTCCCATCCCCTCCTCAACATGAGCCAGCAGTTCCTGTCAACAACAACAACAGGGTTCAAAGGTCAGAAAAATAAACAAAACTCCCTCAGATCCTTATTTTAGCTGCTGTGTAAATTTAAGATAAGTTCAACTTGACTTTCTCTCTTTATTTAACCTACTAAAAGACATTACTTCTGATTCTGTTGTCTGTTAGAACATTACTTCATCCTCATTCTTCCACCTCATCAGCCAGACAGTTGGTTTTAGACAACAGGAAGAGAGCAGAATATTCATGTAGACTCAAAGAAAAACTATACTGTAATAAATCTTATATATTAATCTTATTAAGCACTGATCATTATGCTACTGTTGATTTTATTGCACATAACTAGGAAAATATTTTATTTCATCTTATTAAACCTGCAAATGTAATTCGTCTTAATATAGTAGTTTTAAAATAAAAGTTATAGCGATAGGATATGGATTTACTCACAGACTTGTAGATCTTGAGGACGGGAGGTGAGGGATGGAAATCTGTGTGGAACTCATCAACAATCACATGGAGACGGCTGATTTCTTCTCCCATTGCAATGGACACCTGCATAAAACAAAACAAAAAGGTTGAAAGTCACTTAGTTCATGGTTTGTAGAAGCTTAAATAAAAAGAACAGTTTTAGATGCTCAGTGTTGATGTGCTCTGATTTACTCTGATGACTTCAAACAGAATGTTTATAAAATCATCAAAAGGCTGATCAAAGCTAACATTTGAGCTGTTTTATTATTTAATCATTGTAGTCTTTGAGGACTCCAACTTTAAAAGGAGGACATTTCGGACCATTTTCAGACAAATAATCGGACATTTAAGCAAAATAAAGTTAGATAACACCAAGGCAGGTGCCAGAACACTGGGGGGAGTGGGGGAGGGAGGGTGGCGATAACTTTGTTCGATCAGAGGTTGTGAAATTATCAATTTATTCTTTGTATATAAAAAAATAGAAACAAGTCTAATTGAATAAATAACACTCTGTTCATATAAATAACACTCTGCATAACTCTCCGTTCTTATACTTTTCCAAATAAAAGTTTGTAACTATTTACTTTACTCTTTAATTATTTTGTTAGAGATACAGGTTGAATGTGTTTTTGAGAGAGGTGGGGAGTAGGTCAGGTGACTCAACTTAGCTTAAAAATAAAAAAATAAAAAAAAAAGGTGGGGCTTTGAGGAAAACAGGTTGGGAAACCACCGCTTTAAACGACCACTTGTCTGAGTTACCTTGGATTCCACATCCTCACTGATGGCTTTGATCTTCTTCTTAATGTCATCAATCAACAAACTGAGCTGATTCTTCACAAAGTCCAGCCGGTCTATCTGGTACTCTCTGTCCTCCAGCGCTGCCACACTGAAAACCCGTCCCCACCAACAGGACATTAATAAAACAGCAGCTAAACAAGTTAGTTAAATTTACTAATTTACTACCACCTGCACTATTAAATACCAACTTCAATCATTATTTTGAACTGGGAGGGAAACAAAACACTTATTTCCCTCAGATTTACCTCTAAAATCCACCATGGCACTGATAGAAAAGACAATATCAGTTGAGTAAAAGTCTTAAAATACTCTAACTTAACCAAAAACCAGGAGGGTGAAAACAAACTGCATGCGGAAAGATGCTCACCGCTTCTCCGCCGCCTCGATGTTGATGGTGTCCATAATGCTCTTGACTTGTTCTGTGATCTGCTTGGCCCTGATTGTGTGCTGCTCAAACTTTGTTTTCACTGCTGACTGCGAGATACACTCCTGCGAGGCCATAACACACACGTTACTGTGACGGTTACAGTGGCTGGTCAGCGTGCGGGAGTTTGCACGCCGTGTGCGTGTGTGGCGGGGGGAGAATAAAAACAGACAAGATAGACACCTGCTACTTTCTGAATTAAAAGAAATGGAAATAAAAGGTGGGGGAAAAAAGGACAGCAGCAGAGTGTGTATCTTGTAACCCACAGCCAGTAAAGTCACAGTTGTGTGTTGGCACAGGTAAAGAAATGATAGTAAATGAAACACAAACACGAACGAAAATTATAAAAATGCAACAAGGTAGAAATATTGTGTCATTTTAAAACTATGTAGTTTTTTCTGCTTTTGCAATTGTGTAGAGTTTGGAAAGTCATTGAATTCATTAACTACTCACCGGTAAGTGTCTTTTTTGAGGTTCACATATTTTGGATACAACTTGTTCTTACTCAATGTTTAAAGAAGAAACTTGATCATAAGACTTTGCTTGAATATTTACACAACTTTTAGTTTCCTTCCTTCTACGTCTGCTTTCAAGCCCGAAGCTTCCAGAAAAGGACATCAGGGTCACAAACTCTAAAACTATTCTAACAGCAATTGGTTTTAATATAAAAAGCCACAGATAGATATTATCAACAATTAAGTGTTTCACAGTTAGGATGCATTTAAAAACTGAAAGTTGGGAGTTCAAGATAACAGCTCTTATAAGACCTTAAAAAACATATTTGTGTAACCTGTTTAGGATTGATCATGTGATAGAAAAAAAACTAATTGTTCTAGCATTCCTATTAAACATAACAAATGTGTCTAAGTGCTGTAGTTTAGGCTTGCTCTGACCACAGAGCACAACTAAAAAAGTAAATCTAAAGGAAAATGTCTCTAAATTTGATCATTTCCTCTCAGAATAAACACAATTCATAAAGAAGAAACTAAACATAAGGCTGAAACTTAAAAACAGACAAGTAAATCAAAGCAAAATGAAACAGAATGAATGTCCTCACCAGCGTGAATCTAGACTTCAGCAATGAAGACGCAGGTTGATGAAAAAGGCACAGATTTTAATCTAAAGGAGTCCTGTGGAAGCCAGCTTCAAATTCTATGAACTAACCAGGAGGAAAATTATGGACTAATTCCTTTAAAAATATATATATATTGTTGTGCTTTGACTGAAAGAAAAGAAGAATGCAGCAGTGTGAAATTGTAGAGAAAGAAAACAGCGAGGGAAGAAAGTAATGTACATTTTCTTTATCAAAACTGTAGTCTCTTGTTTCGTAATTTATTCTTCACACCTTGATACCTTTTGAAATGTCGTATTAGTAATTATGTATTTTAATATATTTTAAAATGACCAAAACTGTCAATAAAACAAACATTTTATACCTCAAACCTTCTTTCAAAACTTTGGAACTCCTTCAGTCTCTCCTGGAAACCTTCAGCCAAAGCACCACCTGATGAACAAAATGATAAAATACCAATATTTTATAATTTGTTATCCTTATTTCACACCATATGATTACTAAATATAAACATTGTTTGATAACTCAATGTGTGTGAACACACATATAAACAAATGTATAAGTTCCTTATGACACAATATTATAAAGCGTTTCTTTTTACATTTCATACACTCACCTGTTTCTGGCATGCCCTGTGCACGCTGCATCCGGGAGCTGAGCACCTCCTTTGCAGAAACAAAGAAAATGCGGTTCGGCGCCTGATCGCGGTCAACAACTTTCAGCTCATCTACCAGAAAGTTCACGCAACGGTCTGTGTGCTGCTTCCTCACCTGAAGGAAAAACAAGGAGTAAAATGTGATTTTACAGGGAATATAAAAATGAAGACAAAAAAAGATAACGATAAGACATAAAAACATTTTATGTAAAACATCTAAAATTTTTATTTTTTACTGTATTTATTCAATTTAACCATGCACACAGTTTTGGTTTCATGTACAGATCTTTGTTAATGTTAGTTTTCGATTAGAACGGGTGTTTAACTCACGTCCTCCATGTATTCTGGTTCGTTTGCTGAAGCATCCCAGCGATTGTTCAAGATGAAGATGTTCGGCTTTGAGAGACGTTCGTTTACTTTATGGAAGAAGTGTTTTTCCTTAAAGAGGGGAGAAAACAAAGGTAAGGACCTGTGATGTTAAACATTGCTCTGAAAATTTCAGAGTGAAAAAAGCAGAAACTGATACAGAAACTTCTTTTTCTCATTAATTTGCAGAAAAAAGGCTCAGATTTGTTCATCTTTAATCACTAAATATAAGCTTTGTTTGGAGCAAGTCAAACAATATTTTATTACAGATG
>JARVJO010000227.1:13246685-13259796 GCA_031762555.1 Cynodonichthys magdalenae | reverse complement strand
ATGTTTTTAGTTTTTCAAGCCATTTATATATTTCTACATTTATTTCTCATTATGACAGGTTTAGTCCTCCATACTCCATAAGAAACAAGTAGATTAAGAAATAGAAAACACTGAAATGAAAAAGAACATTGGAACAAAGTATGACAAATCTGAGTGAGTACAAGTTTATGTATGTACAAATACTTTGACTCTAGCTATGAACAATAACTTCAAAACATCAGCTCTACCAGTTAGCTACTATTGGCAAAAATCTTGCTTTATCCTTCTAACTTAGATCTAAAACTCAACCATCATAAAAAATATCTGCCATTATAACATGAAAAGAACAGCAAACATCAATAAATAAACATAGCAACATTTCCAACCATCTATCATTATTTTATTGATCAAATACTGCCTCCAAAGCATGGTTGGGAGTCTTCTTTTGAAATTTATTACAGCTTTTGCGCACAAAAGGCTGCCACTTTTTCAACTTTATATTTCTATCAGGAAGCAACAGAAAAAAAGTATAAATATTTTTTACCACACACAGCTTTAACATCGTTTGAATGCTGCTTTCTGTGCAGCTGACAACAGGAGGCGAAACTGACACAACAGAAAAAATTTAGAAAAAACGCCGAAGAAGCGATCGTGTTACGTCATATGTCTGCGCCGATAGGTCCCGCACGTGTTGTTTTCTTGAGACTTGACTAGTCCCGTGAAAAACCACCGCGACAAAAATGGGAAAAAAGTTAAAAGTTGGAAAAACCAGAAAGGATAAATTTTACCATTTGGCGAAAGAAACAGGTAGCGTTTAAATCATATGAAACACCGGAGCAGCTGTAGTTTAGCCTAAGCTAAAACAGATTTTAGAGGAGTTCAGAGAGACGCCTGCTTAATTTCATTTCATTGTGCGTGTGTTTTCAGGTTATCGCTCTCGTTCTTCCTTCAAACTCATTCAGCTGAACCGTAAGTTCTCGTTTTTACAGAAAGCCAGAGCTCTGATCGACCTGTGTGCTGCTCCAGGAGGATGGTAAGCAGCCTGTCAACTCTCAGATCTGAATAAAATATGACAAGTTCAGAGGCTATAGCATAACTACTGTCCTGTCTTATATTAGCAATATTTGGTAATAATAAGTAAATTCATAGATTTAAACAGTAAGCTAAGATTCTCTCATTTATGTGGAAAGTAGCACAATAATGAATATGTAAAGCGTAAGTAATGACGTTGTTTAATCCCAACTGATGGAGTGAGAAGCTGCTCTTCAACATCTGTGTAGGAAAACTCATTTTGAGATCAAAAAATAGATTTTACTGTTTAAAAAAATGTGATATCCAATATAACAATTTTAGGGATTGATGAAATTCCTAAATAATCAACTTTCATATTGAGGTGAATGGGATATTTTTCATTTAAATGCTCTAAATAATATTAGTCAAATTAGTTTAAACAGCAGCAGCCTGTAAATGATAATCGATGTAGAGCTGAAGCTCTAACAGTCAGGTGATTAAATTTTACTTTGTCCATCATAGACAGCTGAGTAAATTCGATGTAAATTCAAAATTTCCTCTCCAGGTTACAGGTAGCATCAAAGTTTATGCCCGTTTCAAGTCTCATCATCGGTGAGTGTTATCAGCTTGGTTGATCAGTTGTCCTGTTTTTGTTGGAAGCTTATAAAGCAGTTGCAGTGATATCTGACATCGTGTTTTCCTGTCAGGTGTTGACTTGGTCCCCATTAAGCCCATCCCCAACGTGGTGACGCTGCAAGAAGACATTACGACTGACAAATGCAGACAGGTGAGAATGTTGCTGCTACGTCATGGAAGTTATTTTCTTATAACAGCTGATATAAAACTTGAGAGACAGGAAGATGATCTTTTCTTTTCTAGAATGTGAAATAATATGAGTTTATGGGTTTGAGATCATTGTTGTTTTGTATACAGGCTCTTCGAAAGGAGCTTCAAACATGGAAAGTAGATGTTGTGTTAAACGATGGAGCCCCAAATGTGGGAACTAACTGGCAGCATGACGCCTTTTCTCAAGGTAAAATAAAGGTTTAATTAAACGTGGCACTTGATCAGTACAGAATTTACCATAATTTAAGGCTCCTGCATACTCCCTCCGAAGCTGAACAGTCGATGCGCAGTCACATGGGTTTTCGGCGTCCTTCATAGTCCCTGAGACACCCTGTGCCGAGCTCCTAGGAAACATTTATGCGTCACTACAGGGGCGTTCCTGGTTGGTATTACGATGTGGAAAAAATAAAGTCAGAGACCCGTCACTCGACTTTATTTATCCACAAATCTGTCCCTGTTAAAGAGCCACAGGTTTTATCGGTCAGATTCTTCTGTGCACAATGCCTGTTTTGTCTGCTTTTGTGAGTTTTTGGCCATTTGACTGTCTTTATGCTGCTTCCTGGTACAACAGTCTGCTCTGGAAGCGAGTCGCCTTCACACAATAAGTTCTTATGTGGAGGGGGGTAAAAAGTTCGACCCGCAGGTTGTGTGAAGAAGCTGCCGAAATGTCGACAATGCAAACAATGACGCAATTTTTGTCATGAAACTGCGACAATTCGAACCCATTTCAGTAGTTCGGAGGGAGTATGCAGGAGCCTTTAATGTGCGTATATTAAAAAAATATATACATGCCTTTGTTTACTTTTTTTACTCGTCCAGATGTTTTTTCCTTTTGAGTCCATTTTCTAAATGGTCTCATATTTGTCCTCAGCTCACCTGACTCTCATGGCCTTGAAGTTGGCTTGTGAGTTTCTGAACAAAGGAGGAACTTTCATCACCAAAGTTTTCCGCTCCAAAGACTACCAGCCGCTGCTCTGGATCTTCCAGCAGTTTTTCAAGAAAGTGCAGGCCACCAAGCCACAGGCATCAAGAAACGAGTCAGCTGAGATCTTCGTCATCTGTCAAGGTAGACGGCAGCTACAGATGTACAATATGTTGTGATTTAAGAGAGGAGTTCTGTTTCCTGGAACACTTCTCTAGATCTATTCTAAGTCAGGGTTTTGCTGCCCCTATTAGGTTTTGTTGCCCCAGACAAAATCGACAATAAGTTCTTTGAACCTAAACACGCATTCAAAGAGGTGGAGGTGCAGGCCAAAACTGTGAAGGAGCTGATTCCTGTAAAGAAGCCGAAGGCAAGTAAATATAAGAACATTGTTAATAAGCAAAATATTCAATCATTTTTATGACTTTAGTCATTATACTCGAGACTTTATTTTTGTGATTTTTATGTTTGTGGGCTTTTAATTTTTCTATAACACAGGCGGAGGGATACGCAGACGGTGACCTGACTCTCTATCATCGTTTTACCGTAACTGAATTCCTAAAAGCTGAAAACCCGATTGACTTCCTGGGAAAAACCAACGAGGTGAGATTCCTGTTGTTAAAAACTGGTAATTGAAGTCTCTGCTTTCTCTACTTGATAATAATAAACAAAGCAGTTATTGTCTAATCATTTGTAAGAAAACAATATAAAATAATAGGACTTTTCTGTTCGAGTTGAACAAACACTAGGTTTGCACTCTCACTCTTTCTTGCAGATCATCTTTGATAATCCGCACCTGGAGTCCCATTCAGCCACCAGTGATGAGATAAAGGAGTGCTGTCGTGACATTAAAGTACTTGGCCGCAAAGAACTTCGGTAAAATGTTTATTTTTTGTGTGTGTCTCACTTTTAGGTTTTATTGATTAAATGCTTGTATTAGAGCTGTAATTATTCAGGTCTCAAACTGTTGTTCTGACTCAGAATCTTTGGGTCACAGTTAGGTCTATCACAATAACAAATTTAGCTGATTAATTGCGACAGGCTTTGTCACAATTTGAATTAAAAGCAGTGCATTCATTCTTAAGAAGGATTTAGATTTTACATATGTTTTTGAGCAGTAGAGGTGAAGCTTTCTCTCTGGATAATAAAATGTCACCAGGACAGGAAATAATTAGGCTCTAATGTGAAACTTGTGTGTTTGTTCTTTCAGTCAGCTGCTGAACTGGAGGACAACGCTAAGAAAATTTTGGGCAAAGAAACTGAAGGAGGAGGCCAAACATCTTGACCAGGAGATCAAGTAAACTCTTCACTAAACTCCAAAAAATATGTTTTGTTTTTCTTACTGGAGCTTTTCACAGAGGACTAACGTTAAAACTTTGCTATTTTTGTAGTTTAAGCTCAGATGAAGAAGGGAATAACTCGGAAGCTGAAGCAGACAAAAAAAAGGAGAAGGATGAAAAGGAGAAAGAGAACGATGATGACGATGATGAAAAAATAGAGAAAAAACTGGCAGAGCTGAAAGCTGAAGAAGTGGCTGACCTCAAACGGTACAACTCTTGTTTAACTTTTTTCCACTTGTTGCTTATATCTTGTGCTGAATGGTTTTGACTCATCATCAGGAAGAAGAGGAAGCTGTTGAAGGAGAAGAGGAAGCAGAGGGAGAGAGTAGAGCTGAAGATGGATCTGCCTGGTGTTTCCATCGCCGACACCACCGACTCATCCTTGTTTTCTTTATCCTCCATCAAGAAACAAAAGGTTTTTTTTTAAAAACAACAACAGTCATTTTTGACTATTCATCATATTTCTACCGCAGCTGAACTCCTTCCTTGTGTTATTTTGTCCATCAGGTGATGACTGATATCTCTAAGGGGGACATGCAGGCAGCCGACAATCTGGGAGATGAAGACGATGATATTCACATTTCAGATGACGATGAAGATGCGGCAGATGAAATGTCCCTGGCATCAGATTTAGATGAAGAGGATTTGGAAGAGGTGGAACAGAGACAGAAAGCGATGGAAAAGAAAACACCAAAAAAGTGAGTTCTTATTTCTGTATCATTGTGTTAAAAATAGTTTCAGTGCATTTTAGTTTGATTTATTGTTTTATTGATACAAGTCCTTTACTGAACTGTGAAACACTTTGGTCAGCTTTGACAAAAGTTTCATTGACATTTACTTTTTTATTTTTACTTTTCTTTTTCATCTGGTTTTATGTAACCATGTGAACACAAACTGGTATTTAACCATTTTCAGTCCACATTTTCATAGTTGTAGGAAAGTGTGTGCAATGTGCTGTTATGAACATATGGTCGTTTTGTTTTTCCTTCTTCTTTCTTTGATATCACTACATAGTTTATTGAGATCATTACTACTTCTACTGCTACTTGCACACAATTTCAAAATAACATACAAATATTAGATTAAACCCACTTTCAGTGTTATGTTTTAAAAATAATGACTGACCAAAGGTAATAATGTGAATTCAGAGTGAAGTTCACACAAGTAGAAGAGGATGATGAGGAGCAGGAGAGTGGATTGCTGGTGGAACTGGAGGGAAAGGATGAGAAGCAGGAGCGAGAGACTAACCTTTGGTTCAACAAGGTTTGTTCATTCACCTGTTCTTTAAACAAACTTAAATGTTCCTCTGGTGTTCCATTTTGTATTCTGTTGATAGTTCAGAGGTTTGATGTAATACTTCTGATTAGACTATTTAGAAAAAGGTTTTTAATCACTGCCTTTTTTTAGGACATCTTTTCAGAAATTGACCTGGATGGAGATGCAGAGAGCGAGCTCCGACAGACTGAATGGCTCCAAACCAAAAAGTCAGGTAAACTCTCTCCTCCTTCAATAACAAGAAGCTGTATTTGTTGTTTAACAGGATAGTTGTCAACTTAAATTGGGGTAACCCATTTGAATGTTCTGTAGAAAAAGGCAAAAAAAGAAAGTTTGAAGAAGACGACGACAAGAAGGAAGAAGAGAACAAAGCTGCTCCTCCTCCTCCTGATGAAGAACAGGCAGGACCTTCACAGGAAGCTGTGGAGGAAAGTGACAGCGACTCAGATGACAGCAGCGATGATGAAACGTAAATGTTATTCTCTGGTATTTTATGCCCAAAATAAATGGAATACATTTGATTTTAATGGATTAATGCTCATTAAAATGAGTCCCAGCTAAGAAAATTAAATAAACAAACACATCGGTTACGTTTGATTGTTTTCAGGGAGATTACAAAGATGAAACAAGCTAAAGGAGCATCGATCGAGGCTGATGATGATGGCTTCCAGGTTGCTCCTGTTGAAAGCACCAGTAAGAATCAGAAAACTGTTTACTGTCATATTTAGTTTGCTTAAGACTATTAAATTGACTTTTACTGTCCTCCTTTCAGCATCAGTACACAGGTGTACTATCTTAAAACTATATAAGGACATTTGTTTCTCAGTTCAGTAAATAACGATTGACAGCGTTATTCATCTTTCTTGTCCCTATGGCGTGTAATTATGGGTAATTTTGTTTTTGTTTGTGTTTTTCAGGTAAGAAAGCGAGGATCCTGGACGCAGAAGGCCTGGCTCTAGGCTGTGAGATTGCTACATCCAAGAAAAAAGCAAGAGACCTGGTGGATAGTTCCTTCCACAGGTCTGTGTGTATTGTTTAAGAAGTCAAACCGAATGCTGATGAAGTTTGATATTCTGTATGGATTCTTATGAGAAGTCACAAAACTATGAATACACTAGCCAGAACAACAATGGTTGATTCAAAATGCAGAATTGTTGCTTTGGGTGGCTTTAAAAATGATGTATTTGTACAGGAAGCTGATTGGTTGCTCTTCTAGGTTTGCCAGCTCTGATGAGCCGTGGGAAGTACCCGAGTGGTTTCTGGATGATGAACGTAAACACAGAACAAAGCCCGTGCCAGTCACTAAAGAGATGGTGGAGGAGTACAAACAGAAATGGAAAGAGATCAATGCTCGGCCAATCAAACGGGTCGCTGAAGCCAAAGCTAGGAAGAAGAGGAGGGTAGGATGAAAGTTGGATTATTATGCTCAGATACCTCTGTAAAGTTGGAGCTACGTTGTTAGTCGACGTAGAGATTTTTTTTTGGCTTAAGGATTTTGGGTTGGAATGATCAAATGTTGAATCCTTGTTTTCTGTGGGGCTTTTCTAGATGCTGAAGAACATGGAGCAAGCCAAGAAGAAAGCAGAAGCTGTTGTCAATACTGTGGACATTTCTGAAAGAGAGAAAATTGCTCAACTAAAGAGGTATTTTTTTTCACAGCGATAGAAATGAAGGAATTAATTTGTGTACCAATCCTATTTTCAGTACGAATAAAATTCCAACAAGGTTTGTTTTTTGTTTTTTTTTGTCAGTATTTACAAGAAAGCCGGTGTGAAAAAGGAAAAAAGAGAAGTAACGTATGTAATAGCCAAGAAAGGAGCCGGCAAGAAGGTGAGACGGCCTAGTGGCGTCAAAGGAGTCTTCAAAGTGGTGGACAGTCGCATGAAGAAAGACATGCGGGGATTGCAGAGGAAAGAACAACGCGCCAAAGGAGGGAAAGGAAAAGGAAAACAGGCCAAGGGTGGTAAAGGAGGACAGAGGGGTGCTAAAGCCAAGAGAGGAAAATAAGAACGAACATATAAACCTTTTTGACTGTTTCTTCTCATATCTTTTATGTTGCACATGTGAGCTCAGATGTTCTTTTGCTATGGACAAAAAAAATCAACATAGTTCACAAAAATCAATGTGACCTAAGTTTATCTCATCCCTGTAAACTTTGAATGTGTTCTGCTGAGTTTAAAAGGCTGGTTGTACTTGTACATCTTTTTAAAGATGTGGATTCACTGAGCAGATGAACTATATTTCAATGCTATTAACAATAAATGTGTTAACAGTTTGTAAATACATACATTTTGAAATAAATGTTTTCAAATTGGTTGTTGAAGCTTTTTTTTTCCTTTTTGTAGGTATTGTTATACTTGGTTAATTGTAAAATAAAACTTTGACAGATTAATTTAAATATACATGTGATCTCTGGCAATTTATTATTGCAGTGTATACTTAAAATGTAAAGAAGTATAAGCATAAATTTAGTGTTGATGCACCATCTGAAATCTAGACCTTTTTGCTGAAAGTACTTGTTAAAAATAAAAATCGCTCATGTCAAAAACTACTTTTCCCATAAGGCTTTTCGGCGTCAGTCCTTCCGATTGACGGAAGTTGGCTAATTTTAGCATGTCTGTAAGCGATATGTTGCTGCTGTTTGTCTACTAAAATCGGTTACGAGTGGTATTTTTTACTTTCGGTAGTAATAGTGAAATGTTTAAATTTAAAACGTGTGCATCAAAGAGAATTTGTGCCAAGGAAACTTTGACGTAGCCCCTCAGATTTGATATTTGTATGTTCATGTGTACGTACTTCGCTTTATGTGGGGCTTCACTTCACTGGACTGCCTTTTGACAGACAAAGCTACGTGTTATTTTGTTTCGAAAAGTAATGGCTAGAATGCAGTTAGTTGTCCTGCTGTGCTGCTTCGTACTGTCTGCTATGTGTCAGCAAATGGACAACGACTGGCTTGACCCTTATGACATGCTCAACTACGACTCCAGCACCAAAACCATGAAGAAACCCCCAGAAGTGGGCAGATTTTTAATGTTTATACTGGATCTGTTTGGTAAATTGTTATTGCCCTAATGTTTCTTACTCTGGTGCTGTTTGTTCTGCCTTACAGCCCTCGACCTGTACTAATGTGGTAACCAAAAGAAGAGCGTATACCCAAGATCCGAACCAGGATGAGTTCAAAGCCTGCAACCAACAAGTAGCAGATCTGCAGGAGCAGGTACAAACATTAGCCTGGTTCTGGTCACGAAATTTAGTACAGCTAATAATTATATCAGTAACAGATCGCGACTAGGTGTATCAGACAGAAATCTTCTGTTAGAGATAATTTATTAGTAATTTTTATTATTCTCATAGTTTTATTATCATCATTCAAGAGGGAGTGTTTGCTACACACACAAGCAAATTACCATGTTTGTGTGTGTGTCTTCCTCATAATTTAGAGTACAAAGAGTAAATGTATGAAATAATTATATCTTTATGCATATTCTTTTTGGAAAATAAAAAACTAAAGTGAAACATAAACAACATCGATGGAGTCATCAACTTTATGTTATGCTGTTAAACTGAATAGATTTGTGTTCCTGTTTTTACAAGGAAGCTCAAGACAACAAAACAAAATGACAGTATGAGCACAGTCCTAAAATCCTTGATTACAAGCAAAAAAAGTAAATACAACCAATTTATAGCAATTTTATTTATTATATTGAATTAACGTTCAACCATGTTCACTGAGAAAATAACTATCATTTTTGATCGGGACATTTTAATAAACTCAAGGCATTTAAAATGTTGTGCTTTCCTTTCATTTAGATTGAAAACCAAAAGAAGACCATCTCAGACATTTCACAACAGCCTACATGTAACCCAGTGTTCAAAAGGTTCCTCAGTCGACTGTTGAAGGAAATAAAGAGAATTGGTGTGGTAGGTTGGTTTTCAAGCATCATAATCCTAATGTTTTTTGGAAACTTGTAACATTTTTTAAAACCTCTCCCAATTTCTCACCAGCCCAGTGATTCCGCAGACATCTTTTATGATGCAAAAGTTAAACTGTCCAAACAAGCCACAGCAGAGATACAGTCCCTTCTGAACGGTGAAGACAGATGGAGGACAGGGGCTCTGGACAATGCTCTCAGTCAGATACTGGTGGACTTCAAACCTCATGATCATGAAGCCTGGAAATGGCGTTTTGAAGACACCTTTGGTGTGGAGCTTGACACAATAATAAAAGTAAAATCATTAAATATTTTTTTGCAACCATATTTTTACACATTTTATTGATTAATTGAACTAAAAATATAATTCAACTAAACATTGACACTTTTTTTTAAAGCTTTTGTTGTGTCTTTATGTATTAAGAATTTTCCATCTTGTGTATTTTAGTTAATACTTCTCTTTTTGTTACAGGTTATGATATTCATTTTGATTTTATCAGCCATCATCTGCACCCAAATGTGGTCATTAGTCTCCTGGTTTGTGCAGTTCAAAAGGATGTTTGTTGTTTGCTTTTTGGTCAGTATTGTCTGGAACTGGTTGTATCTGTATCAGGTGAGAAAGAACTCTTTTCAGTTCTTTTGCTTTTAGTTGAGCTTTTATTCAGTTAAAAATAATCAGTTTTCTGTGTTTGTTTAGACTGCCTTTGCTGAGCACCAGAAAAAGATCGTGAAGATGGAAAACTTCAATGATAAATGCACAGGAGTGAAAAGAATGGACTGGACTGATAGTCTTAAAGGTAAGCCATTAAAGATTATTAGTATGAAAATTCATTGTTTTAAACTTTTGCAAGATTACCTTTAGTTTGTTGGCTCTTGACATGAACAATCAAGTGTGAGCTTCTTTCTGGTAACAAGGACATAAGACATAAAAAAAGTACTAATTTGTGTGTAACTAATCACAGGGGGCTGCTGTGGATGAGTGGTTAGGGGTGTCATCCTCCAATGAGCGAGTTGGCAGTTCAATTCCACTACTATTCAGTCATATGTTGAAGTGTTCCTGGGCAAGACACTGAACCTGCACTGCCTCTGATGTGTGTCCCATCAGTGTATGGATGTGATTTAACTAGTCTCTATAAAATAATTTATGTAGATTAGCTTTGTAGAGAGATGTAGTTGAGTGCTGTGTGAACGGATAAGTAAGGACACAGATTGTAGTGTAAAGCGCTTTGAATATCCTGGTTGGATAGAAAGGTCCTATATAAGTACAGTCTATTTACCATCTATACCTCCACCATAGTTTATAAAGCTCATTCTAAGGAGTTTTTTAGTGTCATAATGTTGAATTGTGGTTTGGGCTCTTAGTTTATTAATCAATAATTCCATAAAACACCTGTTTTATTTTGTACTGTCACTATCCAAACTCCTATTGGCTTTGATAAACGTTAATACAAACTGTACTATATGTGTAGCTACTTCTTACAAAATTTTGTGTATGACATATTTTTTCTACAGAGTGGTACAGAACTACCTGGACTCTTCAAGATGATCCCTGTGAGGAGTACTATAAAGTCCTCCTTATTAACCCCCTCTTTCTGGTACCCCCAAACAAGGTAGGTCCTTTAGTTAGCCGGTGTTGAGTCCCTGTTCAGGCTGTACACAAATCTGTCACACCTTTAAAAAATGCCTGTATTTACTGTGGATACAATTACGGTAATAAAAATATGTCCTGCTGAGAGCTGGTATTGTTGTTGAGTAAGGTTAATGTGTGACGTAGGTGCTGCTAAAATGAATCTCTGGTCTGCATCTCAGTTATATTCATCTGAGGTTTTACCTGTTGGTATGTTCATATGTTTATTATTTGCTCTTGAAATATTTTTTCTGTTTAGGCACTCTCAGTTACCTTCACAACCTTCTTCACTGACCCGTTGAAACATGTTGGGCAGGGGATAAGTGAGTTTCTTCGAGCCCTCCTCAAAGATCTGCCCGTTACTCTTCAGATTCCAGTCCTCATCACTATTGTGCTTGCTATTTTGGTAAAGATAGATATGTTTATTCTCATTTAATTTGATAAATCCAAGTATTTTTTTTTTTACCAGTGTGTGTCTTAACTCATTCACAGGTGGTTGTTTATGGAAGTGTGCAAGCTTCCTTCAGGCATGGCATCATGGCTCCTCTTCGCCTTAATCGAAGAGATCTGCCTCCTCCAGAGCTAGATCAGCGACAACAGCCTCGTCTGAGGATTGAGGACCACGGTCTCTTGCAAGGAGGGGATGCACCTGCCCCTGCACCTGCTCTACAGCAGGTCCCAAGGCACCAAGCTGATGATGCAAGGTTAGACAGAAACAACGTTCACCAGAGGCGGCCCGACAGGTTTAGAGAAAATCCAGCACCCATCAATGTAGAGACACTGGGAAATGTTGAACATCATGCTGGTGTGGATGAGACAGATGAGCGGCGAAAGAGACGTCCTGAGACAGAGGGCCCTGCGTCAGGGGCCGAGGACCAGCCGGAGACACAAAATGAGGTAGAAGGAGCGAGTTCTGCTGCAAACACAGCCCAACCACAGAGCAAACAAACGGAATCAGATTCATCTCAAAGAGAGAATAAATCTTTGAAAGAGAAGGAGAAACAAGGTCAAGAAAAACCCAGAGATGGTGCATCAGCCAGACCTCAGCCAGTAGAAAGACCACCTTCACAGATTAATGTTCAGGTGAGTCAAATACACACTAGATTCAGTTAGATATTTAGGGTTGGTGTGAAGTGACAAAACTATGGAATATGTTAATGCTGCAGTGCTGTGTGAGCACATATAGGATGGTGAAAATGTCCCTGCTGTATAAATTGGTATATATGTATTTAAAAGTTTTTGTTCCTTGTCTTGGTGTTTTAACTTTTATGTTGTTGAGAGTTACTGATGGACATGACCTGTGCTTATGGCTGTTTAGCCAGTAGCATGTAAATGTTTTTATCCTTTTTTAATTTATCACTTTTGTTGCTACAATAGTTTTTAAATTTGTTTCTTAGACTGTATCTCAATTCAGGGGCTGCGTCCTTTGAAGTCCGTATTTGTCGTCCACTTATGTCACTGCCCCACGCTGGAGGCTGTCCAAATTAATGGGATACTTCTCCTGCAGCACACAAAACCCCAAAAATTAAGGCTGCATCTGAGTATCCTACCTTGCCAATGATATCCCAGGACTCATTGTGCCATCAGCAAACTAAACAGGAAAACAACGATTGGGTTTTTGTTTTTTTACCAAGACAGCTTAGTTTGGAAATTCATTGCAGACTATAGAATTTATTTTTAAATGTATGTTTAGCAACTTAGCTGATGATATTTATGCTGCAATGAGATGTTAAATGAAAAGCAATTAGAAGTATTAATACTGGAGCTAAACCCAAATTATTAATGTTTTTTTATTTAGTTTACGTGAATATGAGGGGTGCAGAGATACAGAAAATTCCCAATTCGGTTTGGTTCGATACTTTCACGATTTGATATTTTTTCAATACAAAAAAGATAAATTTCCTTGCCTTTCTTAACTTTAAGTACAGTTTATAAATTAAATGTTGCTAAAACAACTGTGTTTTGTGGACTTGGAGAAGGCATTCGACCGTGTTCCTCGAGAT
The DNA here is from genome assembly GCA_031762555.1 of Cynodonichthys magdalenae. Lineage (NCBI taxonomy): Eukaryota > Metazoa > Chordata > Actinopteri > Cyprinodontiformes > Rivulidae > Cynodonichthys > Cynodonichthys magdalenae. The sequence continues at coordinate 13,246,861 of JARVJO010000227.1, read as the reverse complement.
ACACTGTGGGAGGTGCTACGCGAGTATGGGATTGTTGGTCCGTTGTTAAGGGCCATTCAGTCTTTATACAAGCGGTGCGATAGTTTGGTTCGCATTGCCGGTAGTAAGTCGGACCCCTTCAGAGTGGGAGTTGGACTCCGCCAGGGCTGCCCGTTGTCACCGATTCTGTTCATAAC
>JARVJO010000227.1:13233720-13246585 GCA_031762555.1 Cynodonichthys magdalenae | reverse complement strand
GAGTTCTCCCAGAAGAGCTGGAAGAGGTGGCTGGGGAAAGAGAGGTCTGGGCCTCCCTGCTCAAGCTGCTGCCCCCGTGACCCGACTTCGGATAAAGCGGAAGATAATGGATGGATGGATGGATGGATGTTGCTGAAACAGAAGGTTACTCAGTGGATCTGCGCTCCAAAAATGCAGCCTAGGTGGAGCAGTCAAATGCAGATCTACTGAGTCTTTAACACAGCACATCTTCAGAAGACAAGTTGAGAAAATAAACTCTGAAAAAAGTCAGAAGACAATATAAAGCACATCACCATGGTAACAGGGCAGTGTGTGGTTCACAAACATGCGAAGACTAGACCTTCTCATTTCACAGTCGTTTTATGCAGCCTACACTCGAGGTGTGGCCTCAGCCCCTGAATTGAGACACAACATTAGATAGCACAAAATATGACCACACTGGAGTTCAACTTCCTTTTACTACGACTCTGTAAGAAGAGACATGGTCTGTCATTTGAAAACACTCTTTAGTTTATAAAAATCTGCATTACCTAAAGAGTGTTTATGAATCTCTGTGATTTAAATGAGTAATTGCTTTGCGTAACACATTTTCATGTAACCCCTGTCCCTGCAGGATCCAGATGTCTCGGCAGAAGAAAAGCTGACCTCAACGTTGCAGAGACACGTAGAAACTGTCGGAGTTCCTGTTCAGGAAACAAGTCCGGTCACAGACGATTAGACAAGACAGATTATTATCAATGGTGTTTGGTGCTTTTCAAAGGTTTGGATGGAACAAATGTTCCTAAATGAAGCCAATGCCCAGCTTTACTTCCCAGTTCACTTTCTGCTGTGTGATCAACTGTGTCTGTTTGAAAGCACTTTGCTCTGTCTCTCAAGAGGACCTTTACTGTTTGACATTTTTATTTACAAAAAGCAAATGACTGTGCCACCCACAAAGCAGCCATTCAAACCAAGACCTGGGTAACAGAAAGCTTTTAAAAAGGATTTTTTTCGGTCAGTTTGGTGTTTTAATGTTTTTAAGTTTTACAAATGAACAGAAATCTTGAAAGATTACCCAGTTTGGATCTTGTAATTTTTAGATTCTTTATTTTTTTAAGACAAAATAATTTCTTTTTGCTATTACCATATCATCTTTTTATTGTATATAAAAGCTTTCAAATTCTGAAAGTCAGCTTGTCTAAATCCAACTGAAAACTTATTTTTTGAAAAAGGGATTACTGCACAGGTAGCTGAGTGGAATAATGATAATGATTTTCATGTCCAGGGGTTTGTTAAGACCAGAGGTGCCAAAATTGGCCCATCAAGCCATTTGATTTGGCCCACCAATAGTTGCCCTGATCACTAGGTTGTAATCTCCTGTAGTCTTCAGCAAACACTGTATTTTCACTGACAGTCAATCACTGGCCCAATAGCTATATAGGGGCTATAGTGCAGAAAGTTGACTTTATTTTTGAATTATATTAAGATAAAACATGACATAAAAGTAACTAAAGAAAATACATATATTTGCTTTCAAACTATATTTCAGCACACATGTAGATTTGGACACTAATAAAACCCCAAATAATCAGATTTTATAAACTTACAAAATGTCCCATGAGCCTTTGCTGCCCAAGTATATGACAAACGTTCAAGTGCACGGGCTAAAAGAACAAACAAACAAAACGAGGCCCACTGCACTGGCTCCTAGCTTAATCAGAAAAAAATCAGACTACTTAAAAGCTATTTGCATTTCATGTATTATATTATTGCATTTGGCCCACAGCCCTTAGATAGATTTTCATTTTGGCCCTTTCAGTGAAAAAGTTTGTGCACCCCTGGTTTAGACCTTTAAATAAAATAAATTATAAGACAGAACTTTAATAAAGACGTCATGCAAAATTAAATAATTGCACTAGGTTTTTGTTTTATTCTAATACATTTGGTAAAATGTTTGTTTTGTTTTGTGTTTTTTCTGGAATTCTGAATTAAAGTTTTTATTTGAAGCTGAACTAAATCTTTCAAGTCAACATTTTGGATTTTCTAGCTGCAGTTGTACAGTTGACTGCTTATTTACTGTCTCAGCTTTTCTCCTCCGTTTCCTGCAGCTGCAGATGTAGAAATGTGAAGTTTTTGCTTTGTTTGATTTGACAGAATGTTTCAGACTTTCTTCCTGTGAAAAAGCTAAGATCAGTCACGTTTATCAGGTTATCAGTTTTCTAGATTGCGCAGGTTTTAAATATTGTTTACAAACAAAAAAATGTTGCCACTACATGAAAAACATTTTTGTCAGTATTAAAACAAACTGCGTGCAGTCGAAACCACTGTCTAGTTTGTTTATTTTCATCACTGTGTAAAGTTTAGCTGCAAACTGCAACATTTTCTTAAACTTTGCGATAAGTTTTTTAAAGCTTTTAAAGTAGGAACAAGAAGGCTTTAATACTTTATGCCATATTTTTTCAGCTTCTTCACTTGTGTCTTTGTACAGCAACAAGTAGTCTTCCTACAAAACAAAAGGCACAATGACATGAAATAATTTGGCTAAGGTGCGTTATAAAGCTAAAACCTTTGTTCTAGTTGTTGCTGCATGAGTGCTGAAGATAAAACGGATGCTGAAGGAAATGCAAAGCAGGTACAAAAGGTATTGTCTTCCCACGACCTTCCTGTGTTTCAATTCTGAACCTCTTTACAAATTACATTTTTAAATTGATTTGAATCCACATGATTTATTTTTAATAACATCATACACTGTTATGGAACAAAAACAAGAATCTTGTGTTCATAAAACATCAGACAATGCAAATTGTGGACTTGCTTACTTGTGTCACAATACCACAAACATATTTAATCATTTACTTTGAATCCATAAATCAAAATAAAACATCTGAATATTGAGTGATATAGTCCCATGCACATCTAAAAGATATAAAAGCAGACAAAAACACAAAGAATAATTGTAAACATAATTTCAGTTTTTATTACATATTTTTATATTTACTTTTGAAAAGTTACTTTGAAATTTTATTTTTTCATTATTTTTGTTTTGTTCGTTCATTTTAAAACATTTTATTTGTATTTAATTTTGTTTATGTATTTAGTCACTTTTGGGCTTCCATACTACCTTCTCCCCGCAGATTGCGCACCTGAGGCTCGCTCGAATCTCATCTCCTGATTGGCTGACGGGACACCGCGTGTTCGCACTCAAAGCTGAGCTGTTGTCTGTGGTGTGAGGGAAGTGTCGGTCGGGCTGGGTGACAGCCACATTCGTGCAAATGATATCGTCCACGGGGGTCGTCAGTCATGGAGCTTCTCGTTCGTTATTTGGATAGAAACAATCCTATCAGGTATGTTTGCTGGGTTAAAGCTTACTTTATGACTTTAAGTTATTTAAATGAGAATGACCCGAACTCCTGGGTGGACTTTAGTCAAAATGAAAAACTAAATGTTTTGTTTTTAAATAGAATAACATTCATAGTAAGTTATTAGTTAGTTAAAAGGCGACCGAGTTGATCTGTTTTTACCTGTAAAACCTAGATTATAAAGTTCAGAAATAAAATTTATTACGAGATTTGCACTGTCAGTGGCTGTTGTTGGCAAAACTTCTGGGGAAATATTAAAGAAAGGCCTTCACTCACTGGACTAACCTTGGACTTGAACCCAGTTTACACTTTTAATGCAAGCTCTGTGTTCAGCACATACTATGTACTGAACACAGAACTATATTATAGATTTAGTATAGATTTAGAATAACTACAAATCTGTTTAATGAAATTACTGCTTTCTCACATTTTCACTTCCTCATTTTTAGCCTTACAGTTATTACACCCCCTTCACACACACACACACACACACACACACAAATTCTTGCACACTTTATCTCAACTCTGCAACACTTGTACACAAGTTTCTGTTTGTCGTCTGCTCCGGTTTGATATTACTGTTTTTGTTGCAGCACTGACATGACTCAAGATCTTGTCAAGGAGGAGAGCCTGAGAGATGACCTGAAGTACTACTTCATGAGTCCGTGTGAGAAGTACCGGGCCCGACGACACATACCCTGGAAAATGGGGGTCCAGATTCTAAAGATCGTCATGATCACAACACAAGTATGTGCAGCAGACCCTGTGTGGTTAGAAAAGATCTGGAAAATGCTTCCTGGAACTATAAGTGTTTAGCAATCATTGTGACGTCAATGTTTGGTTCATCTATCACATCAAGCCTTAAATTTAAAGTTTTAGCCATCAGCATCTTAGGTTTTTGACTTTCTAATCTAGACATGTTTGCTTTAAGTAGCTGCATCCTGCATAATAAAAAATTTTGACCTAATGACAAGTTTTACAATCCATAGACCCTCTTTATGATCTAAGCAGGACTGTGAATCACAAGTGATTTCCAATAGGAGTACGTTGAACGATAAGTAGAAGTGTAACTTCAGGTCAGCTATATATTAATGTAACCATTATAGCATACAACATTTTATTCAAAAGGTAATCAAGCTATGAAGTCTACAAAAAGTTTTACTAAACTTTTTTTTTAATTAAAAATAGCTTAAACCAGGCCTATGCAATTAAATTGCTCCAGGGGCCACAGTTAATGTAGGGATGTGGATAAATTTTTTTATCTCACACCAATATTAAATCTGACAGCAGATTTAAAAAGAACATTAAAAACCCTACAAAATAACACCAAATTCATGCTATTATCTCAAGTAGGAGGGAAGTTATTGATGTTTGTTTAGGTGAAATCAGCTCATGTTTTCTTGCTGCAGTTCACAGCAGAACCAATGGGTCACTTTGTTGTTTTCTATTTTTGCTCATAAATTCCTTAGTGTTTAAGATATCGCCATGAAATTTTAGGAAAAGATTCACATTCTGGTTTTTGTAGGAAGCATCTTGTAGTCTAAAAACTAATAAAACCTAATAAATGGCCAATGCAAAAGTACCAGAGAAGGTATAAAATAACATAAGGCAAACTGCAGCATCGAATCAACTTAATGTGTCTTAGAAAGCGAGAAAATTAAAACAACAACAACAACAACCATGTGGACATCTGTTTTGTAAACAAAGCTCCTCAACCAATGGCAGCGAGTGAACTGTGTCAAGTGATGAAGACGAGCGTCAACACACTTTACTAACAAGCGCTATTCCGGATTTAAAAAAACATACTTCGACGTTTCAAATCATTACCGAATTTGGAGCAAGGGCAGATAAAATAATGTTCTTCATGGCAGCTTATCTCTTTAAGGGGTCACTAGAAAAACTCGGGTGATTTACTTTGATCCTATTAACACTCTTCAAAAAGCATCAACAAAAATTAAAAACTCGAAGACGAGGCTGTAGCTAACTACCTGATGTCAGCACGCTTTGTTGAAATTTGTAGAAATAACGAAGCAGGAGGAAATAACAAGCAAACGCACAGAGCAGCCTTGCACAATCCGGCCACAGCAGTTTTGGAAGAAAATGGCAGCAGCTGCTGACGAAATGTCAACATCCCTAGTTAATGCAGGCCCACAGCTCAGGGGCTGAACATCCAGCAATTAGTCATTATGTAAATAAACCAAGTATTATCTTTTAAAATAGTTTATTTTGCTGCATTTAATCATGAATACAACATACAGAACCCTATGTGATAAAAGTACTGATAATAAAACGATATAAAAAACAAAAAGAACACATTATGCCTCCTATTTAACACAAATATTTTTAAACCAGTTTTATTTTCACTTTCATAGTTTTATCTTCAACTGCTTGTAAATTTAACTGTCTTGGATGGTCATAGAAATGTTTTTTTTTTTTTTTACCAGTTTCTATCCAAGATTCTGGCATTTATGTAGATACACATCTATGTCTAACTGAAAGAACTTATGGTGATTAAATTAGAAAACTGGGGGTTTGGGCTTTAGGGATGGATGAACCAATTGGCAGGCTGACTTTTGGTCACTCACGGGCTGGATGTGGCCCGCGAGCCACCAGTTGATTAGCCCTGACTTAAATTCCTGCATTATGATCAAAAGCTAATTAGAAAATATGGTTTATTATGCAACTGAAAACATTCACACCAAATTTGCAAATAGTTTGATGACAAAAATGGCTCAAATTGCAAAAAAATTTGACTCTGAGAAAAGTATAGAATTTCAAAATGAAAAGTATTAAATTTATTCCAACTCTGTACAAATGTTTTCTTTATGTACATGTGGGGGAAAAAATGAACATGCAATAAAACTTAAAAAAAAAAAAACTTTAAATACTTTTGAAAAGGAATCACAATTGAAAAAAAGTATTGGTAAAAGTCAGAAATGGCCAAATTATCTGTTTTAAACTTTTCAATTTTGTAAACAAAAGTGTGACAGGCCACAGACTGAAAGCTGTAAAATTATTTGAATATTAGTTGATTTTCTTGAATGATTCTGATGGGGTTTATTTATTGTTCATTTTGCTGTCCTGTTTCTTTGCAGCTCATCCTATTCGGCCTGAACAACCAGCTGGTGGTTGCCTATAAAGAAGAAAACACCATGGCCCTGAAAAACCTTTTCCTGAAGGGTTACAGTGGAGTGGACGAGGACGACTACAGTGTTGCTGTCTACACGCAGCATGCTGTCTATGACAGTCTGTTTTATCTGCTTGATCAGGTGACTCTGACAAGTGCAGGATTGTTTTTACTATTATTGCCAAGATAAGCAGCGACACTCAAGTTTGCATAACTTCAAATTAGAACAGTTGACTCTTTCTTTTAAAGAGATTAAATTGAGTATTATGAGTCTTTGCACATGCCATTTATTAACCTTAAAATTTTGATCATATTTTTAATACAGCAGCATACACATTTAACTTTCATTACAAAAAGAGAGACCCTGAACAGTCTTTGTTCCAATGGTGCGGTTTCTGCCTTTAAACATTTCCAGACTCTATCGGGGCTTTTATTTTGAAAACAAGGCTCTCGGAAAACTTCCTCCAGTTCACCTTTAGTTTGACATCCGCATATAAAATAAATGTTGAAGGGCTTTTAAGGAATTTCAGGGGGGCTGTTAAGGGGTTAGTAGGGGTGTAACAATACTTTGATCTACATTGGTATATTGATTTAAATGATCCATATCAATGTCATTTGCTAGATGTGGATCGATATATTGATATATTGATTGCAGACTTGTGAATTGAATTGAACTGAAATTATATCATGACAGACTTTGTCATACAGAGAAACGTATCATCGTCCAAACAAATGGATATATGGTATTGCTGATAAAGTTGTATTTTACAACCAAAGTGGTTAGAACTGTTGCCTCACAGGAAGAAGGTCCTGGCTTCTCTCTGTGTGGAGTTTCCATGTTCTCATTGTGGGTTTTCTCTGAGTACTCTGGTTTCACCCCACAGTCCAAAAACATGCATGTTAGGCTGCCTTCAGGTCAAGGCCTCCCTTGCAAAACATCTCAATGGGATTTCCTTGGTTAAAGGTTAATAAATTAATTAATTAATAAATAAATAAATAAACTTAGATCCACGTAGAAGACTATCAGAAACGACAGCATTGATTAAGCTGTATAATAATTAACCTGCATGGTGATTTACTGGATGTAATCTTCAGGTTTCTCATAAAGAGGGCAATGTAAAGTCATGAGGTTTCACAACGACCACAAAAAATAATTCTTTTAAAAGGCTATATTGACTTGTCTTGGCTTGTCTTGTCTGCTTTACTAAAACAAAAAAGTGTCCCTTTTTTTCACGTTTTCCTTTTTAATTTTTACCGTTTAGTTGCAGAAAGATGAGGTTCAATAGACCTATTTATAAGAGAGAAGAATTTCTGTCAGTATTATCTAACAGTATAGGTAAATGTCTAAGTAATGTCAGGAGTTGAGAAATGTGTGTTCCCTGTTTTGGTTTTCTGTGACAGCCCTGCCTTCTGTGGAGGAAACTTATGGAGCTCTTTAATCCTTCTGGATCCCTGTTTTAACTGAGACACTTGTTTTTTACAGTACAGCCAGTTGGGTCAGCTCTCCGTGGGACCGATCAGTTATGCAGAGGATGATGATGGGCAGGTGAAACCTCTCACCATCTGTAAGGAGTACTACAAGAAAAGCAGCTTGGAGCCTTCAGACGAGGCTTATGATATCGATGCCCAGCTGGAGACCAGTGAGCTTTTATTCTATATTTTCAGCTGTCATAAATCGTTACTGATAACAGAAGCTGTTGCTTCTTTTAAAATGTGAACAAATAAAAATAAAACTTAATCCCCTGTTGTGCATATGGGTTATTGATAGAGAAACATTGTTGATGTTTTATTTATTTATTTTTTTCAATTGTCCACGGTAACTCTCCTTCCTTTCAGTCTGTATGTCACACGCTCCAAAGACCGCACATGAGTGGAAAATTCAGAACGCCTCCTTCTTTGAATTGGACTTTTACAGGTATCCATCTTATCTGTGTCTTCTGTTTAGCAAATATGCTCTTTAAACCTATTTTTAAAATGACTCGTTTACATAACTTATTATTCTTTCATTTGAGGCTTGTTGACCTCAAAATAACCTTTGAGCTGAAGGGAATCAACCTACAGACCGTCCGATCCCGGGAGCTGCCTGACTGCTACTCCTTCTATGTCACGGTATGCATTTCTTAGCATTACAGTGCACGGGAGTGGAAATAAAACATTCAGGTTCCTTAATCACTTTTCATTTTGTTCTCAGATTACATTTGATAATCAGTGTCACAGTGGGAAAGTGAAAATATTCCTGGACATAGATTTTGAAAGCAGTGCATGCCGGGACTGGAAGATATCTGGGACAGGTAAAGTGGAGCTCTTCAACTGCACATTTTGTAACTAAGGCTTTCCCTCCCTGGGGCCTCATGTATCAGTGGTGCGTACACACAAAAAGGTTCCACGTGCACTCACGTCAGGATGTATCACAACAAACGTTGAGTATATCTATACAAACATTTGACCTGCCGTGAGAATGTGTGGACCATCACGCAAACTATTTCAATTAGGAATGTTCCGATAACAGTGTTTCTCAAACCAACAAGTAAGAGCACTTCAGTTTGGTTACTCACAGCTTGATAAATCGGAACATTTTAGTTCAGATACCAACTCTCAGTATGAAAGCTGGGCGCTCTTCAAACACGTGGTGTGAACAGTTAGTAAGGCGTTGTCTTTCAAACTTAGACTATCAGTATCTGCAGTGAGAGTGGAGAAGTAGTGGAAGAGATAAACCCAAATACTCAGTCCCTCAATTTTTTTTCCCCTCTTCTGTTGCAGCTCAGAAGAACACACACTATCTGCTGGTGTTTGACGGCTTTGTCGTCCTGGTTTGCATCACATCTACCGCTCTGTGCACTCGTTCCATCACCCTAGCTGTCAAGTTGCTCCAGGTTAGTATAAATCTTCTATGAACAATTTCGACTTTGGATAGATTTTTTTTTTTTAAGGTTTGTAGACCTTTTTCCATTTTTTTTTTTTTGAACATGGAAAAATGATGAATCTACAATAGCTGAGCCTTAATTAACCTCACAGATCTAAAGCTTCAGAATAAGGCATTTTCCATGACATATTAAAGTTAAATTCTATCTTGTGCTTATATATGTATATTTTTTTTTTTCCAAGAGATTCTCACGGTTCTTTCATGAGAACTTCAATCGTAAAGTGTGTAAAGAAGACCAGGGGGAGTTTCTGAATGGCTGGTATTTGCTGGTCATCATCAGCGATCTGTTGGCAATAACTGGATCGGTGCTAAAGATGGAAATCCAAGCAAAGGTTAGTTTGTACACAGCAGGTTTGGCATGGTTTCTTTCTTTTTAGCTGGTTTTACTGAACCTGTTGTGAAACTCCAGTCAAGAATTCTATTCATCAGGACATTGGGCTCTAAAAGCTCTGCTGCGCTGTAACGTTTTACACAGCTTGGGCTGATTTATGAAAAATTTTATGACTGTTTTGCTCATGTTGGCTGTATATTCAATGTAGTTGTTAGCATTATAGTATGTATAAGTCCAAAAGAGGCTTCCAGTAGATTTCTTTTTTTTTTTTTTAAGTTCCACCTTCAGCTTATACATTTTATGTTGAACAAACTTTTCACAAGTTGACATAAGTTGTCTAAAATGTTATTGTGTGACAGGGCCTTAGGAGGAGAAGTGTGTTAAATGCAGGATTTTACTGTTTTTGAGTGCAGAACATGTTTTATTTCAAGCAATAGAAGCTGGACTTTTTTATGTTGATGGAAAACCAGCTCCTTTAAGCCTGAGGCCCTTGTTCTCAAACAGAAATGGGTGGAATGCCCCTTTCAAGTTGGGAAGAAGTCTTTGCCTCAAGTGGAAGAGTTCAAGTATCTGGGTGTTTTATACAAGAATGTTGGTAGGAAGGACTGAGAGATGGCTAGCTCGAGGCCTCATCCTCGGTAATAAGGGTGTTGCTTTGATCTGTCATGATGAAGAAGAGTTGAGTCAAAAGGTAAAGCTCTTAATTTACTGGTGGGTCTAAGTTCCAACCCTCACAATATCCCAGATAGAAGTAGTCTGGATGAGCTCCCTTCCTAGGGTAGCTGGGGTCAGCCTTAGAGATAGGGTGAGGCGCTCCATCTTGTAGAGCCGCTGCTCCTCTGCATTGAAAGGAGTCAGTTGAGGTGATTATTGCATGTGATTAGGACGCCTCCCTTTAGAGGTTTTTCAGACACGGCCCACTGGGTAGAGGCTCTAGAGCAGACCCAGAACACCCTGAAGGGTTTGTGTATTTTTTTTTTTTTTTCCTGGGAACGCCTTAGGGTCCCCTAGACGGAGCTGAAGTGTGTCACTGGGGAGAGGGATGTGTTTTTACATCCGTCTTTAATACATAAACTGTGTAGCCAAGCCAGTAAACCTGTACTAGACTGTTCATTGTTTAATATAGTGAAGCAAGCTACAAGGCCTCACCATTTTAAGTTTACTTCAGGTTATTTATTAAAAAAGCTGCATAAAACTGAGCTTACAGCAGCTGAGAACAACAGTGGTTGACTTTTGGAATAAAATGACTGTTGTCAGTGCCTGTCATAAACAAATTGGTTATTTACAGCTATGCACAAAATCGGTGTGTGTAAAGAAGTCACTTGAATGCTGTAGTGTAGATTAAATCAGATTAAATCATGTTTTTATAAAGCTGCCATGACATTCTTTGATTTTTGTTTTACTTTTTGCTGTTTCCTGTAGAGTTTAACAAGTTATGATGTGTGCAGTATCTTTCTGGGAACGTCAACGTTATTGGTGTGGGTCGGTGTGATCAGGTACCTGGGATATTTCCAGAAATACAACGTGAGTCCAAGTTAGTTTGTATTTGGTGTGTGCAGGACTTTGTAAAGAAAGATGAGATGTAAACTTTTTTGTAGATATTTGATAAAATAACAAAACCTCTGCATATTTATTCAGGTTCTGATTTTAACCATGAAAGCAGCCTTCCCTAAGGTCCTACGTTTCTGCTGCTGCGCTGGCATGATCTACCTCGGGTATACGTTCTGCGGGTGGATCGTTCTGGGGCCGTACCACGAGAAGGTAACTCTTTATTTATTTATTTTTAATGGAAGAGGCAGTGGAAACCTGAGGGGTTGATTTAATGCTTGTCTGACTCACTGCACTGAGTCGTGTTGTGAGAGGTGTGGGCAAAATGGCAACTGTGGAGTCTCTGTTTGGAGTGACTGGTTCTGTTTGTTCATGCAGAACCGCTGAGACCACGAGGTAGTGGGAAGGAACTCCAAATGTACGCCTCGAATTCCTGTAGATAAAATGTTCAGTTAAACTTAACTTGAAATAAAAGGTTTTCTTAAAAGTTCTTTAAGTTAAAGTTTTTCTTTTTTTGGTATAAGAAACATGTTTTTATAACGGCATTTTAATTACTCAATATCCTGAGTTAACTCTGTTAGTTTTGCTTAAATCTTTTTTGGGTTAAATTCCTATATTTGTCAGCGTATTGCTTTTACACACCAAAATAAATAGAAGTGATGGACACCATCTACAATAAGTTAGTTTGAAGACAAAGCTACTGTTGATACAAATGAGTTACTCTGAGCTGTGATTCTGCAGTTCTGTGTGCAAACATGGCCAACTTTAAAAATGCTGATTTAGCAAAAATGGTTGTTTCCTGCCTATAGCTTTAATTTGATGGGGTTTTTTTTTAAATGATGAAATGGCTGACCTAACACAATTATACTATGTCTCACAGTTAAAAATAATAATAAAATAATATAGCAATGGCAAAATGCTTTCTTTTTTTCCTGTTCTGATGTGTATATACAGTGAGGGGGGGAATGCAAGTAGTACAAAGTTAAACACAGAATATGAAGTTTGTTTGGCAGCAGATGTTTTTATTTTGTTATCAAAGTTAATTTGTCTCATACTGATGCAATTTTTTTCTCTATGGATTTATGCGCAACAGTGGAAAAACCTGCCAATTTTACTCACTGATACTGATAATTGTGTGGTTTAGTTTTATCAAAGCTGCCATGTTTTGGATTTGTGTAGACTTTTTACTTATTGAACTTTTTTTTTTTTTTTTTTTCAATAGTTTTATAGCTGCTTCAACAATATCTGCTTCAAACTGAGGGGGGAAAAAAGAATATGTAATTAAAGGGCTGTAATACAACGATGTGGCCACTAGGTGTCAGTGTGGTTTGCAGATGTAAGATATTACTAAAATCAAGATTGACACAGTTTGGAGCACATTGTACCCCATTTGCTTTAAATATTTATATATATTTTTTACATTTTGAATCAGAATAAAATTGGCGGAATCCATTTTTACCCTTCAGTAGTTAGTGGGGAAAAATTAGAGAAAATTAGGATGACTTGATTCAGAATAGTTCTGTTTAAATGGTAAATGGCCTGAACTTATATAGCGCTTTATAAGTCCTTCCGGACCCCCAAAGCGCTTTACACTACAG
>JARVJO010000227.1:13209016-13219473 GCA_031762555.1 Cynodonichthys magdalenae | reverse complement strand
AATTTAGAGTTATCAATTAACCTGACAGTCATGTTTTTGGTGTATGGGAGGAAGCCGGAGTACCCGGAGAGAACCCAACGCCTTTTTCTTGTAATAATAAAAAATCTCTAAATCACTCTGGGGGGCAGCAGAGGTCCCCCATGAGAACTTGAATCTTCACATTAAACAAACATTTTCTTTATTGTTATAACAACAAAATGATGAATCTGTGCTCATTTATTCATGTCTGCTTGTCCTGCTAGAGTTGGGCCACATTTAATGCACACTGTAGATATTTTGCTGACAGGGTTGACTAATATGTAGTTTTAAGCAAAGGTCTTGCTCAGAATATGTTAAGGAGACTCAGCTGGCTGGGTATAAAGCGTTTTTGGTGTTTTCTAAATTATTTTAGCTGTGGCAGCCATCTTGAATCAGCTCAACTCCAACAGTTTATCAGTTGTGGATCCAACAATCAAATTATGAAAGTTTAATTTCCATCTGTTGGGTTGTTCATGAGATATTTTACTTACAACCAGAGAGTTGACTACAGCTTCAGTTGTTAATGTGATCTATTAGCATTCAAATAAGTCAGCTATATTACCAAAGCAAATTTAGCTAAATATCTGTAAAATTGACTGAGTTACAATGTTTGTGTTTGCTGAGGTCAGTTATCTGTGGCAGCCATCTTAATTTGTTTTGTTTCCAAAGGTTGATCAGTTGTAGAGGCACCTGTAATTACTTTTTATTAAAAATCTGTCCACTGTTTCATATGCATCATTCCCTACTGAACATCTGCTGTATAATTTCTAATAAATGGTCAAAATCAACAGAGTTCTTGGTTTATTGGCAACAAGTACGAGTTGCTTATTTACATTCAAACATTGACAAGTATACCGTCTCACTGCCAGCTAATATTGAGTTAGTAAAATAATCCTCAGTTATAAACAAAGTCAAAGGGGATAATTAAATCAGAGATGCTGGGTTGAAAGCAAGAAAAAAAGATAAAGTTCCCTCTTCTAAAAGCAGTAAAAACGAGAGTCAAAGTAATTTTTTAGGGAAAAAATTTAGCACCCTGAGAGTGCTAAAGCAAAATGGTAAATCTGAACTTATATTGTGCTTTATCAAGTCCAAGAACTCCAAAGCACATCACACTACAGACGAAGCAGGGATTCAAAACTGTCACCTGTCACAGGACGAACACCTGTCTCCGCTGTCATCCAAAAGTTAGCCCTATAGCTACACAATTACATCTGTGCCAAGATATTCTGAACCCTGACAGGGAAATTTACATAACTAATCTCTGAATTAGATGCAAACAAAGGAGGAATATTTGCTGCTGTTTTAATTTCATAACAAAAGCAAATAAAAAACTTGGTGACCAAACAGTCATCTAATCATGTAGAAATTGTGTTAAATACTCAAACATTTAAATAGAAAGCACTGAAAAAGTGCACATTTTATGGAGGAGTGTTGGGGGCCGGCAAGTGAAATTCTGTTGAGTATCCCTTATAACGTAGGGCTGGCCCTGGACAGAAACTAAGTGCTGAACATGAAACAAATGCAGGGAAACACTCAGACACTGCACTTCACCATCCATGTGATCTGCTGCTTCTGATGTCTGTCTGCTGCACTTTGTCTTTTTTGTCGTTTATTGTTTTAGTCATATTTTTTATTGACTTTTTATAATTCTTTTTAAACAAGTTCTTGTTTCGTTTTTAAATAGCAGTTTTCATTATGACACTTTTTCCTATTACGTCACCTTACTTAGCTATTGCATTTTATTGTAACTGTTCTTATCTGTTAAGTTTGAATAACTTATTCCAACTAAGAAACACACTCACTCATTTGTGATGTGAAGGAAGGGTTGTGTGTTTTAATAAGCAGTCAGTCAAGTCAAACCTCCAGAAGTCTTTGCTTTTATTCTAAACCTTTAGTTGTATCTCGTGATCAAAGAGCGTGGGTTCGCAGCAGGTCGTCTCGCGCGCCCTCAGCTGTGTGGGCGGGTCGACGCCCTCTACGTCACCGGGCAGAAACTCCCCAAATCGCAGGCTCCGTCTTTCAGCCGGCTGTAGTCGGCTCCTCCGTCTTCCTTCTGTAACTCTGCGTCTCCAGCTGTCAGGAACAAAGCTGCAATGGGATTTTACTCAGCGCGGAAGGTTTCGCAACGCCTTTCAGTCTAACCCGCCACCTCGCAGGTAAACTCACCTGTTTTATTCCTCTTCGACTGAAACATTCTTATTTTTTTTAATCTTAGAAAATTTTACTCTCTGCCATACTTTGTCTTTTCGTTTTATATAATGTACTTTTATCTTTTTATCACTGGCCTAAATCTGGTCGAACAAGTTGTTGTAAAGTTGCGTAATAAGAAACCATTGAGTAAAGTTGTCTTGAAGCATATGTGTTCAAGACATTCCCTGAACCTGTTGTTTTCACTCTGGTTTTAACATTATAGTGGTTTTAAAAATAAATAAATAAATAAAAAATAAAAACCTCACTGTGATGTTAACTTTGTTTAAAGCGACAGTTCTGGTGTTTTTCTTCTGGAGGGAAGTTTTTGGCCTTGACAGAAGTCACTGATAACATTCTCAGCATTTCTTTCATCTGGCATTTTTTTCTCACACATTTCTCATAATATAGATTTGGTTTTGTAAGTGTTTGAACGTCCTACTTTAAATCAAAAAGTGGCTAAGGATATTAAATATTAATATTAGAGAAGACCATTTGAACCATTATTGGTTTACCTCTAATGCTACAAAACCTCCATTACTGTGGTAAAGCACTTAACAGATGTTTTTACAAATTATTCATGCCAGTAAAGTTGTGGTTTAGTGTTTTAAATTGGACTCTTCTTGCTTCACAGACCTGCCAGTAAAATGGCCCAGCAGAATGTAAGCTGTCATTATGATGAGCGCATGGCCTTCTTCTACAACAACAGTGGTCAGGAAGACAAATGGGACCGAACCCAGCTCATCCTGGTCCAGGTTGTGGGTTCTTTCTTCTGCTGCTTCATCCTGGTCTCCAACTCCATGGTCATCGCTGCTGTCATCACTAACAAGAGGTTTCACTATCCTTTCTACTATCTTCTGTCCAACCTCGCTGCCTCGGACTTCCTCGCAGGCATAGCGTATGTATACCTCATGTTTAACACCGGCGAGGTGTCCCGAACGCTTACTGTCACGCAGTACTTCATCCGTCAAGGACTTCTGGATGTCAGCCTTTCTGCCTCGCTGGCTAACCTACTCGTTATCGCTCTGGAGCGCTATATTTCTGTTATGAAATGGAAAGTTCATAGCAACCTGACAAAGAGAAGGGTGACCCTGCTGATCTCTCTGGTTTGGGGCATCTCCTTCTTCATGGGGGCGGTGCCCATCCTGGGCTGGAACTGCATCTGCAACCTTGATGACTGCTCCAAGCTGGCCCCCATCTTTAGCAAGAGTTACTTGGTTTTCTGGTCAGTTTCTAACCTGGTGGTTTTCCTTGTCATGGTGGGTATCTACCTGAGGATTTATGCTTATGTGACGAAGAAGATTAAGACGATGTCACAACACACCAACGGCTCAGTCATCCGCAAGAAAACTCCCATCAAGCTCATCAAGACAGTCATGGTCGTGCTTGGTAAGGGCTGCTCCTGCTTGTTTGTCTGTTTGTAATAATCTCTGATGCATCAGTGAGTCAGCGTGCAGAATGTGAGGTACTGTTGTGTTATTTTCAACAAAGTTTTGAGTTATCACAAAGGTCACAAGCAGAAAAACATGCTGGAAAGCAAACATCTGTTTTTATATATAGAGAAAAAAAACTCGAGGTTTATAACTAAATTATTAATTTAGGGAATCTAAAGCAAACTTAAAACTGCTGTGTAGGTTGGACACATCATTTTTCTAAACATAATCTTTTAAAAAGATAATTTGGATATTTTATGAAGAAGGGTTCTGTGGAGTTGAAATGAGCAGTCAGTATCTTACCTTCAGTAGAGAGCAGTCGGATTAATCTCAGTTTGGAGAATTCCAAGAGCTGAAAAAACATCTAGTCTGAGTTAGTTCTTAAAGTGATTTCTGCTTTCCTAAAGCAACTTATAATTTAACAAAAACATTTGTATCAATCCACACAAATTAATTTAAAAAAATTTTACACTGTCAGTACTTTTGCGTTAGACGTTTAACTAGTCAGTCATAAAAGTCTTCAATTCTATTTATTTTATTTTAACATTAAATAGTCTTAAATATGTCCAGATTGTCCAGTTTTTGGTCTTAATATACTTTTAGCTACCTCTTATTTGTGTTTAACAAAACTAAAAGACCCATCATGCAGCAGTCCCTTCAGAAGGAATTTACTTCTATTTCAATAACCATCTTATGCAAAAGTGACAGCGGTACAAAAACTATAAAATTGCAATCACATAAACCATTTTCACAAATTTGATATTTAAATTGTTTTAAAGGGAACATATATTAAATCTACTATTTTAGCCATTAAATACATTTTGTTGTGTACTTTGAGTCTCTAGGAGTGCAGAAAAGTTGATTTTTTTTCCTCCGATGCTGCATAGATATCTTTATATTCTGTTTAAATCATATTTTTCAACCTGTTCAGTTTTCTCTATCTTATATGATGTTTTCTAAACTATGGTGTCAAATTATTTACAACGAAACTTCTAAATAAGGTCTGGACTTACCAACTGTTGTCTCCAACATGTAAGGCTTGTTTGGATTTAAAGAGACAGCCTCAAAACGAGTTGATCTTAGACACACCTCAGAAAAAGGGAGAAAGATTGAGGGGCTTGTGGATCTACCATAAGGAGGAATTCAGACCAAAGCATTGCAGTTCCACTTTATATAGACCCCAGCTAAATGGTTTTAATTTAAAAATGAAATATTTAAAAGCAGGATATGTCTTTTTTAAAGATGACATAAATCTGCTTTGAAACTGGTCATGCTTGAAGAATATACTATCTCGATTCTTCTTTTTGATTATTAAGATTGTTCAGACCGGTGTCTACTGCAGGGAAGATACTGACCACTGACAAAACCCACTTCGAAAACTATCCCTTTTTAAACCTAATTATTAATTTATTTGCACATTGCAACCTCATTATAAGTTAGGAACTAACTAATATCTTATTTTCCGCCTTTCCCTTTAAACTATGCCTTGCCAAAACCCTAAGTTATGTGCCGCAAATGTTGGTTTATTCAAGATCTAAGCGTCTGTTGTTGCTATTTTAAGTGTTGGATTAACAATTAATTAAGCTGAAGCATGCTTGTTATTGTTACTTCTTAAAACTTTTTATAGGAAATTGATTGTGCATAAATAAGTTGTTCACTCGTGATTTGTTTGATTATTAATTAATTAATATTATTATTAAATGATCGCATTTATTGATGGATCAAAGAATAAATAAATAAATAAAATAATTATACTTCAAGACCATGCCTTCCCTCCAATAAGGCTCCATTTAAGGCTTTTTGTTTAGTTTTATTTTGGTGCATTCTATTTTATTGAAACTTGTTGGGAAAGTAGTCCCAGAGCCAAATGTAAGTTGTAAAAGGGAGAGTCGTTTCACACAGCAAATAGACTGTTTCACATGACACACCTTTGATTCCCAAGTTTCATCTTGCTGTCTGAGATCACACACGGAGATGCCGCTAAGGCCAGCAGGGTTTGTTTCAGTGGAAGGCGGGCATAATGAGGTCATTTTTAACATTATAGCTCTGTCTTTGTGTTAAAGCAATTCAGATTTCCTTTTTGTTTGGGATTTGCAACAGGATACCTTCCAATAACAATGGAGCATTTAAATCATTTCCCACTTTGTGATTTTTCTCTCTGAAGAGAAGAATAGGGCTGTACTGATTTGTTCTTTTGAATCACAAAATAAGGATTTTGGAAGCCTAGCCCAGATTAAATTGTGTGCTTAAGTTACTGAATTTAGAAATCTGACTCAGACTGAAGCACTTTCATGCAGCTTTGTAGGTGATTTTAGTTAAAAGCAAGCACAAGATAGCTGTTGTGTTGCACCCACCAAAAAAAAGGTCTGTAATTTTGGGTGCACAGTTCCTCCTTCCACATGGCTCCAGACTGCACTGTATGGAGTATAGGAGTTGTTTGCCTGTGTACACCCTTTATTCAAACTCCTGTGTAATTATCTCTCCCTGTAAGGACGCAGGCCTGTGTGGTGAATGGTTCACCACACAGGCCTTCAGTCAACATCCCCTCCTCTCTAACCTAAAGAGAGAAACTATATTTTACGACTCTGTCAATTGTTTTTAGATGCACATTTCTATAGATTGTGCGCTTGAGTTTCTTAATGCTCATCGTAACTTTCATTCAAAGCTATCCGTTTACTGAGATTGCTTCGATGTGTGGGTAAAAATCCCAGGGGCACTTATGAAAAAGGAAATAATTTTAAATTTGGGAGCCATGTCAGTGAAGGAAAGGGATATCTCAGGGTGTGATCTTAGCTCCGGGTTTAAAAAATGAATTTATCTGGTAAAAAATAAGAAAGAGGGACAAAATGCTTTGTTTAAGACAAACTGGTCAAACCAGTTCAGACACACATTTTACCCACACCAAAACTTTTTATTATCAGAACTCAATGAATGAGTGAATGAAGGAAGAAATTCTACACTGGATGTAGGCCTGATGATGAACCAAAGCTGGAGCTAAAACGTCAATAAAAAAAACAAAAACAAAACAAAACAACAAAAACCTACAACAACAAAACAATAAGAAATAAAGCATAAATACACAACTAGTAAGTATTTGGAAGGAATATTTTAGATTTTCATTCTTTCTTACACATTTCTTTACAGGATCGCAGCGATTTACAACTCGGGTCACAATTTTTTGGGCATCAACGACAAAGAGAAAAATGAGATGAAAAAATAATACTACTGAGAACAACCTATTTTGAACTCCCCTGTGGTTTAAAAAACAAAATTGAGTTCAACTCTTCTATTAGACCCATTTATTTTGTTTTTACATGTCCAGAGATGCTGCTAGTGCAGACGAGTTGTGACTTGCAGCCTGCTTCAGCTCTACAAATCCTTCAGGAGTTTGTGCCCAAACATGTTTGACATTGTAAACTTAATTTGTGTTTTCAGTAGCAATGTGACTCTATTTATTATTCAGAACAAACTTAGCGTTAAAGTTAGAGGAACACTGTTGATATTTGGACTCGTCTGCTGAACGAGGACACTCTTTCCTGCAATGCTTCTTCAGAACTGGAAGAATGTGTGGGTGACTTTGACAGACTTTGTCTTATTGGGTTGTAAAACCTGGACCCCCCCCCAAAAAAAATGTTGAAAAAGTAGTTGCATGTCATGCTTCATTTGTGATTCACTTTTGTATCAATAAAAGGATTTTACTCAGCTAAAAGCCTTGAAAAAAGACAGAATTCTTTGACAAAATGCATGTCACCCTCCATTTTGGTCAGACCTTGAATAAAACTTAAAATCTAGCACGATCTGTTATTGCTTATGTGTTTTGGATGATCCACACCTATTACAACGTCAAATTTCACTTCAATATCTGTAACATTGTCTGAGTTATAGCGCTTTTTGGGTATAAGCTATGTTAGCAGTGGCGGCTAATTTAAATTGGTTTGACTCTAAAATAAAATCAAGTGCAGCTGTATTGTCAATAGCTTATTTATGGAAGTGTAATTGAAATGCGAAGGTGATTTAAGAGAGATTTTGCTAACAGAGAAACAGGATCAACTCTGACAAATGTCATGGTTTTAATAATACAAAAATCCACCTTAGTTACTGTAAATCTTTGATGTCCTTGCATTTAAACCATATATCATTTGCTACGTTTTCCTGTCTGTAGGAGCGTTTGTGATCTGCTGGACACCCGGTCTGGTGGTCCTGCTGATGGACGGCCTCGACTGCGACAGCTGCAACGTGATGAAGTCAAAACGCTGGCTGCTGCTGCTGGCCGTCGCCAACTCCGTCATGAACCCCTGCATCTACTCCTACAAGGACGAGGAGATGTGGACGACGTTCAAAAACCTCCTGCGCTGCATCGGCAACGGCACTCGGCGGCAGCGCTCGTTGCAGGCCAACTCCAGGCCTCTGAACTCGGGTCCCGATACAGGCACTAGCCTGCCATCCTCGGAGGAAACCAAAACCGATGATAACGAGAAACTCAGCACATGAAACGATTTGTGATGAAGATCTTCTGTCTAGACTGGAGTGGGTGTTCCACTTGATGAATGAAGTGGACTCTGGTCCAGTTAGGAGCCAGAGTCATGTTTCAGGGGAGATAAGAGATCCCCATGCACCACTCAATCCCTTAATGGCTGTAAAGATGCCCTGTTTTGTCAGACATCTTCACACACGCAATTCCCATTTTTGTGTAATGGAAGATTCCAGTTTCATTCTGTTTTTCTGACTTCATCATCAGATTCCTCTGGGTGATTTAAGTCTGGATGCTGCGCTCTAATGGCTGATAAAATAAATGTATATTACTGCTTTTTTACCCCTGGAAGGGTAGAAATCATAGTGGGACTATATTCAAGTTGCTAAAATTATCTAATTTGATGCCTGTGATGCTTTCAAGAAATAAACATATCAGAGGAACTAGCCAATAAGTCTTTTTTTTAATCTCGTGTGCAGGACAGTTTTATGATGATAACTAATGTAAAATCCCATAATCTGCTGTACTGTAACACTCTACTTTAAGATTATGTAAGAAACCATTTCCACTACTTCTTCACTTTTGATTTCATTGGTTAAATCATTGCTTGACTCAGAAACTCATGATGGAAAAAGATGTAATTCCTGTAGCATTTTTCTGCTTCCGCTTCACCCTGCAAACAGCTGCTCACCTAAATACAAAAGATCTGGAGAGTGATGTTGCAACACACTGGATACTTGCTGGAATCTTGCTTTACACAATTCGTACAACTGAAGAGGACGTGATGATGATGAATACTCCCATCCCACACAAAACCCTACAGGCAGACTTGGAAGCTAAATTATTAACAGACTTCAAATGACTTTTTCTCACCTGTACAGTATTTATGCCCCTTCCTATTGTAAAGGTCTTGATGTAATCAAAGCTTTTTATTATTTTTTTTGTAATGCAGGAGTTTGACCCTGATGAGACTGGTGAGAGGAAAGGTTTAAAGCTCCAATTGAGTAATTTCTATAGAAGAGGGTTAGCGCCAAAGAGCAAAAAAGATGTTTCTTTTTCTAAGTTCTGACTTTTTTCTCAGAATTCACACTTACTGTATTTATTCATGTATAATACTAAAAATTGAACCCTAAAAATCATCCATAAAGTGGGGGGATAGTATTATACACGGGTTATTGATAATTAGATTGTTATGCTTTTTAAGCTCAAAAAATGATGATCGTATTATACTCGAGATCGTATTATACAAGAATAAATACAGTAATTAACAGGTTTCTTAAAAAAAAAAGAGTCAAAAATCTGACTTTGAACTTAGAATTCTAAGAAAAAGTGAGATTTTTTGAGATTAAAGTCAGAAACCAGGAAATGAACAAATCTTTTTGCCCTGTGGCCTTTATCTTCTGTACACTCCTGTGCACTCTGACTGTTGGATTTTCTTTTTCTAAATCAACTATTTACTATTTTATGTACATTTATTCAACAAATGTTTATTTCCTACTGATTAAATGACATGATAGAGAAACTACAAATAGCATTCTGCTATTTTCTATTTTTATTCTACGGTATATTTCTATTAATTTCTGTACTTTAGTTAAGAATATTTAACTTTATCATTTAGGTTTTTAAAACAGGATGTGATAAAAACTATGGCAAAGCTGTCTGGAAAAACCACAGCCCATTCATTGTAGCAGTTTGTCCATCCTTATTCAGGAACATAATGTGTATTTTATTCTATGATTTGCAAAATAAACAGCATACAAGTCAAGCAAGTGACTGAAACCATACTATACAATATTAAGGACAATAATTACTAAGGTAATAGCAGGACATAATCACGGTTACTTTCTTATAGACTTAAATGCATAGTAGGTTTTATTTTTTTTCTTGGTGTGTTTTATTTTAAAGCACTTTAAGTGCAGGTTCTAAAACTCTCGTAAATGAAACTTATTTCTATCTTTTCTGTTAGAGTTTTGATCAGTTCACCATTTAGACTGCACTGAATCTGCTATTTACAGAGCAACATGCTATGGTTTTATTTATTTTTTATTGATTTAGGCCCAAAAAATTGGGAAATTGGTTGTTTTAACCATATTAGGAATGAGGGTGACGACCTAACCAACCTCTTTTTTTCAACAATTTTCTCGAGTTTTTTTTCCTTCTCGTAGTTTTTCCACTAACTTATTGCATAGCTGGTATGTTATTGTTTTTTTAAAGACATACTTGCTATTGGGCAGTTTGCATGATTATATAAATGTCTTATTCTATTAATTGTGTTATGACTGGGTGAACTGAGTTCAAATCGACAACCAAACAACGAGAAAGTTTTAAGAGTTTATTAAACTTTGTAT
>JARVJO010000227.1:13181168-13200600 GCA_031762555.1 Cynodonichthys magdalenae | reverse complement strand
ATTTCTACTGTACAGCACTTTGGTTAGCCTTGTGCTGTTAAAAGTGCTATATAAATAAAGGTGGTATGGTATGGTATTAGTAAGACTGAAATCTTCAGCAATCCTGTCAATTTAGATTTCTGCTGGCTTGTTGGGAAAGTCCATGAGGGACGCTGATTTAATTAACTAATGTTTCTAATTTAACCTAAAACGTTATTTTAGCCAACATCAATCAATCAATCAGTCAGTTAAGACTGCTTTCTCGTTTAGAGCTTGTTAGTGGTTCTTTTTAGTGGGACAATTATTTTAAGTAGAGGTTTCTGTACAGTTGTCTATATTTGCAAATTACTGGATGCATTTTCTTGTATAATCTCTTAAATAAAACTGAGATTTAGAATCAGATTTGGCCTAATTAACCAAAAATCCTGACTTCTATTCTTTTATGCTCTCAGTGTAGAAGCATTTGCCTATACATATTATATACATTTGTTCCATTAAAAAAAAAAAAAAACTGTAAACAACTAAGGGTGTATTCACATTTGGTCCACTTTAAGCTGACCAGAGTTTGTGTGCACTGTTGGTCTGAACTTTTTATGCAGGTGTGAATACACTTGTGTGAATCCTGGTGGGGATCAAACAACCAGACCCATTTTTGAGGTGGTCTCGGTCCGCTTCCAAACAAACTCTGGCGCGGTTCGCTTCTGGTGTGAATACAGACAAACCTCGAACCGAACCAACTACAGGAAACATGCACTTTTTTAGACTTCACGAGCCTCCGTTACTAAGCAAACATTAGCCCTTCATTGTTGCTAACGCTAACACAGCGCTACAAAAAATGAACCGTTGTGGGTCAGGGAACGCGGAGCATCTTGTCTCATTTAGGTTGCGGCACGCATTTGACAACGCCATCCCAAAATTATAAATATATTATCGCAAAACAGCCACTGAAGGAGCTGCTCTTGATATTTGTTATTACTCTGTCTGCCCGTCATTTTTATCCAATGCGTGGCTTTGTTTATAAATTATAGTCGACTTGCAAAAAGCACAATGGGAATGCAAACCACACCAAAAGAGAGAAAAATAAAGTTCGCTATCATAAAGGTTTCTTCACAGTTTAAATCAGGATATTTTTCTAAACTCCAAACTAAATAAAATGCAGGTTTGTTATAAATGCAGAAAAGTAAATAAATGCTCAATTGAAATGCAAACCTCTATTCAGCTTTGATTTACTTTTATATTGGCACTCGGATCACATTTATGTAAAATAACCTACTGTAGCTTTTTATAACAATAACTACAGTAAAGTAAAGGTGAAAAAAGAGAAAAAAACCACACTACTATTTTCATGAAGATTATTATCACAATATGATGCTTTTACCCCCTTATCAAAGTTAGTGCTCACTATAAGTTGCAGCTTTCCTGTTATTTACATAAATTAATAAAGTAGGCCCAGTTACAGGTAAATAATAATGGAAAAATTTGAGGTATTTTCAGGTCATAATTTCAACTAACTGTCACTCAGCGCCTGTTAAAAGTGTTTAAGTCAAAGTGGCAGCGTTTTCTTCAGACAGTTCTGGGCAGCCTCGGGGAGCCCAGGTCCCTAACTGACAGTGATGTGTTCTTTGAGTCTGTGCAAGAATGTCTCATCCAGCAAGATGACCAGAGCTACAGCGCCTGACAAGACACATTAATTAACACTGGAGACAAAAAAGAAAAAAAAAGGAAGAGTACAAAAGTAGCAACCTAGGAAAAATTATTAAAAGCTAACTCATTCTGAGTGGAAATACTGGCCTTAAACAGTTCCTTCCAACAACTTTTAAACATTTGAAACTGTTAACAAGAAAAAAAACTGCTTTGTATTCTCTGGTTTATCTGACTTTGTTTTTCTTTTACAATATAACATGTTGGACAAAGTAATATAATTCTCTCTAGTAAAAATTATAAGTAAGAGGATGCATGCATGCATCCCTCAACCGAGCTTTAAGGACATTTGAGGACAGTAAAATGAGACATTAGCTGTGTTTTCATCCAATTTTAACGCAAATTTTGAGCGAACTTTTAAAATGTCGCAAAAAAAGAAATGCGAATCAAACGTGTTTCCGTCACCTGGGTTGGATCGAATCAACCAGGCTACGCAAAGTTTGTCATCACATCTCAGGACAATGGAGAGACGTTATCAGGAATGTGTTCTAAAGTTATAATTATTCTGTCATATCAACTAGTATTAGCGATGTTACATGCTGTCTGGAGATGTAGAAAATGAAATGTAATTCTCTTCACAGGAATATCCAGGAAGACGCTGACAGCAGGAGGAGGGTCCGGCTGCAGCTGCTACAATTATTGAACAGCAGGAACAGCTGATCAAGGTAAATGTTCACTATGTCAAAATCAGCAAATTTGTTTTCATCTCCCCTTTTGTGCATCAACTCTTCCAAAAACCACGTCAAGCGAGCGTAAAAACATTTTGCCGTTTCCATCCATATTTTCTAATGCGATACTTCAAAATGTGCATAAAAAAACATTAAACATTGATGGAAACACGGCTAGTGATGGCTTTTTCTCTGGACAAACAATTAAAGATCTAGCATTTCTTAAAGAAGAGCATTTCGTCCCTCACCTTTCATGCTAGAGTTTTAAACTATAAGGTATAATACTACCCCCCCACTTTATGAATGATTTTTGGGGTTAAATTTCTCGTACTATACAGTATGTGAACAAATACGGTAACTTCTAGATGTAGAGCATTATGTGTGCGAGCTAATGTCAGTTGTGGTCATCTTGAACTGGGGTGACTCCAAATGTTACTCTCCTGTGGATACACCCAAAGAAACTTTCGGAAAGTTTCGTGAAATTTTTTACTAACAGACAAACAGGGTTGTTGCTAAACTAATGTGCAATGTGAAGTATGCAGGCTGTGTATTAGAGAGGATGCTCAGCTACTACCACAACTCAGCTACTTGGTGACGGGCGATAACCATGAGCTTCAACTCAATTGGCTGATGCTATTTAGTATTCAGAAACCCTAGCTATTGCACGTGAAAGGCTTTTATTGTGTAAATCTCCACTCCTGTTATCTGCTGCTTTTTCAACACACTTGTAAAACACAAAACGTGTTTGCAGAGAACAGTTTTTCATTTGTACTTTATTAAAGTGTGTAAAACCAGTTCTGCTGGTTTTTACTGATACTGAGAGGGTCTCTCATAATATTCATTAAATACATAACTAAAAAAAATTATATATATAAACACTTCTTATGTTATAACTAGAGTGAAGTCGTTACTGTTTCAATTGCATTTCTGAAAAAAATAAATGTCAAGAATATTTACTTCCTAAAACATTACAGTGTGGCCTTTTTGTGTAAACACACAAGCACACACACACACAAAGCCCCACATCTTCACCATGAATACCTCAACAGGATCTATTCCTTCTCCCTCCCCTTTCATCCCATTCTTTCTGCTCTGCGAGGCAGGGTAATGACAATAATAAAATCACACTCTGTATTTCCTCCGTGCTTTGAATGGCCTCATCAATTTACAACTGGCGTGAAATTCTGAGAAAGAAGAGAGAGAGAAAAGCAAAAAAAAAAAAAAATAGTAAAGAGGAGGAAAGGAAATCATCCATGTCTAAAATACCTCTGCTTCTATAGTGTGCCTTTAATGTCAGCTCTAATTTATGTGTGAAAAGGTTCATTAATTACAAAAAGCTCTGTGTGTAAAATAACAGCTGACTGCAATGCTCAGGTTTTTGTCACCGACTCAAGTTATCCTCAATTTTCTTTCTCTTTTTCCACAACATCATTCTGAAAAGCACCAAGAAGGTTCCTCCTTTTACCTCTACAAAAATAAAGATTCCAATACCAAAGCCAGGTGGAAAAAGGCAAACAATTCTCTGAACATTTTGATCCATTTCATTTTAAAGTTTGGCATTTAACAATAAAAGACGTAAGAAACAGGAAGAAACAGAAGATAAAAAAAAACAAAAATCAGAAAAAAAAGACAAAAAAAGAGAAGTGAACAGGAACTTACTGGAGGTACAGTTTATCCTGATACAATCTAGATGGGGGGAAGAATAGATGAGAGATAAATTCATCTTTCAACGTTACAGCTGCAGACATCATTAAAGCATACTGTCCACCCCTCTGGGGACACACACACGGACACTGGCCGTCCTCTGATGCTCTCACCTACAGCCTCGAGCTGCAGCGAGCTGCTAAAAGCTCTGCAGTGTCGGCATGCCTTAGGAGGCCACTTTATTGGAATGCACAGTCCAGCGCAGGGCAAGAATGTAGATGTTTCGAATAGTTTTAGTTCTTCAAAGGACCAAAATCTCTTTGATGTCATCTTGATCATTTGATTTTGTGGTTTAATGTTAAAATGAGAGCATCAGATTTTGGTCAGGGTCAAACAGGGCCAACTGGAAGTTCCGTTCTGTAAAATCCATCATAAATTTGATCACAAAGTTCATTTTATCAATATAAATTTTGCTAATAAAAATGATCAATTTTGACTTAAGATAACTGTACTTTTAAATTTTAAATATTTCTTCCTTAGCTGCAGCATCAAAATTGCATCTTAGAAATTAGAAATGCCCAGATAGATTTGTTCACAAAAGATCTATTTAAATTTACTGCAACAAGTGATCTATAAGTCTACATCTGTCTTTACTTCTTTGTTTTTGAGAACCAAACTTGTGCCACCGTGCTCCAAGAAAGGTAACCCAGATCAACCTCCTCCCACCCCTCCATCCCATTTGGCCCTGCTTGTCATGTGTTGTCAACCACAGCAGAAAAGTGGTTGCAAACAGCCAGAGAACAGCACTAGCCTACCCTTTCAGGGAATGCTCAGCTTTGTTGAAGGGGGACAAGCAAGACAGGCTTCAAGAGCTTGAGGCCAGAGACACAAACTCCAAAAACTCTTAAATGTGTCAAAAAGAATTCGAAAGCAAACAAAATGGGGCAACCTCTTGTTTACATCAGAGGGCATTTTCTTGTAGTGCTGGTGATTAAATGTGTCAGCCTTGTCAGAGTGTGGCGCTGTTGTCTTCCATTGTGGCACACATGCTTTCTTCTTTTTTTTTTCTTTCTTTTTGAAGTTGACAGCAGACACACACTTCTCTGCTTTGCATGCACGACTAAACGGCTCCGCTTAGGGAGCCCATTTCTGTTTAGCCAGTGGAAAGGAGAAATAGATGGCTATCATTTGTGTGGTGTTGCGGCGTTTGAGGCGTATCAAACTTCCCACAGGCATCACGGGATTCTGGTGCAAATAAACCAACATACACAGAAGAACGTGTCTGTCGTCTTCTCTTTAATTTTCTATTGTTGCAGGAAGCAGAGGGATATGTTTGAGACTATAATTAGGACATGTGCTGTTTTATATGCAGTCATACATTCCTCCTAATATTCACCACACATATGGTAAAGTGATAATAGGACTATCTAACACAAGATACTTCTCAGAGAAGTCATTAGAGTTTCAGCTATAGAGAAATAAATAAACACAAGTGTCAGTTCAGTCAATCTAAATGGCCAGCGAGCAAAATTTCTGTCAGAAGCATCAAAGCAAAAGAAGGAAGTCGGTGTTTTGTTGAGTAAGAATATCCTTCTAATCTCTGCAAATCTATTTCTGTGGATCTGAATTAGCTGATGTAGTGGGCAGCGAGCATTCCCTGCTGGGTAACAGTATCTATGTGTTCAACTGGCAGTGAGCCTAGAGCCGCAGACTTTAGACCTTGAAAGTAGTCCCAGCCTCTCCTTCTATTCTCATACGGCTAAATGAGGATAAATGATGGCATGTGTGGCGGGAATTTGGGTGTATTTTAAAACCGTTATCAGAGTCGAACTGACTCTGCTGCTACGGGTGTGAGTGCAACATCCGAAGCGGTACCTAAATTGACAGTGAGCCGGACTCGGCCGCTTTCCAATTCGAGGCGCAGCGTGTCAGCAGAGTCTCGAGATGTGGTGGTTATCAGGAGGCCGTAGGCTCGCTGGGAGCGGAAGCGCAGAGACACGTCCTCCGCTTCTGTGTGCATCACCACCGGAAGCTGGACCTTCATAAACTTACTGCCGTCGTAGCTGAGGATGGTCGCCTCTGCGGGGAGAACAAGAAAGAAAACAAGATGAGTGAACGGTGAAATGGATTGCAGCAATTTTATGGTAAACCAATGACCACGGCTGTCGACTCGGTGTAAAGTGATGTTCTGTTTGTTGACACAGTTTAGTGCCGCGACCTTCAATCCAGTCTCAGAGGAACATTGAATCGATGAACTTAAGAGGCACAAGGACAGCTACAGTCTTCTAGCAGTAAATTTGGGTGGTATTCTCTGACAAGTGATGTGCATGATTCTTTTCTTTTTTTAAATTTTATAAAAGAAACAACAATTTTCACATCTTTAAAAATCTTTCTAACTTTTAATAAATTCTACAGTACGTCCACCCGTGTATATTTACCTCTCCTGCCCAATATTTCTTTTTGTCTCGTTTACAATAACTAGTGTCCTGATAGATTTAATCATTTACAATAAATAAGTGAATTTACACTGGGTACATACGGTAGAACAAGATGGATATTCTTTAAAACAACGTGAAATGTTTCAAATATGAACATATTGTCAGGAAGAATAAAAAAAAAAACTACAAGTTTGCCTCAGGTAAAAAACCAAGATTGTGAACAACTGAGGCACCTTGGCCAGAATGAGCCAGCTGGTTGAGTGATTTAACAATAATTGGCTTTTGTGTTAGCTTCAGGAGATGGAGGTGATATTTAATTTATTTAGTTTTATTTTACTAAAAAAAAAAAATACATAAAAAATCACTCGAAGCAGCTCTTAGATTAGTCCTCTTTGGATCTACCAACATACAGTATATAAAACAAACATTCTCAGCAAATCCAGATACAGATCATCTGTTACTGATGATCACCTCTCAGCTGTTCTCTGCATCACTACCTGACATTAAGCCAGATTTTAGTGCAATTGTTGAAGCCCAAGTAAACATGTAAAATGAACTGAAAAGCATTAAAAGTACCTTTTTGTATCAATTTGATACCATACTGAATAACATATTTGTATTTGTTTGTGAAGACTGACATGTTAAAAATAAAATGAAACTATGTTGTGATTGTATAGGAGTATTTTCCTTTATCACCTACATCACATTTTCACATATTTATATTAATAGCAGTAGCAGCTAATCAAATATAACTAATTACTGCTCTTAATAATGGATGAAAAAAATTACTATTAAGCATAGTTAGGTACAAGTTATTGTTGGTTTTGGCCTTCCAACATAGCTCAAGTTTTTCATGTGTTTTTTTCTTTTAATTTTTTAGTTTGAACCAATATTAGGTTATTGACGCTAACAGTGAAACGTGCAGGATAGCTATCAGAAACCAACCAATAATAAAAAAAGACATAAAAATGTGTATTTGTCACTAATAAATAAATAAAATCAGTCCTATCAAACAGAAAGAGAATAATTTTCAAAAGAATATATATAGGAATATACATTCAAACAGAAAAAAGCCATAAAAAATAATAAGTGCATAAATACATATGTTGGATAAAAGTGTAAAAGTCCTTGGATCTTGAATATTTAGCTTCTGTTTTTGGTGACTGCTTTTACCAGGAGCATTAGGAACCTGTCTTGAGTTTTGCTGGTGAAATGGTTTGATGAGGCAGGAGGTTGTAACAACATTTCCGGTGGTGTAACTTAACCACAAGTCAATCACCAAGCTATTACTGCGTTTGGAGTGGTGAGAAAAGGAACAGAAGCTGGGTGATGGGAGAGATGGAAGATGGGGGGGAGCTGTGGGGGTGACAGGGATGCAATGTACTCACACCACCTCATCACCACTTCCTTGTCACACAGATCCAATGTCACATCCATCCCTTAGGATGATTCTGTCACATTCCTCACCCAAATCCAATTTCTCCACGCCCTCCTGGGCTACGCTTCAGATGATGGAGCGTGTGACAAACAAGTTCTCACTGCTAAACTGTCTGATTCCTGCCAGGCAGCTAAAGCAAAATGCTGCATTTGGAGACTGATACAAGATGCGTGGAAAAACTGAGTAACTTTTGAAGCCTAAAATATTTGTGAAAAAAAAATAAAAAATAGAACACACATTAATATTAGCTACAGCCTCAATGTCATGATTGCAAATACTTGTTCCTAACAAGTACCTGATGTATAAAAACACACTGCTACGTATATCTGTTTCAGTGTTAGAATGAAACGTGAGTTAATGAACCAGATAAATATCTTGAAAATGTGCTCATATTTTACTTAAGCCATTTGGTAAAGCAATGTGTTGTTACAGATTAATTAAATACTGGTTGAACATTATAGTGTCTTAAAATTACAGTAACTTACACTTTTACAAATTTGTATTTATCATACACAGTATGTATTTGGTATATTCAATGCACATTTGAATTAGATGTCATAGCTTAAATATATAAAAGATAAATAAGATTAATCACGTGTGTTAAATAGTTACCCTTTTTTCCCCCATAATCTTTGCTCTTCTGAGATTCGTATAAAAAATATCTAAAATGCTGCAAATGAAAAAGCTCCAGTATAAAGTCATAAAAATATGAATAAAGACATGTGAGGGAATGATTACCTTATACAAAGTGAGCACCTGTCAGAAATCCAATAGTTGAAGCCCAGTCATTTTTAATGGTATTCTCACTTTCAATATCAAAATAAATTGAGGGGACTGGAGCTTCAGTGTCTGCCAGCCTAACAGGAGTCTGCCACAGGGGACAGGGAGCACGGCAAACTAAACTGGGTATTTATTTTCTCTCTTGTAAAGCACAACGCAAGATAATTTTCAGGTTTTCCGACGGAGGAGTTTGCTGGAGTGGCGGCGCTCTCGGAGAAGCAACAAATAAGACGATGCAACTAACAAGGGAGAGTCGAGTAATCACAAACAGGAATCCGGTTATCTTCCCTTCTCTCCCCCGAGGAGAAGAAGCTCTGCAGGAGGAGGGAAAGCTGTCAGCTGTATGTCACAGGATTGTGATGTCCCACAGTAACAGGACACCAGGATAAACCTAATCCAGAGTTTACTGGCAAACAGCTGCTGAAGGCGTTTGGAAAACATTTGTATTTATTGTTCATATTAAGCAAACATAAAAGGCTCTGATATCATTAATAATTCAATGGACCATATGTTTTCTTCACTGTATTGAAAGAAATTTTGTAATTGATTAACTGAATGTTTGATGCAGTATTGTATTTTATACTTTCTGATCAATGCAGCAGTAAGTTTAAAACAGACAGAGTTGGTGTGTGTTATCAATATTCTTTCTGTCTGTATAAACAAAAATGAGTTACGTTCTATGTCTGACATAAAAGTTACCACCTTCAGGGATGTAACCAGGAAGAGACAAAAAAGGTTATAATGTTGAAGTTTAGAAGTTAAAGTTTTGCAGAGGCTCTGTTCAGATCCAGCCTGGACAGACTGGACTGTTTGTTTGGGTTTTCTCTCAAGGCCTGTGCTGAATGATGTGTGCACTGCTGAAACTGATTGGAGTCAGAGATGAGCATAAAGTTTTTAGAAGAAATCCAGTGGATTCCGGCATTTATTCAGACATACCATTTTGAACATCGCATTTTATTCTACAACTCAGTTTAAAGCTGCAATTTGTAAACTGTGTCATTTATAAATTATAGGTTAACACTTGTCTAGTAGTCAGTCTGATCTGAGTTCTAGGCTTGTTAAGCTTTTTGGCTCTAGGGTTTTCATCTGTCTAATCAGATTAAGTATAAATCGTAGGGTCCTCTGAACTGCTTTTTTCATCTTGAGAAAAAACAACCCTCTAATAATTAAATAAAACTACTGTTGTTGATACAGTGTGTATTTAATTGCACATTTTGATTATTTTACTATAACGATTGCCATAAAATGCAGGTTATGAATGACATAATGATTCTGTTTGTAAATGGTCGTACAATTTTTTGACAACATTCATTTTTGTTTTCATCCATGTATTTTTATTGTGTGTTTCTGGAAACAAATCAACATATGGTCTGTATGAGGTTGATCTGATGAGCCGATTAGTGCCTTGAGATAAAAAGGCAGCCTGGTTCTGACCTGTAACTGGTTAAATTTTACAATAGTTTAGTTTGACAGCATAACAGAAGCATACGATTAGAAAAACAGTCTTCTAAATGAATGCATGTTTAGTTTTGAGCAAAACCTATAGCTGGTCTGTTACCCACCTTTTTGTGTTTTTTCATCTTCATCACTTTGTGTGGTGTGTACTCCCAGATCCTTGTAATCCACAAAGTGTTGAATGGCCACTGCTAATCTGATTGTCTATTTCAGGGTTGAGTAGGTGGATCTTGTGGTCAACACTTGTAATCTGCACATGCAGTAGACTTTCCAAACACATTACTAGACGGCTGCACCGCAACAATGCCAGAGATGCTACTGGGTGAGTTAAAATTGTCACTGCTTTGAAGATTAGTGAAAATGTATCCAATAAGTCGTGCTTTAGAACAAAAAAGTTGCTTACTTTTCTAGTGTTGTTGTGAGCTTATATTGACAAACCTCATCTATTCTAACTTACTGTACTGCAAATTACCCAGTAGATTTCTCACAAATTTTTCCCTCCGTTTGTGCTCTGTATTAAAAACGGGTTCAGATGAATATTATTCATAGTTATTGTGCAAAATGTGAATTGTTTTTTCTTCAAAATCTCACCTTAGATCAAAAGTTTTCAATTTTATTCAATTGTTAAATCAGAAAAAGACAATGCGGAGTTGATATTTGACATACTTCTTTCCTCACAAGTCAAGGACGTTCGCCGCAGCTCTGTTGAATGTAGAACACCTCCCCTGAGGCAGTTAAACCAGCCGTCGCTGCCGCTCCACAGAAGCCCCTACACACTCAGAACATTTTGCACAGAGCATAACGTGCAAGAATGTCTGTCACACATCAATCAGGTTAATGGACTCTGTCTTTTCTGTTGTCTTAGTAGCCTTTTCGTTGAAAAAATTGAATGCATAGTGATTTATGTCTGAATAGCAGTTAAGTACATCTGACACCTATCTCTGAACATCACTAATGTTTTTTGTCTAAAACCTAGAGACAGTGTACCATCAGGCACTTTTACTACAACCAAAAAAGTATTTTTGTTTATTGTCTAAAGAAACCATATTGCCACTGTTCTTCCTTTGCAGGAGGTGTCATCACTGGGCCTCCCACCAGTTTGGTCAGAGCTGGACAGCAGCTCAGAGCTGAATAATGTGTCTGCGTTGAATTGCATGTATGACCTGATTCAGCTGCACCACAGGAGCCTCAGGACATTAGAAAACATGGAAGTGGAGCAGCTTAAGCTGAGCAGCAATGTGGATTTCTTGAAGCACACAACAAGTCATCTAAAAGTAAATAAATCAACGATTTTTTTGTTTAAATGTTGTATTAGAACAAAAAAAATGTAATGACCTCTACAAAATTGCTTAAATTGTACACAATAGTGCAGAAAATTGACCAAATTTGTATTAAAATGAAAAAACAACAACATTTAAGCATGTTTGCTGACCTTCTGTAACACTAATATCATGTTATAAAATAATTTTATTGGTTTCTCCTAAAAGGCTTTCTTGATCAGTCCTTTGTGTTTTACAGGAGCAGCTTGAACTTTCTAAAAGAGAAAACACAGGACTTCATGAGAGAGAACGACAGCTCCAGCTGAAAGTCAAAAGTTTGCAGAACTACCTGAAAAATGAAAAAGAAGAGGTATGATTTTCAAAGTTATGTAGCCCAGGTGTGCCAGGTGTCAGATAAAAAAATAAAGTGAATCTAGAAAGTCAGGCAGAAAGATTTGTTAATAGGCCTTGTTCTTTTGACAAACAAGCAGCAGATCATTCTGTGACTTTATTACAAAGAAAAACTTGGACAAATTCACACTCAGGATCAGTAACTTTAAAACAATCCATATTTGAGTCACAAACTCTGACTGTTCAATGGCAGAAAAATGAACTAATGCAAAAACCTAATTTGGATTGTAACAAGGAATTGGATTGCAAAAATGTGCAAACAGTTTACCAAACTGAGAGAGATTATCCCACTTTCCATTTTTATTTTTCCATATAAACTTTGCCAAGCTGCATAAATCAAGGTTGAATTATTTTTGGCCAAGCTCTTATCATTTTACATATACATTGTCTTCAGGAAGTGCCAATTTTGTATTTATTTTTTGTTTGTTTGTTTTAACAGGTGCAAAAACTGCAGAATATTATTGCAAGCCGTGCCAGTCAGTACAATCACGACATGAAAAGAAAGGAAAGAGAGTTTAACAAGCTAAAGGAGAGATTAAATCAACTCCTGGCCGATAAAAAGGAACGAAAACAAGGTAAAATGGATAATATCTGCAGCAACTATTACATTTTAGTTGATAATGTTAAAAGGTTTTGCGTCTTTGCTGCATAATAAAAAATGGATTGATACTCATAAATGACAGGAGATAATTAAGGGGTAAAACAACAAAACACTGCTTGCAACAAGACACAGGCTGTGTTTCTGAATTATAGTTTATTCTAGAAAACACAGACTGTCTCAATATGGCTCACACAGCATCTGAGAAAAAAATTTTGTTTTTGTTTTTTAAATTGTGAAGAATAGAATAAAAAAAGTACCTAACAGATTTACGTGGGTCTGCGCATGTTTGTGTTTTAAAACGAAAAATACACTCTTAACTTCTATATTGTTTTCTTGCATTTCAGCTATTGATGTTTTAAATAACATGGGGAGAGCTGATGGCAAAAGGAGTCTGTGGAAAACCGATAAGACAAAGGCAAAGTAAGTTCTGGTCCCATTCGGTTTTTATTTTACCTTAGTATGGCTAAAGGGATATTGATTTTAAGAATGCCTGCAGGAACATGAGAAAGGGACTCGCCTTACTTTGAAATCAGCTCATCTTTCAGTTTTATCAGTAATTAAAATGTTCCCTTTTATAACATAAATTACTATGAGTCGAATAACTGCTTAAAATATTTAAGGCCAGTAATGAACTCAAAAAAATAAAAAAATAAAGTTTTCTGTTTTTCATGCCTTAAGACATGAGGGGGAGATGTACAACACTCTTCTAAGCGACTATGACTCTAGACAAAAGGAGCTTGTGTTGGAAAATGCGGAGCTAAAAATGGTGTTGCATCAGATGAAAAAAGAAATTGCAGCCATACTGAAATCAAGAAAATTATCTCCGAAAGGAGAGAAACCTGGTGCTGGGGACACACAGGTGAGGCAGGTTGTTTTACTTATTTCACTTCATTGTTGTAATTTTGGCAGAATCTTATATATGTTTAAAAATAGACAGAATTGTTTTTGTTATTATTTTAGGCTGCTTCAGAAGAGGCAGAGGAAGAAATGTTTGATTCCAGCCAGGAGAGTGTAGAGATGAATTGTGTCCATGCTCGGGAGAAACTGACCAACAGTATTCGCCTTCAGTGGAGAAAACTAAAGAGCCACGTTGAAAGACTGGACAGCCAAGGTGACTTTAATACATCTATCATCTTACAAACGGGGGCAGCGCAGTGGCTCAGTTGGTAGAGCTGTTGCCTCTCTGCAAGAAGGTTGTCGGATTAAATTATGTTCGGAGATCTTTCTTTGTAGAGTTTGCATGTTCTCTCCGTGCATGCATGGGTTTTCTCCAGGGACTCCTACAGACCAAAAACATGAATGTTAGGTTAATTGGTAACCCTAAATTATCCCTAGGTGAGAGTGAGTTTGTCTTGTTTGTCTCTGTGTGTCCCTGTGATGGACTTGCGATCTGTCCAAGGTGTACCCCGCCCCTCACACTGTGTGTGACTGCTGGATATGGGCACCTGCGACCCTGAACGGAAGAAGTGGGTTAAGATAATGGATGGATGGATCTTGTCAACATTTAACATTGATCATGTTTAAAGGCTTGTCAAAAAACATCCATTTAGAAAGGGTTGAAATTTTTAATCTTAGCATCATTTTGTTTACAAACAAAAAATAAGTTACAGAACAAAAATCAAAAAGTTCAAATTAGTCCAGATATGTTTTAGTATGCAGATAAAAGTCAAGAAATATCTGATTTTATATGGAAGTAACCTTGATTGCATCTTTTAAAGGGGCAATATCATGTAAAATCTACTTTTTTGAGCTTTATATCATTTTATAAAAACATGTCCAGAGTCTTGCTTTGACTCATTCATGCATGTTTGAGAAATCCTGTGCTGTCCTGATGCAGCCAGGCAGAGGAGACAAAATGACCGTTTGGGTCTAGAACTGCCTTTTGGGACTAGCTCCTCCTCTGGGCTGTGTCTCTGAACCGAGCTTCCTCATCACAGAGCACACC
Source organism: Cynodonichthys magdalenae (assembly GCA_031762555.1). Taxonomy (NCBI): domain Eukaryota; kingdom Metazoa; phylum Chordata; class Actinopteri; order Cyprinodontiformes; family Rivulidae; genus Cynodonichthys; species Cynodonichthys magdalenae. The sequence goes on along the minus strand of JARVJO010000227.1, from coordinate 13,186,281 downwards.
TCCCCCCACCCCACTGCTCCTGCAGGCTCTTAGCAGCTACAACTAGCAAACACCCAGTGAAAACCGTGTCTGCTGAGCTCCTAATACTACTTCTCAGTCCAGTCCTTTTAAGATTAAAAATACCTTTGAGGAAATGGATTTTCAGATGCCAAGGAAACTATATGTTTGTGTTTATTGTTTTCTTGCTTATTTTTTTTTATTTTATTTTTTGGCTTTAATAATTCCAGTATAGTTTTACGGAGTTTTGGACATGGCTAATTTTCTTTGTGGTTTGTTCAGTGTCTTTGACTCAGATGGGTAAAAGTACAAACAGTGAAGACGTTCCTCAAGAGACTCATGAGGAGGAGATGGAAAGATTGAAGCTGGAAATCCAACAGTGCAAAGACTTTATTCAAACACAACAGCAGCTCCTACAAGTAAGACTGAATTTGAGATATATGTATATAAAATATATATAATTTTGCATCAGTTACAATTTGGTTGTTTTCCACTTAGATATAGAGGGACTCTTAATTAAAGGCCAACAATCTGAAGGAGTTCATGAGAATTTGATGCACAGAGGTTGTCAAAATTAATTTTAGACTTGTTAACACATTTAATGAATAGTTACAGTCTGTGATGGAAAATATAATAAAACTCCTGTGTTACACCCAGATGTGTGTTTGATGAATTCTTGTGTTTTATGAAATAGGTTTTATTGAAAAAGCAGGTGTTTATTGCTAGGTACAAGCATTGGGGAATTCAGGAAACAAAAAGGTTAAGAACCAGTGATTACCTTTTGAATTTTGACTAGTTTCTTATTAATTTAAATCAGAGCTAGGGACATTTACTCCTTCTAATGTTTGTGAATCACTTTAAATAAAAAACTGGCTCTATAGCTAAATAAATGCTGGCTGAAATAGTTCCTGTTTCTTTCTTTTTGCAGCAGCAACTGAGCTCTCCTTCAGATGAAGATGCTGCATCGCTGCTGAATGATGGCTGCAAGCTGCAGGAGAAGGAGCACCTCGGGGATGAGTGGAAAACCCTGGAGAAACAGAGGAAGATCTTTGAGAGGGAGAGGAGGAACTTCACTGAAGCAGCTATTAGATTGAGCCATGAGGTGAATAAAAATGTTTGCTAAAAATACTGATTCAAATTTAGCTGATTTGGATGTTTTTAAAATTACTTGTTTCTTTTTTACTTACAGAGGAAGCTCTTTGAAGAGGACCGGGCAACATGGCTCAAACACCAGTTTCTAAGTATGACTTCATTTGAAAACTAAAAAATCTCAGTTGTCAAACTCTAGAAATGCCTTTTTATTTTTGAAAGTCTCTTTCTTTAGGTTTTCTCTGTTAATATGATCTAAACACAGTGAATAAATACTGACTTGTGAAATAACTTATCAGTCTCAATGTAAATGAAGTGTATTGAGAAATGATGATAATAGACTAAAACATAACAATCTGCAGGTAATATGATTAGTGTATGTTTTCAGAATAAAACATATTGAATTATTTTCACAGTTGTTTTGAAAATCAAATATAAAATACAAATAATTTAAAAAAACATAATCTCAGTTTTCAACAGTCATTCAGGTATTATCTTATCTTAGCAGCTGAAACAAAAGTTGGCTCACTGTTGGCTCCAGAAAAGCTCATGGACTGTCACTCCACTTCTTCTACACCCAACATTACTCCTCTGTCGCCTTCCATGGCTGACTAACAGCACACAATTAGCTGCATTCCTGAAAATCAGGTACCGTGCTTTTTTTCCCCCATGTTAATCTCTGAAAAATATATATTTGAATTTGGCTACATTTTGATTATCTTTGTCTGTGAAATATGACTTCCAGATTTACAAAACCTAAGAAACAACCTGAGGAAACAGTCATTCTTTGTGGAAATGATCATCTCCAGGACAAACCGTGGACCGACAGCAGCTCTTCACTCACACAGGACAAGAACTGTACTATATGAAGCCAGAAAGTTATCATTTATATAACAATCACTGTCTGTGTCTGGTGATTATGTATGAATTTAGAAATAGATCTGACAGGTGAATAAAACTTCACAGATTGTAAAATAACTTGTGGTAGCCAAATGTATTTTGGTTAGCTGGTTGTGTGTTTTTATTTTTTTTGCTGGGACAAAATTACAAATGATTGCAATTTTCTTTTGTTTAGTATTTTTAAAGAATGTGGTAAATATATTTATTTATCATTATGGTTCTGTAAACTATGTTTCAGTAAGTGTTTATGGGAAATAAATATAACTGAACATTTTTTTTTGTCAGTAAAAAAATTTGCAACAAGTCCCATTTTATTTACTTACTGAATAATGTCTGTAAATGTTGAGGTTTCTAGATCATGTAAAACTTCTCTGAAGTCACTGTTTTAGATTATTGCAGCTGTTTCTATGAGAGCAATAAGAGTCTTAAACAAAAAATAAAAATAATGTATGAATCTTCTAATTTCATATCGGATTACTAGAATCTGATTTGCAGTGTTCATTTTTAGCTAATGTTGCAGTTTGTGTGTGAAAGGCTGTAAAACAAATACAATGCATTATTACTGAACTACATCAGTGTTAGAATGACTGAATTAATTTATTTCATATTGACTGATGTAAAAAAGATACACTAGTAATGCTTTTTTATCTTATATATTTTACATTTATAAATACAAGAAGCTTCCTAATTTTTGTCCTCTTAAATTTTTTTTATGAGTTTCTATCTTTTTCACCTGCACAGTCAGTCCATGGATGTTCCAATGGGACTGGAATATAAAGATGCTGTGATGAAGTGAAGTTTAGGAGTATTAATACGGGTAAGGACCTCTACACTCTGTCAAAATAAACCTGTACTTGTACATTTTGAAACTCCATTGTGTAGCAAAAAGCACAAAATTTTGGAACATTATTTCAAAAATCTGATTTGTGCATTCAATTGAGTAGTAAATGTTTGTGGAACTGAAGCTGTTCCAGACTATTTAAATGCTAATGATGATAAAGTTTGTTTCAAATATTCTATGAAAAGTGTACTCAATCCAAAAAATTATTTCAGGATTAGTGATATTTGGTTTGTTAAAAATCCAGTGTTCAAACTTTATTATATTATCTGACAAAATGTTTTCTTTAAGGATTGCCATGACAATGTCTGTTATTAGTTGCGGTTATTAAAGAGGTAGGTCAAGTCATGTTACGTTAAAAGTATCAAAACTCTTAAAATAGGTTTTGAAGAAAACACCTGGAAGTTAAAAAAAATGCACTTAAATTGCTCAAAAGGCAATTGCATTCAACTGAGTAGTAATTAAATATTTGTGGAACTAAAGCTGTTAAAAATTATTTACATACTAATGATGATCAAGTTAAGTGACATGTACAACCCTTGGCAAAAATTATGGAATCACCGGCCTCGGAGGATCTTCATTTAAATGTTTAATTTTGTAGAACAAAATTGTGGCAGTCAGTAACAGTTACTTTTTTTGGCCAAGCAGAGGGAAAAAAATATGGAATCACTCAATTCTGAGGAAAAGATTATGGAATCATGAAAAACAAACAAACAAAAAAACACTCCAGCACATCACTAGTATTTTGTTGCACGACCTCTGGCTTTTCTAACAGCTTGCAGTTTCTGAATGAGTTACAAACAGAACTCTTCATCAATCTGGCTCCAACTTTCTCTGATTGTTGTTGCCAGATCAGCTTTGCAGGTTGGAGCCTTGTCATGGACCCATTTCTTCAACTTCCAAAGATTTTCCGGACTATTTGCAGGCCATGACATTGACCTTTTGTGTCTTTTTTCAAGGAATGTTTTCACAGTTTTTGCTCGATGGCAGGATGCATTATCATCTTGAAAAATGATTTCATCATCCCCAAACATCCTTTCAATTGATGGAATAAGAAAAGTGTCCAAAATATCAATGTAAACTTAAGCATTTATTGAAGATGTAATGACAGACATCTCCCCAGTGCCTTTACCTGACATGCAGCCCCATATCATCAATGACTGTGGAATATTGCATGTTCTCTTCAGGCAGTCATCTTTATAAATCTCATTGGAACGGCACCAAACAAAAGTTCCAGCATCATCACCTTGCCCAATTGCAGATTGGCGATTCATCACTGAATATGACTTTCATCCCGTCATCCATAGTCCACGATTGCTTTTCCTTAGCCCATTGTAATCTTGTTTTTTTCTGTTTAGGCATTAATGATGGCTTTCGTTTAACTTTTCTGTATGTAAATCCCATTTCCTTTAGGCGGTTTCTTACAGTTCGGTCACAAACGTTAACTCCAGTTTCCTCCCATTTGTTCCTCATTTGTTTTGTTGCTTCCTTGGTCTATCAGTATGTTTGCCTTTAACAACCTTCCCATGGTGTTTGTATTTGGTCCAGATTTTAGACACAGCTGTTTCGTGTTGGAGCCATGATTCATGTCAGTCCATTTGGTGAAACAGCTCTCCAAGGTGTGATCAATCCTGTTTAGATGCAGACTAAATAAGCAGATCTAATTTGATGCAGGTGTTAGTTTGGGGAATGAAAATTTACAGTGATTCCATATTTTTTTTCCTCTGCTTGATCTAAAAAATTAACCATTAATGACTACCACATTTTTTTTCTTGATTTCTTTTAGTGTTTCTTAAAGCCAGAAAGTTGCCATTTGAAATGACTTTAGTTTGTGTCATGTCTGTGATCTGCTTTTTTTCTATGAAATTAAACAACTGAATGAACATCCTCCGAGGCCAGTGATTCCATAATTTTTGCCAGGGGTTGTATTTTATTGCCACTGTGGGATTAGGGTGACATTTAAATGTTGAAAGGAGTGTTTTTAAATTGGGGAAAAAAGTTGCTTGTTGACGTATGCATTTTTCTGTTACGATTTCATTAAAGTCTTAAAAGTTACTACCAAACAAACAAAAGTCAATCCCATTGAATGATTTTGAGATGCAGTTTATTTATAGTTACTGATAAAACGTACACAGATGATATTAGGTAAAATTTACATATGAAGTAAAAACTTCTCAGAATTGTTGAAACAGGATGGAAATGCAAATGGACTTTTATTACTTAAATAATGTTTGTGGGCTGCTTAATAATGTGAGCATTTTCTGTATTGAAATTATATGAAAGCTGAAA
>JARVJO010000227.1:13169632-13181068 GCA_031762555.1 Cynodonichthys magdalenae | reverse complement strand
ATTCCCCTAAGGAAAACCAACAGAATGTGTAATGTTTTAAAATCAGTAATTAAGACAACTCATAAATTCCTTACAGTTTAGCTGGTAGTGGTACTTCCGGTTTCAGCAACAGGATGCTTCAAAATAAGAGTCCGATTCAATACAGTCCAAACAAAACATAACAAATGGCATTAATATGTGTATGTATCAACATTACGCAGGTATCTTCCTTGTGGTTGTTCAAGCGAAAAGCTTACTCTGACATGCTGGAAGTCGCTCTCTTCCTGCAGTACGGGATGCAATGGCGATAAGTAGCTAATGCATCTGAAATGCTTAAATTACATCCTATATGTACACAAAGAGCACACACCTCCTGTTTCAACCCTGTGGGATAATTTTATTAAACTCTGGTGGATAAACATACAGCTTGTTCTTGGCACTCGCGCGTTCAAGGACCCGGATGTGTGACACAAAAATCTGAATTTTGGAACTGAAAGTGAAAGTAGTCAAACTGAAATTTTTATAGGCCAAAATACAGTTTCAAAGCATCCATCCATCCATCCATCCATTCATTATCTGTACCCGTTTCTTCCTTTAAGGGTCACGGGGGTCACTGGTGCCCATATCCAGCCGTCACAGTGCGAGGGGCGGGGTACACCCTGGACAGGTCGCAAGTCCATCACAGGGTTTCAAAGCAAATTAATTCAAATTCAAAACTTTAAATTAAATTTAAAACCATTAAATTCAATTTCAATTTAGTGAAATTCATTTTCAAACCAATGCATTCAGTTTCAAATTTTGCACGTTCAGATTCAATCTGAGCAATTCAAATTCAGTTCTTGTTGGCACAAGATTTATCCATATCACTGTCCTGCTGGAAGACCCAAAATCCTTTGGTAATCTTCAGGTTTCAAAATGTTTGGCTTGTCTATGGAGTTTTGCATAAATTATATCAGTTTTTGCTTTTTTCTTTCCATATTTCTGTGTTGTTCCAATACAGACAAAGTAAATAAATGTGTATAACAAAAAAATGTTTGATTGCATTTATTTTCTGGAAGAAATACTTTGTTTTCTAGTACATTAGGAGTGCCAACACTTTCAACCATGAGTGTAAATGCAACTGAAACAGGAAACTTAGTACATTCCAAATATGTTGAGATGAACATTTTAGGATAACAACATAGTTGGTATGATCTTTAGAAAAATGTTGTTTGAAGAGACGGGAGGTCATCTCCCAATAAATGTCATTTTGGAAATTCTAACTGTTTACTTTTATTCAATAACTCTACTTTTAATACTTAAGTACACTTTATATGAGAAATGTACTTTTGATTCAGTACTGTAAATATCAGATACTTTAGGACATTTACTCAAGCAATATTCTTAATGAAGACTTTAACTTTTACCAAAATAATTTGTATGGTAAGATACTGGTACTTTCACTCACTTTGTGGTACTTTCTACAACACAGTTGTTCCCCATTACAGAGAGAAGAGGGGACATTTAAATACCCTGCAGTACTTACACCTTATATACTTATACCACAGACAAGGAAAAAAATACCTCTATTCTTATACACTGTGTAACTACTACCCACTTGAATATCTTACACCAAATATTCAGCTGTGCCTGCATTACTTGTTCAGTTCCAGGACAAAAACAATCATTTAAAAAATTTATGATGCTTAATGTGTACAGGCATCATGCGTTTATCAGTACAGTCAATCATTATTGCTCCCCATCCATCTATTGAGTTTGTTGTATTTAATAAGTAATACATGATTTTAAAGCCAGATTTTCTTTTTACAAATAGTTACCTTTTTATACAAAAATACATCTCTCTTCCTTTATGCATCATGTCTTGTTTTACTCCTAACTTTGTCCACTAATTGTCTTTAGATGTTTGCCCCTTTGTCTCATAATAATTTTCCCTTCTAAATATTTCCTGTATATTTATTTGAGTCTTGTATAATTCATTTTTAAGCAGTAACGTTTTCTCTTTTTGCTTTTTCGTTAGAAATATCAGTACGTATAATAACATTTACATGAGACTTTCAGTATTAATGTAAATTAATGATATAGGTTTTAGAATAAATAAATGACTTCTGAGCTTGTTTTTATTAAAAACAGATCACAGCATACATTTACTGCACATGATTCTTTATTCAAGTACACTAGCTTGCATATCACACAAACAAGAAATGAAAAATGTCCAAAAGCAACAAGTTTAGGTGCACTGAGGAGTGCATCGACAGGCCAGGTGGGCTTCAGCGGTCTCCATCAGGTCAATGCTCTTCTCGTAGATGTTGCTGAGAGCATCAGAACGATTCAGGTTTGACTCTGCAAAATGGAGGAGAGTAAAACAGTTAAGGCTCATTTCTGGTTAGATCATAACAATGGTAAAGTTGACTTCCTTTCAGACTCACCGAGAGGCACGCAGTGGTAACCAACGTTGACAAAGGTGGTTCTTACAGGCATGCAGCCAGGCAGACAACGCAGCACGGGCTCAACAGAGTAGCATTTGACCTGCTCACCATCCAGACTGGCCTGCTTTTCCAGCTTCACAGACTCAAGCTGCATGAAACACTCTGGAAAGAGTTGAGTTGATGGTAAGCAATTAAATCATGCATGTAAACATTCAGAGGTTATTTTAACTTACTCCTCATTGTCCCAAATCCTAACATTTTAGCCTGCTAAGTACTATTATTCTAAAACTGAAAGGTCAAACAAAGGCTGTATGTTTTACCAGAAGCATCACGGCAGCTCTTTCCCGGTAGAACCCAGGAATGAGAAAAGCTGGTTGCATTCTTGGCCACTCGGTCGTTGGGCGTACGGTATTCCCTTCTGACCTCACCGTCGGCTTTTCCGCACAGTCCGCAAGTCTGACCTCTCATCCAGTCCACAACTTTAACCTGAAAAACAAACACAGGTTCATGATGACATTATTTTTATATGATTGCCTACAGTAAGAGGATTTGTTGAATCACCTTCAGTTCACTGAAGCTGTAATAGACCTCCTGAAGGCCATGGCTTGGAGCAATGAGAGAGAAGCCCTCATCTTTCTTTATGATGGTTATGCTGCCTGTAATAAATGAGAATATGTATAAGTCACTGATATTTTAGTTTTTAATAAACTGAATGGATAAAACCTGGCAGGTAAATTTTATTTGATGAAATAAAACACCTTCTGGATGCTGATATGGCAGATTGTTGGCAGGGATTTCCACTCCATTAACCTTCACCATGATAGCACTATCCTTGGGATATATGTCAATGTCACTGTTGGAATAAAACAGTTTCAATGTAAGTTATTTTTTGGTACTGCAGAACTAGACTTTTCTTTTTCTGTTTTTGTCTCACATACAGTATGTATACTGGTGTCTCTTACATGTTGTGAATCTTGACATTGATCTCATTCTTATCGTGTGTCTGGTCCCTCCTCAGCAGAACTAAGAATTTGAGTTCTGGTGTGCAATCTTGAGCCACAACCTGGTAACAGGAGATTGGCATCTCGGTCTTGTAAGTTCTGTTGTTGAATGTGACCACTTTGTCTTTAAGCACACTGCACTCAGCTGGAATATAAAAAGAGAAAAGGGGAAAAAAATACAAATTTAGCCACATAAAGATTGTTAGGTATATTTGATTAGAACATGTTCAGTTAGTTCACCTGCATGAGCCTTGGTGAGCATGTAGGTGATCTTGTCACTCCAGCTGTCTGGGTATGATTCCAGCTCAGTGGCAGTGTTGTTGATTGGAAGGTAAACAGGCAGACTGACTCCAAGTTTGTAAAGGGTGCTCTGTATTAATTAATCACAACAGGCATTTGTATAATCTTTATAAAGCAAAAACTGCACTGAATTAAAAATGTGTTGCAACAACGCACCTTTGGTGTCTTCAATGTAACATTCAAGCTTGTCTCATTGGCAACAGAGAAAGTCAGTTTGATCTCTTTAGCTTTATTAGCAACTCTTGTCTGGTTTACTCCATACCGCACAGCAGTACGAGAAAGGTACTCAGAGACCCTAAAGAAACAAGCAGTTCGTGGTATTAAATGTTTTTCTAAAGGCCATTATGCAAGTAATTGTTAATAAGTGGTAGACAAATCTGAGAACAGGATGTGTTGCTAAAGAAAGTGATTCCCACTTTCCAGCCACAGTGTCTGAGAACATTTACAAATATTCTTCAGTTTGCAATGTTACCATTTTGCATATCTTGTCATGCCCTCAGGGAGTCTGGCCCAGGCTAGCTTCACACGGATGGCTGGCTCTTTAGCAACGAGACCGGTCTCAGCTGTGATCGTAGTGTTGTACTGCTTGCATTCGATGCCCCAAGTAAACCTGGCCTAAATTAAATTATAATCCATTAAATTTCAAGCAGCATGTTATTTTCCTCTGTCTTGATATAGGCTTTTAGTGAATACTTGCCATCAGCTTGTGGTAGCTCAGCATGACACCATCGGCACAAATTCTCCACTTGTCATCTTCAGTAAGGTTGGCGACGATGACCTGCACTCTGGAGTCTTCTTTGTCGTAGTAAGCTGCAATCTGATAACCCTGGCTCTTGTGGTCGACTCTAACAGCACGGACGACAATGGTGGCTGCTGGTTTGACAGTGTTGGAGAGGTATTTGGCCTGAAAGCATAAGGAAGAAATATGCATCAATTTTATGCAATATATTTTTTTCTTTTGTATTTAATATCACGACTACGTACATCTTGACCGGTTGACTCACCTTATTATAGATGTCTTCAAAACTCTGGGCACTGCTCTTGCTGCTGGTGCGCTCTGTAGAAAGGGAATGCTACAAACAAACATATTTTCCTTGCTCAGTAAAGCTTTTATATTAGTCTGAATTTTCCCCTAATGAGTTAATCTCTTGTCATTTTAGATAAATGCATCTAATGAATGAGAGAAATCTGATTATTACCTGGTGGATGTGGTGCTTGGTGAAGTTCATTTCATACAGTTCTTGCTGTAGTAGAAGAATAAGTAAATACAAAGCTATAACTTGCTTCAAATACTCGTGGAAAAGTTTTTCTGTTTGGGACTCACTTTAGACATGGAGCTGGAGGATGAACTGCTGGACTGGAGAGATGAGCGGCTACTGGATAAGCTTCTTGAGCGGCGACTTGAGCTGGAGGAACCGCTGGACGATCTGCTGGATGATTTCTTTGATTTGATGTTGATGAGGTCAGTAAGATCAATCATCTTACTCTTGAGGCGAGAGGAGGAGCTGGAGGAGCTGGAGGAACTCTTGGACCATCTAGAGGAGGAGGCGCTTGAACTCGAGCTGCTGGAGCGAGAGTTGGTGGACCGAGAGCTGCTAGAGCTAGATGAAACTGATGTGCTATTCTTCAGACCAGGAACCAGAATCTTCTTTAGTTTCATCAAGACATTTTTGTCCTCAAGAGGCTCCTCCTCTTCTTCCTCCTCACTCAAGTTAACTACCTTGATGAGTTTATCTGCTGCTTTTTCTCCAACCTGAACTTCAATTTCAATCTTTTCAATTGCTGGTCCAGCAGCTGAAATACGAATGAAATAAAACAAAACAAAAATGAATGTTTTTTTCATTTCTCTCTTTGTCACTTTATTAAAAAACTTGAATTCACTAGTTTTACTTGCCTGGAGAAACTTTAACTTCAATGGCATGCTTCCCCATCATGGCATAGAGCGGGGTGTTTTTCAGGAAAGCGGCGTTGCGGGACTCAATCTCAGTGCAGGCTTTGATTCCAAATGTTTCAGTTGCAACACACAGTTTCTTCCAAAATGCTTTGGGGAGTTTTATTGTGTTGACCATTGGACTTGCCATATTAACAGGAAGGATTTCAGATGATTCAAACTGTAAAATCATAATTAAGAGTTACCTAAGATTTTTTTGTACTCAAAAATATGATCAGAAAATGAAAAAAAATCCCACCTACCACGCTGTCATTAACAGAGAAGGGCATCCATGAAGAATCTGAGGTGACATTCCTCCTTCTTAAAGCCTCAGCTGAAAAAATTGGTGTGATTTTGGCAGCTGCAAGGTCTTCCACATTTCTCGCGATAGCAACAGTTTCAACACTTGAGCAGAAAAAAGGAACGTGTTAAACTGAAAAATTATTGAAGTTTTAATTTTTTTGGATGATAGACATATACATACTGTGCAGATGCAATTGTGTTAACTCCCTCAACTGGCAGGAGCTTGAGGTTGAAGTAGCCATCCTTGATATCAAGTTTTGCCTCCATCTTCTCGGGAACAATTGAGTGAACTTTGGCTTTTGTCAACATAGTAGCCTGGAGGAAAGCTGTGTTCACACCCATAACTGCATAGGTGTGCATGGAAACACTGCAAATGAAGGAAAATTAACAGATTAAGCAGGGTATAGCGTGTTTTTTTCTATTTATAGAGTCCTATAGAAGTGGGTTACCTTGGAGCAATTGCAGACTGCAAAGAAATGTCAGACTTAAGAAGCTGTGCAAGATGGAAGTCCTTAGACAGAGGTGGTGTCACTGTGGCTTTTACTGTGAAAAACAAGATTTTTATACGTTCAGTGTAAACCATACTCTCTTAGACACTCAAATGTTACACTGCATTATTAAATTTACCTTCAATGGATGCAGCAACAACAGCAGCAGTGTAGAAACTATACTCCATGGGTAAACCAAGAGTGGTGGGGAAAACACGACGCATCTCAGCAGCCAGTATCGGCATAGAATATTTTCCTGTGTAACCAGACAGCAGAGCATCCAAGACCTTTCTGCCGTATGTGTGAATATCAAGTCCACTTGTAAGCTGTTAAAACAAAGCTACTTATGAGACCAAGCTTCCATATTAAAGTTTATTAAAGTTTTCAAATATAGGAAACTCTAGGTGATGTTTAACCTGAATAAGCTGTTCCACCATTGCTTTGTCAATGTTTACAAATGCAACTTCCTTTCCAAAAACCTTCAGACATAGAGAACCCAGGGGATGTCTTGAAGGATTAGCTCTCCATTCAGTCAGCTGTATGAAAAAGAAAAAGTTAAAAGCAGCTATCAGAAAGATGTATAGCAGTTGGTGTTTACACTGTGAAAATGTCATTTATACTTACAGCCTTAATGGCTTGTTTCATCTTCATGATCCTGTCTGCACTCTCTGGAACATCACGGATTTTCAATAGAGCCTCTTGCAGACCATCGGTTCTTGCTCCAAACTGTAAAAAAAAAAGTTCCCAAAGTTTTTTTTTGAATAATAATACTAGAGTGCTTTTTAGATACATAAAAAAATACTCCTAAAAAGTAATGTACATTCATTACTATAACAAGTTTATATATCTAAAATAAATGTTTAAACATGACTATTATACCTCAAAAACATCAGCGTGAGTTCCAGCAAAATAAGTGCGAGCTTTTGCCATAATGTGTTTTGGCAAAACTGTGGCAACATCATTAATGTAGTAGGCACTGGCAGCAGCACCCAGCATCCAAGGATCTGGGGGGCAAAATACATAAACCATCAGACCCTTTTTCAATGCATATGAAAAGTGTAAGAGTCCATTGTAGTTATGTAAAGTTCTTACTGTAATAAATATCATAATAAAAAGCTCTGCTAAAGCGATAGCTCAGCCTGTCAAATTTGGGGCTGAGGATCCTTATGGCGACAGTGCAGGCAGCAGCGCTGTAAGGAAAATATAAACATTTAAAACTCTCGCTACTTATGTAATTCAAAATGTTTCAGTAAACGTATCATCAATTCTTACACAGAGGAATGGTCTGGTGTGGTGGTCTTTGTAAGGGCCTTCATGTAGGAGTAGACAAAACTGGCAACCTGAAGGTTTGCTTCTTTCAACAGGCTCTGAGAAAGTGTGGTGACCAGACCCATAGGCAGTTTGGTCTCAAAGAGAACAATGGCAGCAACCATACGGAGCTCTGGCTCGAGATGCTTGTCCATATAGAGCTGAACAACCATGTCCTGAATCTAAATTATAAAAGACAATCTGAGTACATCTGCATGCAAGAAATAGACCTTTGACATTTTCATCATAAAAGAAGAAAGTCAGAAGTGTTGCTTTACCATCTTGGGTTCCCTCTTTGCAATTTTCCTCAGTGCCAAAACAGCATCGATGTGAACTTTGTGTGGGAGATTGGAAGCAGCGTTGCTAAAGCTGGGCAGAAGCTTCATGATTGTCTTCAGGCTGCTGGGATGTCCAGCATTACCCAAAACTTTGAGAGCAAGAGTGAGCTCATCATTGTCGTGTTTTTCAAGGGCCCGAACAATAAGATCATGAACAGGCTATAGAAGAAAGAGAAGACCAATAAAGTCACCAATGGAAGCACTTTTTTTGATCACTTTTGAACCAAGATACAAAAACTATACACACCCTGACAAGCTCTGCTGAACATGAAGGGTTCTCAGCACAGTATTTATCAATCATGGTGCCAAAGCCCAGCATGGCAATCTCACTCAAGAATGGCTTTTCTTTAATCTTGGGGGTCATAGCCAAGCCCTGAAGAGAGGTAAAAAAGACTTGATTATATGAAGCTGTTGCTATTACACTGCAAATAAACAAAATAACCTTGTACTGTACATCAACTTGCCTCCAAAAGCTTGATTGCCTCCAGGTCTGGTGCTACTGACTGTACGGAAAGCATTAAGGCTTGTGCAGCTTCAAAATAGGTTAAATCCTCAGCAATGAACTTCTCCTTGATAAATTTAAGAGTGATGTGATTACCAATGGCTGGGAAAGAACTCAGCATCCAATGTCTATGAGACAAAAATGCAATAATGGTGATTTATCCATGTGCATTACCTTTGAGATTCTTTTCTGAGTGCAAGTGGCATTACCTGTAATCATTTCTGGCTTTGAACTGGCTCCAGAGGGCTTCAATAGTCTCATATTTGGCCACACGCAGCAGCTGGATGAGCTCAAGAAATTTCAGAGGTGATTCTTCACTGGCCTTGCCCACATTGAAGTTTACCAGGTTGTTCAAGGTCTCAATGATCTATCATGAAGCATGTTTCCTAATTAAACATTTGGAATGTCAAGAAAAACCAGAGTGGAAATGAATGTTTCACAAAGTACCTGAGCCTCAACGTTACTAATCCTCAAAAGTTGAATCGGTGTCTGGAGAAGCTCAGTGCCCATCTCGTACTTAAGTGATCCACGGGGAAGATAGTCAGCTCTGATAGGCTCCATTGGAGTCATCTTGATATCCAAAAATTTCAGGATTTGCCTGTGGACATATGGGAATGTCAAATGATTCAGCTGTCAGACTCTCATAGAGCCTTTTTAAAATTTTATAAGAATTTAAACCACATACTTAATTTCTGTCTGGGCAGCACCATTCATAATGTTGAAAGGCGAGTACTGGACAAGCTCTGATGAGGTGGCTTCCAAAATTAAAGAACCAGATGCTGAGGGCTTCAGGGTGTAGGTCACAGCAGTTGCTCCTTTTAAGTATTTTGCCCGCTGCATTGATACAACACACAGTATTATAGATCCAGTAATTTTGCATTTGTTAAAGAGAGTAGGAGGGAAAAGGGAAACAGCACTTACAGACTGACATTCAACACATCTGTCAGCATATCCTGCCAAGCCGAGGTCCATGGAAATTCTATCGGGGCAATGGTTCAGGTCCCTGGTCTTGGTCAGATGGATGCGGTCAGCCTTCGAGTCCTCATTAATGATGTAGTGAGTCTTGCACACACCCTGAACTCCAAGCTAGTTTGAAAAAAAAAATCTTAATAAACACTGCATTGTTTGTCAAGTAGACCTCGATGAAAGTGAGCCATTTGTACCTCCTGCATCTCATACACATTTTGTGTTTTTTTGATGTTCATTTGAAGGATGTTGAGGATTCCCCTGTAGATGTTCAGCATGGTTGTAGAGACGCCTTCAGGTGCAAACACTTTACCAACCACACCATTGGCATACTCAAACTTGATAGGAGTTAAGAGCTGAGCAGACAGGGCTGAAGTGAGCTTGGTGGCAGGGCGGTAATCTTCTTTGGGCCAGATGCCGCTGTATTCATAGAGCATAGGGTCTACAAGCTGCAAAAAGAAGTGGAAAATAGAATTCAATTGAAGTATCAATTTATTTGCATGGATAAAATTTTTAATGTGGAAAATATTGGTACTGAGAAATGCTCTTTGCCTTCAGAATGTAGCTGTCTGAGTCCACTGCACCAATCAAGACTTTGCTTTCAATTTTTACGCCAGCTCGTGCCAGGCCCTCCTCAGGCAAGCCCCCCAGAAGGTGTGCTTCATATTTGTACTCATAAGTTTTTCCAGGAGCAAACTCTGGGGCTGTAACAAAAGAAAAGTTGATTTTAAGCTGTAAAACTTAAGAATGCTGCTACTTATACTGTTTTATTTAAAACAAGAAATAACTTACCATAGCTCACCTGGTTACCAGCTGCAAAACAATGAAATATTTTTTTGGTATTAAAAAAGAATCAAGATATATTATAAATGCTTCAGTAAAATTTTATAAAGATCACATTATTTTTATTTAACTTCTTAGTTTATTGGTTGGATATTGTATTTTTTTTCTCTGTCATTTGGAAGGTATAAAAACACCAGAATTTTCTTACACTGCCACTTTTTAAAATTAATATAATGTCTTCTATTTTTGTTTTGTAAAGAACAATTTCTCTGGCACAGTGTTTACTTTCCATCCAAACAGTTTTACCTCACAATAGATAAAGAAAAAATATAATTTACTTTAAACTACACTTTTGCATTCTAATTGAAAGAAGTTGTACTCACCCACAAGGGCTAAGGTAAGAGCTAGTACAAACACCTTCATGCCTGGCTGGTGTGAACGTCTGCATTCCAGAGCTCTCTTTTTTAAAGCCAATTTTTGCTGACGTTATCTGTCCATATATAACATTAACTAAATGTTGACTGTCATTGCTACTAATGTTACTGTGCCCTGATCATGAAGATTAGAGTGAGTAAATAAATCAGCTGAAAACATTAGTGCTTTAACCGGACTCCTGGTTTCTCTGAAATCAATCCCCTTTTTTATCTGACTGTGGTATTTTAGAGATATTAAATGTGATGGAATCTCAAAGTAATTAAACTCTTTGGTTAAACTCAAATTATGCAAAATGTCACCCAGAGGGTGAAAAAAAATCAAACAATGTTAATAATACTTATTTGTGTCGCATGCTAAGACAAGATGCTCTCATGTTTCGAATGAGTGAAATGTCACTATGTCCTGACCCGTTATTCTTTCACAATACTGCCGTTTTAGATTAGCGACTGTTGACTCTCCAAAAACAACATATGCAGGACTCATTTTATTTGGTAAAACAAACTAAATGTTCTCAGTTTATATTTGTTTGTTTTTCTTTGATATATGTGATTTTTGGCTAAATTCTTTGTATTTTTTTGCTTGCACAGGACATTTTGATTCATCAGTGTGAATGCCCTTATAGGCATTCACACTATTGAGATCATTTTTTCTTCCGTACGTTTTTCGGCACGCTACTC
>JARVJO010000227.1:13138275-13166394 GCA_031762555.1 Cynodonichthys magdalenae | reverse complement strand
TGACAGCTAGCTTAATTTGACAAGCTTACATTTCTGATCGATCTAAACAAATTGTTTTGTAAAAGGTGAAGTTTCATGACCTACACAATGTTTCATTTAAAATTAACGACGAAAATCAAAATGACTTATCCGTTGATTTACATGGGTTTGTTATTGTGTGTTTTTAGGTGTTTGTGTTTGATGTAGGTGGAAAAGAATGGAAATCTTACAACTGGACAGTGGTGACAACTGTGGCTGCGTTTGGAAAATTTGATGCTGAGCTCATGTGTTACGCTCACTCCAAAGGTGCACGACTTGTTCTTAAAGGTAAGCTAGGTTCATGCTTTGTGACGGACTGTCAGACAATAATTAAAATCTTTCTCTTCATTTATTCAGAAATTATCCATCACAGCATCTTTTTTTTTTAAAAGTGTTTTTGTTTTAACACAACTTTCTGACTCTGTCCAGTCACCATTTTTGTATTTTTATGCTCATTAAAAGGTGACGTTCCCATCTCCTCCATCGTGGACCGAGCCAACAGAACTGCATGGATAACAGAGCAGGTTAACTTAGCCAAGAGTCAGTTTATGGATGGGATCAACATCGACGTCGAACAGGCGGTGGATGAGGGCTCGCCGGAGTACTTTGCTCTGACAGACTTGGTCAGAGAGACGACTGAAGCATTCCACAGAGAAATCCCAGGTTCTCAGGTGAAAGAAATGTTTCAACAGCTTAAATGTGAGAAGATTCAATCAAGGCAGTTTGTGTATTTCTACCTTATTGTCACCTTTTTATTTTCAGGTGTCATTTGATGTTGCCTGGTCACCAAACTGCATTGATAAGCGTTGCTATGATTACGTTAGCATCGCCAAACTCTGTGACCTGCTGTTTGTGATGTCCTATGACGAGCAGAGCCAGATCCCCGGTGACTGCATCGCAATGGCAAATGCACCTCTCAACCAAACTCTGAAAGGTTTGTTATCCAGGTTCACTTTTACAGTCTGAACTAATTAGATTGTAATTAACTAGGACGCCCTAAGATATTTTGTTTTCTATTTTTTAGCTTATGATGACTATTTGGCTCTAAATATTGATCCTAAGAAGATAGTAATGGGAGTGCCGTGGTATGGCTATGACTATCCATGTGTCAACATTTCCCAGGTATGATAAAGTTAATTAAAATACTAAACATTAAAGTTCATATCAGTGGAAAATTGATTGATTTGTAGGTTAATTAAACTGATCATTAGCAATTTGAAAATAATCAACACAGAGCATCTTTTTCTTTCCCTATATAATCTAGTAAATTGTAAAGTGTACCAGTTTGGTATAGTTATGGGTTAAAATCAGGAAAAAATAAAGTTAACATTTTATATCAATAATTTGCTATTTTAATTTCTAAAGATGGCCTCTGGGGTCAGCTGTTGAAAAACCTAAATGGGTCAAAAACTTCTAGCCCATATTTTTATCCCACTGAAAGCAATAAGCTGTAGTTTGTAAATAATCTAAAATTGGCTTAACTTTTAGTGGATGAATCAATTAGCAATTTTTTTTAATTATTTCACTTTTCAAGCCAAATCCTTGCACCCTGGTGGACTTCATTGCCTTCTCCTATACTGCCACCTTGTGGTTGAACATGCAGTCTTATTAGAAGCAAATTGTTGATCCACACAACCAAGAATGGTTTGACGTTTAATTACAGACTTGTTTAGTTTATTTTTAAGTCTTTACATTTTCCTGTCTGAAGTTTGACCACATATTGTTAATGATTTATCTTTTAGTCTTTTATGCTAATTCACTTGGAGACAATCTTACCTTTTAGTAGTAAAGAATGTTGACACAGTTATATCTAGGTTGAACTCCAGTTGCTACAATATTTTTGTTTGTATGTGCATAATGGACAATTCCTCCTCTTGGAATTAAGTTTGGAGCAGATTAATATTTTTCAGTACTGTGGTGCTGTCTTCTTTCCTAAAAGGAGGGTATATGTTATATACCTAAAGTTCCCTTCCGTGGAGCTCCTTGCAGTGACGCAGCAGGAAAACAAAAACCGTACAGATGGATCATGAAGCAGCTCGACAGCTCAACGTCGGGCAGGAAGTGGGATGACGAGCAGAAGGCTCCCTACTTCTATTACAAGGTGCGCAACTTTTGTTTTTTTCAATATATATATATATATATATATATATTAGTTAGATTTAAGTTGAGCAGTTTTTTGCTGATTGACTTTAGGAGTCATTGCAGAATGAAGGTTATCAGAGTAGATTAAGCTTTTTTTAAAAAGTAAAAAATGGCACTTCATCTGCATCTCTGAAAACATTCATTTTTCTATTTCTCTGTTTTGCAGGACCAGGCTGGGCAGACTCATCAGGTCTGGTACGATGACCCTCAGAGCCTCTGTGCCAAAGCCAGCTCTGTTATGAGTAAAGGCCTGAGGGGCATCGGCATGTGGAACGGCAACATCTTGGACTACAGCGACGATCCAGTTGCCCAGGAGCAGACCACCCAGATGTGGAACGCCCTGTTTGGGTGCTAACTAAACTAAATTTATACCCGCTGCTGTGAAGTAAATAAATAATTTAGTAAAATAACTATTTTGTTCTCTCCTCAGGGATGAATATTTGCACTAAATCATTAATTGTTGCTTTTCCTGCTCGTTTCTAATTTTTTTTCTTAAACATTGTTAACCAGAAAAAGGCTGATTTTTCCACAGAAGTTTTCATGTTTGTCTTTCAAATAAGATGTGCACACATTCTTTTTATGAATGAACTTTTTTACTTTGTTTATAAGAGCATTTTAGAAAATAAAATTATTCAATCTTATACATAAAGTTTCATTTGTTGTCACCTTCATTTTCTAACCCCAGAACCGTGGTCTTCATCACAGTGTAGATGAAACTTTCAGTTTGTCTCGTGTCGTGTTTCCCATCAGTCCTGGATGAGACAATTTGCTCCTTTTCTGAGTCAGCTCGGCCCTCAGGGCTCTCAGCTCTGTAGCAGCCTGCTTCCTCAGCTACATGGAGAAAAAAAATGTCTTTACATTTGGTGTAAAGTGTGTTCAGAGTCAAACATTACAGTTAAGAGGAAAGTTACCTTTATCTCCGTTATTAGCTTCATTTTGGCATCTTCTACTTTCCTCCTCAGGTTGTCGATCTCACAATTTGCCTTCATAATCTGAATGACGATCTCATTCTGAAAGCAGAACAATTTATAGGACATCAGTGATGGAAATAAAAACATTTCACAGTAAATGATCATACTCAGCTGGTTGCTGTGATCTAAGTATTTCTGATAATGTACTTTTTTTGTTTTGTTTCATCACTTAAATTTAAATCTCTCCTGAGGGTTTTTGTGATCATGAGATAATAGCATTTTGACAAGAGACTAGCATTTTGATTAGAGATAACATTTTGCTTATAGTCATTTCAGATGGGGGTAATTCTAAGCATTTGACTGCAGTTGCTCTCCTAGACCTTCCCTCAGTTATGTGTGATTTGTTCAAACCTTTTCCAAAGCCTTCCTCTGTTTCCCTCTGCTCTCTCTGGCATGGAGCTGGTGCAGGACTTTGTTGTAAAAACTTTCCAGTTCTTGTTTGACGCGTCTCAGTTTGTCCTCCAGTGGTGGTGTGGCCTTTTTGGTTTCAAAGTACTTCTTTTTCCAGCTGTCACGTGCTTGACATTTATAGAGAAGAATAAGTTTGTTTTTATATATACCATCTTAGCACAAAAAGCAAGGTAAATTTTGTTTGGCAGATTGTTTCTTCGTTGTAACAATATTTCTTGACAATAAATCTTGCCCCATTGGAAAGCCTGTTAATTTCCATTTTAAATGGCGCCACATTTGTAAGGAACATGCATTTGTGGGATAAGCAGTAGAGCTGAGTATGAGGGTTTCTCGCATAAAAAAATTTACCAAGTTTTCCAAACAGTATATTTTGTTGTTACTTTTGACAATTGTTCTGAGCTTCTGGTACCCCCAGGTGCTGCCAATCAGGTGCCCAGTATAAGATTTCCTTACTTTTTGTGTTACGTTTATGTTTCTGGCTGAACTAAGTGGAGATCATCCAAAGGTTTTGTGTGGCCACCTTGGTTCCTGCGGTGTCTGTTCTGAGCCAACAAGTCTTTCCCTTTTCTCAGGAGCTGTTGTCTCGTCCATTCTAGCTGCTTCCTCTCTTCCTTCACCAGTTGGATTTCCTGGATTAGTGTCTCTTCTTACAGAAAGAAAATGTGTTTGTTGTATTAAATTGAATGAATGTTGAAACTGAGAGCGTGACCTCTTACTGTGTGTAGGAATGACCAGAGAAGCAGCTGTTCTCTTTGCGACCAAGGCCAGGTCTGAACCTGGAGGTGGAGTCGTGGAACAAGCAGGTCGTGAGAAGATAGACTGACTTTCTGACAACTTAAAAAAATAGCAAAACATATTTATTTCCATAAAAACAAAATACTGAAATTAATTTTTTCTGTTTGCTTGAATGGCGTTACCACAGTTGTTTGTTTGCTCCTGAGGGATTTCAGTTTGTGTGCATCTTTGGATTTTCTAATTCTGCAAAACAGAAATTTAGCTAGTTTTACAGAAGTGATAAGAACAATTGGAGTCCTACAGGAGACAGTACCTGTCTGTGAGGGAGAAACCTGAGTCCATGTCCTCCTCTGCTCCTGAAGGCTCAACTCTGTGATTTGTCTTTTTGCAGAGTTCCTCCTGAGCTGAGTCAGCTTCACATCTGTCTAAAACTGTAGATTTATAACAATGAAATGTTTTGAAAAGTGGGATTTGATAATGTGCTAAACATAGATCTACTGTTTTGTGTTAATTCTACCTTTTTTCAGTGAAATAAGCTGCAGTACTCTTGGATTGTGAGACTTTCCCTCCTCTCTTCTGATGGAGCACAGAGCTTCATTCTCTCCTTCTGAAGAGCTGCAGCTCTGATCATCTTCCTCCTCCTCTTCTTCCAGCCCAGAGGGAGGAGGTGGCTGCTGGGAACACTGGGGGATGTGAGGGAACTTAACAGGCTCCTTTGTCCCTGTTGGCACGCCACACGTCTTGGGAGGGTGGAAACAGATCTGCTGCTCTGGGGAGCTGCTGCTGGTATCCGTGGTGACGGACTGGGAGCAGAAACTGCTGTCTGTCTCCTCGGCGGACAGCAGATAAAGCTCCGGCTGAGCAGCCTGCCAACAGGTGAGAACAACTTCTCACAGCAGCTGAACAAAAGCAACAATCGGATCAACGAAAACACATTCATTTTACATACATAAGGAGGGGCAAATGTTTTCACTTTCAGGTCCTTCTCCTGTCTGCTTTTGACCTGGAAAAGACAGTCACAACAAACACGGCAGTAAAACTTTTATTCTCAGCAAACTCTTTACAACCTTTAGTGTAGCTCGCTTGAATAGTGTGAAGCACAATCAGCTTTACAAAAGGGGATTTAACTGCCAGCGTCACTCACCAATGCCAAACTACGACCCACACATCTCAGGAAGAAGTATTTCTTGATGCTTCTCTCACTGCCAAAGAGAGCTCCTAGTTCACTCCTCAGAGTTTTTAATGTGATGTCAGGATGAACCCTAAAGTCACGACGGAGAGAGGAGAAACATAACCACACTTGTGTTTTAGTGAAGCATAATACACATTTCAACAATGACTCTTGGCTGAGGATGTAGAAGATGAACAGGGTCTGTACAAGAAGTTTTGCTTTGACCTTAGATTGCAGTGTGATAATGTGATGGAAGGACAACTTTTATTACTAAAATCACTGCAGAAACAGTATACGTCCTTAACATATGTGCAGTCACACAACTGTTTAATTTGATACTATTTTATAAAACATTTTCAGCAGATTTACCTGATGAATCCAGCTGATATAAAACTCTCCGTGGCTTCCACTGGGACTTTATTGAGTTTCACATTCCACTGATCACCTGGCACATACAGCACATGAAGCTCCACAAACTGCACAATAAGGAAATTAACAGATCATTAATATTATTTCACAAATGTCTGATTCTTAAATATAAACCGAATTTGCAGTGATGAAAAACAAAGCCTACCTTACAACTGGCTCGTCTCATGCTTCCCTTTCGTCTCAGACTCAATTGAACAAGAGGAAAGTAAGGAAACAAACAAAAAAAAGGTGTTTTCTGTATACTTGCTGGAAGATGTCCGTTTTCATGCACTCTGAATACTGAGACATCCCAGAAACAACCTTCTGTAATTAAACTGAGTCACCCAGTGAAGTTTCTTTTATGAGCGTGCCAGCATGGTTGCTTTGGTGCTGATGAGAACAGAGGCTTGTATGAAAGGAAAAACTTAAAACTTTTTTATTAATTCAACTCCAGGAGAATTTAAACCCTGTATATTTTAAATGTTGTATTTTTCACGAGTTTCTGAGGAATTTTTAACAACTACTGCTGCTGCCTGTGTGGCATTTTACACTATTCATTTTGTGAATTGACATTTTACCACTAGGTGACGCCAGTTCTTTACATATGATGCTGCTTTCAACTACAGTAGTATTTTAAATGACAAAGAAATGTTCTTCCTGAAACAAATCTGTATATATGCGTTTATGTTATACAATCAAACAGAAACGTTTTGGGAGAATAACTGATAAACTTGGGAAACAAAAGTAGAATTTATCATGCTTTTAACGCTGCTTTAATTTCTAATCACCATTTGCAAAAAGCAATTTCAAAGACGTGTGGATAATTGTGACTTTTAACATACGAACAAAGAAAACCATAAATAATTTGCTTTCGTTACTTTAAATGTCCCAATAACAAAAAATAAAATAATTTTGCTTGAAGTTCCGTATTTACTTAAACCAAACAGGAAACGCAGTTGTTGTCATTTCTAATTGTAACGTGAAGGCAGCAGTCGCTGACGCTCCTTTAAAGAAAACCGGAAACAGCTAAGGAGGGGGAAAAAGATAGCGGGCTAGCTACCAACAAAGAGTTCTTTCCGTAAACATTCCTTTTTACTTTCGTTGCCTGAAAATTAAAGTCATTTGACGTCGCAATAATGCCGGGGACAGCCAACATCATCGCGATGAAGAAAATTGTTCAACAGTTGCGTCTCGAAGCTGGCATCAACAGAGTTAAGGTATCTGTTGAAACTCTTTGTTACACTTTTACTCCTCTAGGGCGTGTCTTTCCTGGTCATAGTCTGTTAACTTATTCTGCGCTGTGTTAACTAAAGCAAAATGAACAATTAAAACTGATAGCATGTACAGTGATTTAGGAGAAACAGTTGTTTTAAAGCTTTGGTTGTTTCTCCCTCGCCACAGGTCTCCCAGGCCGCAGCGGACCTCCAGCAGTTTTGCCTTCAGAACGCCCAGCAGGACCCTCTGCTCAACGGCATGTCGTCCAGCAACAACCCGTTCAGACCGCATAGAGCCTGCTCCTTCCTATAGCACCGACAGGCCGAGCCCCGCCACTGTAAGTACCACCTTTGTCTTGTTCATTCGAGTCTACGAGTTCTTTAAACCTAAAATGTAAATCCTCTAACTGTACTCGGAGCACTTATCTCCCAAGTTGTTTCCCTCTCTCAGGCTATCCCAAATACATTAATAGGAAATTTAAGTTAATTTATTGTCATGTGTGTTTTTCTGCAAGTTATCCTGCTTTTACTTATTAGAAATTGAGCCACCACTGGTAAATGACAGATAGTTAAAATGGCATGACTGGAAAAGGGATTGAAAAAGAAACCATGACATGTCAAATTCCAAGAGTTGTCACCTGTTACTTAAAGGGAACATATGCAAAAATATAAATTTTTAGCTGTTAAATACATTTTGTTGTGAACTTGGGAGTCTCTAGGTGTGCAGAAAATTTGAATTTAGTCTCTCCTGTTGCTTTAAAAAATATCTTTATTTTCTGTTTGTGTTTCTGAACTATTACATGCGATAAAAATGCTGTATGTCCACACTTTCAACATCTTCATTCACATCTGGCTCTGGGTCAGACTTTGGTTTCAACATGTAAGGCTGGATGGACAAGTCTTCTGTTGTTGACATCTTAAGTCTTTGTAAATAAAATGTTCCTCTTCTGCTATATAGCTGTAAAGGTTTACAGCTCTATCAAACTAGATTGAACCATACTGTAAGCTGGAGAAGGGTGGTGTGTGAAGCATCTAGTTTGGATTTAAAGTGACACTGTCAAAATGAATTGACCTGAGACAGCTCAGAAAAGGGGTGAAAGAGGGGCTTGTGGAGTTACAATGAGGAGAAACTCAAACCAAATCATTGCAGTTTCACTTTATTTAGACTCCAACTGAATGATTTAAAGCATGTCCCTGTGATGGACTTGTGACCTGTCCAGGGTGTACCCCGCCCCTCACACTATGACGGCTGGATATGGGCACCAGTGACCCTGAAAGGAAGAAACTGGTATAGATGATAGATGGATTTAAAAGCATATGTCTCCTTTTAAAATTAACAGCACAGTCTTTATGGATAAAAATAAGATTTGAAAAGCTAAAAATATGACAAGTATTCTGCAGGTTTTATTTGATATTTACCAAATTTTATTTTGGTTATGATATAAAATGTGTCAACACTCTACATGTAGTTTTTGGCCACATTGTCCTGATCAGAAAAATAATACTGCTGTACTTAGATTAAATTCTCAGGTGAAGGGGAACCATTTGTGCACATCCTGATTTAACTAAAATTATTTTTTGCTTTCAATTGTTTAGGTTTTGGAAGATGTGATGCTTTGTTACACCAATCAGCAGGATCCTTCTTCATGGACTGGAATCGTCTCAGGAGTGTTTAAGGAATTTGGGCCAGACAACTAACATAAGCTTGCTTTGTTTTTTTTTTTTTTCTTTAACAAAAACTTGTACCATTTTGTAAAATCTCCTGCAGACATATTTTCTAGCACAGCATTCACATCTTAACCTTTTTGCTTAGAACTAACCTGTAAGAACACGTGTGCCTTGTGAAATGTACATTTTTTCATAACTAAATAAATGTTTCCACATTTTAGACTTGCTGCTTCATGTTATCTTAATGAATCTGTTTTACGTTCTTGTGGTGGGGAAAAAAAATTTGTCTCGGACATTGAAGCATCTGTCAGTTTATAATTTAGTTTATCTGCACAAATATTTAAATTGTTTTTATCCATATATATCATTTATTCATGAGACTTTCTGATCATGTTTCCAAACTTAAATTCCACCGTAGGTTAACGTTTCAACATCTCCATCCAAGTTGCCATCTCCTGTCTTTAAGATGAACATTGTGTTGGGACACTTCAGTTAAAGTGTTGCTGCACTAAACTGGTAGTTTACCTGTTACCATGGCAAACTCTAAAATTAGAGCCTTTTCTTTTGTACTGCTACCCCACAATATCTACAAACATACAGCTTTCAGTTCATTAGTATAACCTTAAGTTCTTCTAAAAGTTAAAACAATGTTAATCAAACTTGCAGACTCAAAAACCCATGTCGAGCTCAAGAGTCAAGTCAAACAATTGCAAAGGTTATAAACAAATTTAAACTAAACTATTCAATTATAAAAAGTTCACTTTTGTTTCAGGTTTTCTTTGAAAACTTTGAGCCAAAATAAGGTTAACATATGCCAGTCCACAAATATGCTTGACGTATATTAAAAACTTTCTCATCACAAAGAATTAAGCGAAATCAAAGCTGGAACTTCCGCCTGGAGGCCTCCATTTCATGACGCTGGAGAGAAAAAAAACAAAACATTTACAACAAGTAAAGGACACTTGAAACAAATGTTCTTTTTAGTTTGAAAGGCTCTCATAATCTGCATGATTGTTCCACTCATTCTACAAAGAGCTTCATGGGGGGAAAAAATTTATTTTTACTGCAAAAACTCACCTTCAGCACCCATTCATACTCTCCATACTTTGAGTCGAAGGTCCCCTTTTGAAGAGATCGGAGTTTGAGTGTGAAGCGGGGTCCCAGCTCCTGAATCCCAACTTTCTTCTCATTCTTGAAGATGTACCTTTTCAAAATATTGAAACATTTTATTTAACTAAAGCAAAATTCTTTTTTTTAAACATTCTTTGACCATAAGTCTAAATGTAGTTTACTAAACACAAATAGACAACCTCTAAATTTTGTGATTAAGGAAAAAGTGTGATGATTTCAAGTGTTTGACTTTTTTTTGTCCTTGATTACACTTGAATTCTTAAAAAAAAAAAGAAATTTTGTAGGCGAGTTGTTTTTTAAATAAATTTCTGTATAACTTCCAAGTATGGAGGTTTTTGTACACAGCTTGTATTTTATTTAGTTACGTTTACCTGTGGAATCTGAAAAAGATGAAGTCTCTTTGGTTGTGAAAGGTGGCGACCTGTCGACCCACAAACTGGGGGTTCTGTGGAAAGAGAGCAGCAAACAGACGGCCGATGGTGTGTCCCAGACGTGTTGAGAAATTATTGAGGATCACCTCTGGATAGTGTTCGGTCGGTTCTTTACCTAGTCTCTGCACAGATGAAATCAAACAGTGAGGCTGTTGTCATGTCAATAGAAAATGTTTGATTGGTGGTAGGACATAAGCTTCAGTTTCAATGCAAATTAATTTTGGAATACTATCTTTTGTCTACTTTCCAAACACTGCAATTGCCATTTTCTGTCTGCTCTACCCCCCCCCACCCCCCCAAAGAAATTCTAATATTTACAGCAAAGATCAGGCCTCACTTATTTACCAAAGTGGGAGCAAAGGTGGAGGTATAAGATTTCTTAGCAAATTAACCCAAAATAGACAAATATACTAAAACTCAATAGAGTGCAGAAGTGCGAATAATGGACGCTCCCGTGACAATGTTGGAATGGAGGAAATGAACTTGCCCTCATCTCTTTGCGTAGTCGAACACTGCTGACTTTGAAGTGTGCAGTTGGCCCATCAGGGAGGTGACAAAGAACCAAGCCATCTTAAAAGTCATGGTTAAGGATGATGACATTTAGAAACAACATACATTTATTATGTGGATACATATTTTGTCCAATGTAACACTCCCCCACCAAAAAAAGCGCCAAATTTTCTTTCCTGCGTTGACTGGTTATGAGGATACTGGGTGTTAGACGATCTTCATTGATAACCATCAGGTAGGTGAAGTTCCTGGCGACACACTGAGGAATGATCTTCTTCAGGGCCAAACCTCTTCTGTAGTAAACATGAGCATTTGGGATTACTGTGGCCAGCTGCCTACAGAACCTCACAGTCCTCTGTAAAGGCACAAATCACACAACATTAAACATATTAAAACCATTTTCTGACACTGATGAATAACAGTCGTTTCTCATCAAGCAGCAGCTCACCCCTCTGGGTCGGTCTGACGTGGTGATGAGCACTTTGGGATTCGTCAGCCCGTTGAAATAAGCCGAAAATTCATCAGTTGCTTCATCAAATGCAACCTGGAGACATGCAACAAGTTATTAAAAGTTCCCGTGAAGGATTTGACAGATATGAGCGAGAGTAAAAACAGTCCGCACCTCTTCATCTTCTGGATCAACTGTGGTCTCATCAAATGCTCTCTGGTTTTCTATCGTTTTAGGAACCTCCTTTGGTGGCGCCTGTAAGTTTGGGACAGAATGAGTGAAAACAACACCTGATGATACAAGCAATGACTGAAAATACTCACCTTGTCACCTAAAGCTTCTCTTTCCTTCCTTCTCTTTTTCCTGATTTGCAGCTTTTGCTACAAAAAACAAGAATAAATGACATTACAAACACTGAATAGTTTGATTAGAAATAAAATAACTGGGATCTCTAATATGTTAACCATTGCTTTTTATTGTTAAGTACAGACATGAGCTATGTGTTACTCTAAAACTACAAAAATATGTCAAGGGTGATTTTAACAGTTAGCTCAGTTTTAGCAAACTTTATTCAAGGGCAGCTTTTCCCAGCTTAAGACATTATACATTCTGTTTACCTGTCTTTTCTCCTGCTTGAGCTTCATAAACATGACATGTCTTCTCTGTTTGTTCTTGATTTCAGTAACACTGAATGTTGGCGGAAACGTCGCCATCGCTGACTCGGTCTTCTTCTCCACTCCGCTGCTGCCTTCGCCTCCCTCCTCTTTTACAGCCTTCGTCTTTACTTTCTTGTTCTTCTTTCCTTTACCTTTGCTTCCCTCACTCACGGGAACTTCTGTAATATCCATTTTTTTAATGAGCCGTGTGTCTTCGATTGTTTTCTCACGTGTGGAACAGGTTATCGCGTCATACGGGTTCATTTCCGGGGACTAGAGATGACATAAGACGACAGCAATGATTAGGCGCGCCCCCCGGTGGTGAGGAGGCAGACAGCATCTTACTGCTGTAATCAGATGGCACTAAAGGTTTAATTAAGTCAATTAACTACAGCTGCAGAGTAAAAGTGACAGCAAGCTACCTTCTATTTTATAGTTAGCAAGTCAAGTGCAGCTGTAGTCAACCATTTTGTTCTTGTTTTGCAAAGGCATGCTCAAACATTTTTTAAAAACTGGACTTTTAATCGTAGCTGTAAGAAATTTTTCTTTTTATTATTATTTTCTTTGCCTTTTTTCAAATTATCACAATGTTCTGGACTCAGTTGAGATATTGTGACCAGCACATGGACTTCATTTGGGTAGGACCAAATCCATTTTTTTTAAATGAAATATGCATCAAGTGGGCTACAGTTTGTGTTAAGAAGAATGGTGAAATATGAGACCTAATTCCCTGACTTCTTCCAATAAAATTTCAAATGAGCTGTTCTGTAGGGTTCATATATTTAATTAATTTTTTTACTTCTATTTAGACAAGAATCTCACTGAGACAGGTAGTCTCATTTACAAGAGAGACTGTAACACAAATGCATATCAGTTACACAAAATCAAAAAACATTATGTTGACACTTAAATTAGAGCAGAGTTAAACAAACCTAATACAAAAACAAGAATAAGCTTGAAAAGACAATTTTTCCATTTTCTTTAAAACATGTTTAAAATGTCACAGTGGGATCTGGCCAGGACATTCACATAAACATCACCATAGAGTAAAGGAAGGTTGCAGACTTGAGATGTTTGCGAGCCACAAAAGGTAAACCTAAAATATTTCTAATAAAAAATCTTAGTTTTAGCTTCAGTTGAAAATTTTTTTTCCTGATTGAGTCGGTGCTTCACCAGCCATGAACCTCACCTACCTCATAAAATATTTACTGGTCAATCAACCCTTCACTCTTCTCTTTGTTCTTTTAAGCTATTTCCAAGCAGAAAGCTGATTTAATTGTAGAGGAAGAAGAAAATCTGTAACTACAGGCAACTACTTTGCTATTACTAATCTGAAAAAAAAAAAAAATAGTGGCAAAGAGAGTTTTCATGTGATTAAGTAAAGCGAGTATGATTTCTTTATATAGCACTTCTCACAGAGAGAAAGATCACAAAATGCTTCACAGAGACCACTTTAAAAACAGAAAACAATATAAATTAAAATCAATTTAAAAATAGAACAAAATGATTAAAAACAGAGTAAGATAAATTAAAAACAATAAAAAAAGAAAACAGATTAGCTAAAAGTCTGTCTGAATAAAAACACCTTTGCAAGAAAATATCAGTTGAGTTGCCCAAGTTATAAATAGAAAACTAACCAAAAAGAAAGTGCAATTTATTCAGAAATCAAATGGTCTGAGGCGATACTTTAGTCTTATTTGACAAAACAGAGTTTAGGAGTTCAGCAGAGGGATGGGGCCCTTTATTGCACAAGGACCTAATAACTAGTGTTGTCCAGTCACAGCTAAAATGTAATGTTTAACAGAAAAACACAGAGAAACATTTTATGTGTAAATTTAATAACATCAAAAATATTGAAATAAAATACATAATCTTTGCATAAATAGGTAAAACTTAAGATCGGATTTTAAAAAGTTAAAACAGATCAGTGTCAAATGTGTTCAGAGCAGCTGCTCAGTTTCCGCCTACTCAAATAACTTAGTGCCTTTTACAGTTCTCTCTTTCTAATATCCGAGTGAGACTTTTTACATGGTTCATACTGAGAGATTAATGCTCTGAAGGCGTTCCCAACTACAGCGTCATCAGTGCAGATGGCTCCTCCGCCTCTCTCCATCTGACTCCTCTCTCTGTTCATATCGGCGATGCAGGTCAGGCTGCCATCTGACGTCACACACCACTTGGAGTGATCCAGTGTGTCACTGAAGGGTCTCCTCCTCTGGAGCTTCACTTCCTTCACGTTGTAGATGTGAGGAGTGAGCTCCGAGCTGCAGCTCGAGGTGAGAGGGTCACGCAGTTTCCCCCAGCCTTTTACAAATAAATCCTCTGAAACATAGTCTGCAATGAGGCCTAAGTAAAGATCTGCAACATGAAAACAGAAAAAAAATATATGAATAAGTAAAAACACACATGCCACCCTTTATTTCAAGTGTATTTATATTTTAACAAAACTGAAAGCATTTTAGAAAACTATTTGCAGTCATTTTAAACAATTATACAAATGTAATCCATCATGTCAAGCTGAAGATTAAGTCAAATTGGGTCAAAATGACCAGAAAAGATTTTTTGATTCCTTCTGAATTTTAATCATCCTGATGAACAGTTCCAGAGATACGGCTTGACTTGTCTTCCTAATTAAGATAACTCAATGATAGTTTAGGTTTTTCTAATGAGGGAATTTGATGTCATTTTAAGGACATTACAAAAATGCAAGTGGTTACTGCTCAAAATCGTCTTTTCAAGAATTCTTTAGGATTATATTTCACGTATTGCATTTAAACAACCCATAGGTACAGTATTTATTCATTATGTTTTGACAAAATGCAATTATTGCAAACAATACAAAAAATTTCAATTTAAAAATACTTTATTGATCCCAAAGGGAAATTACCGTTTTCTCCACATACCACTTCAGGACTTAATCCTCAGCTCGATGTGAAGACAGACAAACAAACAAACAAACAAACAAACAAACAAACAAATACTAATATTTGCAGTCTGAAATGTACGCAGGTAATTTTACTATATTGTCTTCCTGAAAAACTAAAGTCTTCTCTCCCCCCAAAATAAGTCATTTAAATAACACCTGGATATCTCACTTTACTATTCAGCACAAACAGTAAGCGTGTGTGTGTGTGTGTGTGTGTGTGTGTGTTGGATCATTTCTTTGTTGTAACAATGCTTCTTGGCAATAAATCTTATGCTCTACCTGACTGGCAGCACCTGGGGGTACCAGAAACTCAAAACAAGTGTCAAACTTGTTGGGGGGGGGGGATTTGACAATTTTTTTATGTGCACAATCCACATACTCAGCTCTACTGCTCATCCCACAAATGCACGTTCCTTACAAATGTGGCCCCATTTAAAAGTGAAATTAATAAAACTTTTTAACAGTATAAGATTTATTGCATTGTTACCACAAAGAAACAATCTACCAAACACGGGTTTCCTTACATTTGCGCTATAATAATAATAATAATATTTATTGTTTCCTAATTTAATTTGTTTTGTGTTTTTATGTTTTTGATTTTACGTGTACAGTACTTTGTTGCAGCTGTGGTTGTTTTTAAAAGTGCTTTATAAATAAAGTAGTAGTAGTAGTAATGTAAATAGCACTCACCATCTTTAAAGCGTCCATATTTTGCAAAGCTGGTGAAGTTACGCCCCATGACGGAGGTCAGCATCTGCACACTGGACCAGGGTTGTTTTTTTGGGTAGCAGCTTCTCTGTGCAACGCACCGCAGCTCCTCAGGAAAAGATTGAGTTACCTCAGAATCGAACGAATAAGCGTGGATGTATTTGAGCTGCACTCCTGAGAGTTCAAATAAAATCTGTCAACACAATAAATAAAAAAATAAAAAAAAAACTAAATTAATCCAAACAAACTGGTATCATTAACTTACCTATTGCTTTGAATTCTCCTTTGGGAAAAGTAATACACAGAAATGTTTGAGCGTTTGTGTTCCCACTTTTTGGCCAGAAGTCTTGTTTGCGATAAACTGGGAATTTAGGTGTACTGTGTGAAAGCCAAAGGCCGCTTTGTCCATCCGACATAAAAACCCCTTAAGAAAGTAAACATCAAACAAATTTAAGAAGCATTTTATCTGCATGTTTTTAATCTAACTGCACTCACCTTTGCTGTGTCCAAATGAAGAAGGAGCAGCATATGGATCTGGAGGTTGATCATTGTAGAGTATGTAACCAAAACCTTCAGTCTTATAATGAAAACACAACAAATCTTAAATTTGCATAACTTTTTATAGCCGTACCATTATTAATCATCTCATTAGTTGGGATGTTACCTTTTTGTTATAGAAATCAAGAAGAGGTTTCAGCGTGTTTCCTAAAGAGCCTGTTGTACTGTTGATTTCCTTTTTGCTGAGTTTCCACCCATTCGTGCTCTCATCCATGTACAAATACAACAAACCAGCATCTTTCTCATTGGGCAGCTTGTATAAAATAAACCTAACAGGGCAGAAAGCAGCAGAAATGTCATCATTTAAACAGCTAAAACTGAAAGTGGGTAAAAATGAAGAGACTGATGAAAATCTTCACTAACCAGTCAACTTCCTTCCCATCATCATTTCTGCATTTCACGTCACAATAACACAGCTGAAACAAGATGCCAACACTGAAGAGGAATCTCAATGTCTGAAACAAACAAGCATGATCACAGAACCACAAAAAACAAGCTTATTTATGAGCTCACATGGCCTTTTTACTGACAAGGTTGAAGCTTCACAACTCAACAGAGAGTAAAACTCTTACTTCTACTTCTGTATTATTTATTTCACATTTAGTCAGTTGTACATATTACTTTTTAGTGATTATAGGAGGATGTGTTAAAACACTTTCTATGCAGGAAATACCACTTAGAATGCAGTTCTTGTTTGTTAGTAGTTGTAGCAATGAGACGAGGAATGTGACATTTTGTGTTTAGTTAAAGTTAAACATGAAACTTTGAAGTTAATTACAACTGGCCCTTTGAGGGCCACCGTAACACTCCCATGACCCTCAGTGAAAATGAATGTGACACCCCTGGTGTAGTGTGATAAGTTTTATCACATTAGTTAGAAGTCAAACCCTCAGTCATCCCCTTGCTGAGCCAAGTCTTCTATTTATTTTCTTTACCAACAACTTGTACATATACAGTATTCTGTAAATCATTACATGATTTATGAATAATTAAATTTTTTAATCACCTAATTCAATTTTATTGGAATTCTTATTTTCTATTAATGAGTTCTGTTTTTCAGTACAGCCACTTCCTGGACCAATAAAAATGAGTGGTGAAACACAACTTCCATGTTTAGAGTCAAACCGAGAGGTGAAATGTAAACAAAAAAGATGCACAAGATTACGATTCTTCAAAAATATGTCAGATATATATATTTATTTGTCATATGTCAATAAATAGAGACAAACCAGAAACTTTAATTTTCTAAACATTTATTTCCTGTAGGTCTCCTGTAGGAAGTGAAAAGCAACATTTTTTAAAGTCACTACGTTAATGTGTAGAACTGACTGACAGGAATGGGTCATTAATTACAGTATATTACATAACACTGCATTAGATGTAGACCTTTGTGTTAACACTAGTTTATGTTTAGTAGTTCTAGATTTTAATGAAAACATAAATCCTTACTCATAGTTAGCAGATCAGCTTGTTGTATTGATTTATTTTACTTACGTGTCCAGTCATCTTCACTTCCTTTCAGACTGAACTATAAACCTGTTTAAAAAGCTGCTTTGTCACATCTAAGCGTGAAAGGAAATGCACACCCACATTTTCTGCTGCTTCCTTGTTGCTCAAACCGTCCATGTAAATACCTCCTGTTGTGATGAACTTGTCTGCTGACAGTCCTGCTGCACACCCTGTTTCATTTCAGATTGGAGATGATAAACTGACTTAGACGTTTCTAAAGAAGAGGAGTCATTGTGAAACTAATGAGAAGTCTGAACTGCTGCTGACACTTTCCTGGTGTTTCAGCAAATGAGAGCAGAGATTATTGCTCAAATGGCTCCGTGACCTGCAGTGAAACAAGTTTTCAAATTAAAATAAGTGTATGGTGTGTGTGCATGTGTCAGGACAATTGTTTAATTTATTGAATCATTAAATAATGAAGAAGTGAAGTGATGTTTCATGTAATTTGAGTAACTTAAATTCATAGACAAATAATCTTATAACAATATTTTACTGGAACCTCATGCCACACATTTACCACTCCAAGAAAACCCTTTTAGATTCACCAGTGAAACAAACGGCAGATATTAACTTCTCAGAGACAAAGGAGACATGTTGATTTTGCAACAATGAAGATAAGATTAAACAGTTTAAGTGGTGCTCAAATTAAAAGCTCAAACATGCCTGGAGATGTCAAATGGGTGTCACAAATGCAATTCCACTTAGTGTGGCCTTTTCTCAGAAAAATTAGTCCTCTCATTAGTTTCACTATGACAAGACAGAAGAAACAGATCCCTGGATTATTACTGAAATCTTAAGGACCAGTAGTGAATGAGAAACATGAATCATCTCATACTTTTGTTAGAATCTGTCTTTTTTAATATGAAAATCCTGAACTAAACATACAGAACCTGTTTTTATCAGACATTCCACCAATCTCACCACTAGATGGCGCTGTTTACCCCAAACATTTTACTTGTGAAGCTTCTCAAACAAAACAAAGTAACTAAAAATATTTATAAATATTAACCTGGAACAATATTCACTCAAGGAAAGTTTTCACAAAACTAATTTGCAGCTGGATGATCTTACTTATCTTACTTTCTAATCAGATCACCCTCTGCCTTCTAAAAATTGATAATAAACAGAACAGGAAGTGTCTAAACTAGATGTGCAATTTCCCCCCAAAACAGCCTGAAAGAGGCGTCAGTGGAACCACCTGCAGCATTTGCTTTTCACTCCTGTGGGAAAAGAGTGGGACTTTTTATATATATTTCTCAAAATAAAAGTTTAAACATCTGATCAGACTTTTATTTAAACTATACAGAGATGAGAAAATGTGCTTGAAAACAAAATAACATTTCAATTGGAAAAACAACATAAATTATTTGGTAAATTTATGTAAGAGAAATATGCCATCCACTTTTACTACTACTTATTTAAACTGATGCATTGACTCCACAGTTGTGTGCAAGGATTTGTGTGTTGAGTTCTATTAAATATTCAAAAACAGTTTTCAACTTTTAAGGATCTAAAGTTGCCACAATGTCCTTAAATCAGAAGGGAAATGATGAAATAGCTGTCACAGAAGCCAGCATGCTCATTTCAAATGTGAAAACTTGTTCATTTGATTTTCTGTCAGTTGTAACACCAACAAATTCATTCTTTGCAATTAATCCACAAAAATCTCATTCAAACCACAGTCATTCTGTTTGTCTAGCAGCTAATGTACCAATCCACCACCTGTCTGAACGCTTTGTAAATCACAGGGTTGTAGGTGCAGATCAACCCCCCGCCTCGCCACAGCTGAGCCCTCTCCCTGTTCAGATCCCCCACGCAGGTCACCTGGTCCTCGTAGAGCCGTGAAACGCACCACTTTGAGTGGTCGTAATGAGACTGGAAGAAGAATGACGTGAGGAGCTTGATCCTCTTGATGTTCATGGTGTGTTTGGGCAGCGAGCAGTTGGACGGCAGCTCATGGCCTTGTGTCTGCCAGGTTTCCACCAGGAGGTCTGTGTCCAGAACCTGAGCCACCCATCCTGTGTAAATGTCTGAGGGCAGAGCGGTGAGATCAGTTCAGCTGCATAAAACCTCAAAAACACAGTTTTGTGTGTCAATCTTTCATTATTTCTTTATATTATGTAGCCAGACTTTATCATCTTGAGTTTTTTAGACAATCTAGAGGGTTTTTGAATCTTTCCATTATTATTGTCGCCTTTTTCATATTTCATCTTTTTATCATTCAGTCATTATGTATTCACTCATAGTTAATCACTAAAAATGGGATGAGTTACAATTTTTAGTACTTGTCATGCATTAAAATAAACAAAAAAATGTCAGAGTAGTTCCTGAGGTGGAAGTTCTCATAAAAACAAAGCACCCAGAAAGGTTTTCCAGTTACAACAAAACAATTTGACTTTACTTCCCAAAAAAACAAAAACATGTTCTCCGGTTGCCTTCGAACAAAATCCAAATAAAGCGTTATGTAGTGTAGAACAACTGTTTCATGCCTCACTATTTCTACAAATATCAAACCAAACCAACACAGATGACTTTTGTCCTTAATTACAGTAAGGCCTGACTGTGGAGGGCCCTGAATAAAAAACAAAATAAAAAAGTTAATCTGATATTAGGCTTATTTGACATCAGTAATAATGTGTACTATTTTACAAATAATTAAATTGTCAATAGGCTCCAACAATACTACATACTGAATTAATAAAGCATCATTTGGTTTTTGAATTGCTTTTTATATGTAAAAATTTCCATCAATAATGTTGTCTTTGATAATTTTCAAATGGTTAGAAAAAATATATATTCATTTCAAAAAATTATTTTTTTCATTCATTAAAACAAAATTACTGAATGAAAAGGTTGCAGAAAGAAAAGAAAAAAATCTGCCCCTTTATTAACATGTAAAAATGGTGGCATGATTTTTATTTTATTTTTTTTGTAGATGTGAATTTTTGTAGATATAATTCTACTGGAATGAGATCACATGAAGAAACGTCTTACCATCTACATAGTCCTCAGATTTCACAAAGCTGATAAACTTGTCTCCTTGAGCAGAAAACAGTTGCTCCATCCTTCTGGTGGAGGTCAGTGGAGGCTTGGAGCCCCCACACAGCTGGACGAGCTGCGGCAGGTCGGCTGAGAACGAGGGGGGGACCGAACAGTTGTAGAAACGTGGGTAAAGGTTGGCCAGCTGCTTTGCTGCAGGAGAGCAGAGAGAGAGAAGGAGGAAAAAAAACAGATGCTAAAAACTTTAACCAGGAAGAACTTTGGAGCTAATTTGACAAACATGTTTATAATGGAACTTTGTTTTTTTTATTCCAAATCTTATTATTGCCTAATAGTTTATATAAGAGCTGTACAATAAAAAAGCACTTAGCAGACATGTGTAGCCTACATTTAAGGTTATATAGGTTTAAATTACACGAGATAAGGCCCCTGTTTTCATCATTTCATGTTTTTGGTCCACAGAGCAGGAGCAGGTCAGGCCTGGTTGCTTCATGAGCGTTTACTCACCTATGTGGAGCAGCTGTGAGTACTCGTAGGTGACACACAGGGCAGTCTGGCCGTACACTTTGCCAGAGGAGGGGTAGAGGTAGCCCCTCTCGGGGAATGAGGGGAAATGGGGAATGCTGTGCGACAGCCAGAAGCCCTGAGAGTGGTCAAAGAGCAGAGTCCCTGCAGGATGCACATAAGCCAGGGTGAAAAAGGACACACAAACACACGCAGACTCACAAAGTTTTCCATCCAGGTTGTGTCAGTGTGGTTGGTAAATTCGAGTCAACAGTAGTTATCAGGCTGATGCTCTTTGGACATTTCTTTCCATATTGATCTGTTCTTCATTGCAAAATCAGAAGTGCAGGACTGGACTATCAGTCAGGAAAATACCTGCCAGTAACTACCACAGATTTAAATCAATTGTATTCAGGACATGCTTTAATGTGTATTCACAAAACAAAACTTAAATTGACTTTGATTTAACTATAAAGTCAAAATTTGCTTGTAATTTTCTGTTTTGATCAGAGGTTGCAAAAATATAAGAACAATACATAAAAATGTGCTGCAGGATGATTACTGCTGTAAAAAAGACAATCTAACATGGTTGTGCTCGTAAAATTAAAACGGCAGTTTATTAATTTAATATAAAATTTCCTAAATGACATGTACCTTTAGTGTGTCCATAGCCTTGGGTGTATTTCAGGACTGGTGGTCCATCATTGTAGAGTGCGTAGATGGAGTTGTTGGACTAGAAGGAAAACTTGTTTAATACAAAGAGGGACTGGAGGAAGATCACCTTTCAGGATATCTTTTGTTTTTAAATTTCATTGTTTTATCAATGTAATATTTACTGCACAAATATGTAAGTAAAATAAATCTTTTGATCCTAAATAGTTTTTCTTTGTTTATTTTTTTTATCTAAGTTCTTGCTCCTGAGTTGAAATCGACCCCTGTGAAGATTATTAAAGTTGGACACACATTTATGCAGGAAACAATGTGCCACACTCAGTAAACTTCCTCAAACATTACTTCTACTGCGTGTCTCCTCACAGATCAGAACCAGTCGAGGCCTCGGTGAAGAACGGGGACATCTCACCATGTAGGTCTTCCCTGAGTACAGCTGATTCATCGTGTTTCCCAGAGCTCCTTGGCTGCTGTTTACTGTGAATTCACTCATCTTCCAGCTTCCAACTGATGAGTCCAGGTACATGTACTCCACCCCGCTGCCAACCTCACCAATCCTGTACTTGGGCAGTTTGTAGATGATGAACCTGAAAAAAACAGCAGATTAAAAAAGACTGTAACAAAAACTTCAGAGTGATTATTGTTCTGTATCAACTCACCAATCAACAGGTTCACCAGCTTCATTCCTGCAGGAAATGTCAGTTCTGCTCAACGTAAAACACAACAACACGACAGCTACGTGGAAACGCGAAGTGAAGTGTGAGACCATACTGAGAGGCTCGAGGAGCTAAAGAGAACACAGCTGTGAATGAGGAAAAAGAGGAAATCTGCTATGTATATGGTGCTTGTGTGCTTTCTGACTGACTGGTTTAATATGAAAATGATGCACATCTGCTTGGACATGCAAAACAAGGAAGTCACAAGCTGTGGTCACATGATGGAAAGAAATAAAAGCAATGTGTCAATAAAACAAATGTTAGCATTTACCTCCCTCAGGCTTTTACTAAATGAGTTTAAATAGTCTTCTATTTCCCTCATCTATTTAAAATCATTGCTTCTCTTCACACCTGGCAGCTTCTCATTGAAACCAAACAGGTTTTATTATTAGTAACAAAGTTGCTGATCACTGAACTGGAGAGTGTGAAAACTATCACACCATGCAAGTGTTAGAAAGTTACACAATAAAATATTTTCACTTTATCTATTTAGGCTAACAAATAATGGCCTCATTTTAGAACATAAACAATACTTAAAAAAACAGTCAGTTACAAACCATCGTCTGTCTTACAAATATTGAATTAGGATGCAAATGAAATGAAATTATTAAACATTTTTTACTTTTTTCACATAATCTATCATGTAATTACAGATTCATCTACAAAGTTTATATAAATAATAAAATTGAAGTTTACTGAATCAAAGTAAAGTTTGGGCACATTATAAACTCAACCCAATTTAAATCATCATAATAATGAGACACGTTTTGGCTGCGAATAATAAAGCTTTTATATTTTTTAGAACTAAAAAGGCTTTATTGTTAAGTAATGATGTGGAAAGGGAAATGACCCTGAACCTCAATACTGCAGAAAATTGCTGCTTTACGGGGGCTGCACTAAAACATTTTACCCAAGTCAAACATTTTAAATTTAACAACATATCCGTTATTGCAAATGTATATCACTGACTACATGAATTCTATTCTATTTCATTCTATTTTGGTTTGGGGTTAAAGTCTATGACCTACTCTGTGTCCCATCAGCTTTTAATTACAATAATATAGTCTATTTAGCTTAATAGTTAAACAAATTACAATAAAATAAAGGGGGGGGGGGGTTAAAAACTAGACAACTTTTGCCAACTTATGAAATATTTTTTATGTCTAAATTGCTAATAAAAGTTATATATTTGATCAATTTGTTCAAATTACATTATGTACACGCAGAAAAGAAGCTTCCTGTCCTGTTTTCCATCTTCAATGTAGATGTCTTTAAAATGAAATTGGCATAAGTTGTCTAGTGTGACAGGGCCTTTAGTGAGACACTGGTACACTTCTACACTGAACAATATGGAGAATTCAGATCTGGTGTGATTCTGCATGTTTAAGTGCCTGACTGCGTACAAGTAAAATGGGCTGAACTCCATCTGCAACATCCAATAGTGTGCATTCAAAGGTGACGCCCTCTTACAAAAACTCCTCAATCATCAAAAGATTCTTTTTTGTTGGGAACCAACTTAAGGAGACGAAAGCATCATGGCAACTGCAGCACATCAGGTAAACATTTATAAATATGTGTGTAAAAAAAAAGAAAGGGAAAACAACTCAGTCGATTTTAATTTTAGTTTTTAGGTTAAATGTACTCTTAATTATTCAGCACTGAAGTTTACCTCATTTCTGGGGTCAGTGACCACAAGGCTAAAGCATAACCTGCAGTTTTTCAACCTGAGAACCAAAGTCAAACACCATTGTATCAAGAGTCCAAATTCAGTATATTTTTTTCTTGTTTTAGTCCAGATGTTTTTAACAAACTGATAGAAATTAACTGAGTTTGTAACTGAAAATCCAATAAAACAAATTGATCAGACCAACAGAAAGTTGGTTGAGATGCTGTTTGTGCCACAGAAACACAGATGCTACTTCTTGTCGTACAGAACGTGGAGTTTGTCCGAACAGGCTATGGCAAGAACGCAGTGAGGGTCTTGTTCATCAAGAGGCGGGGGAACTACCACGACATCGTGGAGCTGAAAGCCAATGTGGAGCTCACACTCAGGTCTCGCAAGGACTATCTGACTGGAGACAACTCTGACATCATTCCCACCGACACCATCAAGAACACTGTCCACGGTCTGGCCAAAATCAAAGGGGTGAGTCCAACTGCACAGGAAAAGAGAACAGATCTCAGCTTGTAGCCTGAATAAAGTAAAAACATAAACTCAAACATTTGCTTTGTTACTTTAGAAATGATTCGAGAGGCAATTCCTTAGCCTACTGCAGAATTTATAAAAAAAAAATGTAGATCAGAATCAGTTTAAGTTCATGTAGAATGAAGTCTTTTGTGAGAATGTGTTTAAAATGTGAGAATATTTGATTACAACCAACTTTTAACGAGATATGTGCTGCTTAGTTTGAAATAGGATAGAGGAGTTCATTTCCACACCCTATTTGTTTTTTTTTCATGTCGTTTCACTGTCTGCTCAGGTAAAAACCATTGAGCAGTTCTCACTGGATATCTGTCATCATTTTCTCAACTCCTTCAATCATGTGATAAGGGCCAAAGTGTACATAGAGGAAGCTCCATGGAGGAGACTGGAGAAGGTAAAACCCAAGATTCAGTGATTCACCCAGAACAAAATACAGATCACTGCTGAAGTAACTCTGTGGTGAAAGAGGCAGCAGGAAAACTGTGTCAAAAAGTGATTTATGCTTTCTGCTGTCATCAGTTTACTGCTCCTCAAACTATGACACCATCTTTTTTCTTCTACAGCTGTTACCACCTATCAAGCTAATTTGAGGCATAAATCTATGTGCAAGAAATAATCAGGGAAGTGCTTCTGAACAAAGATTAGAGTGGACTTTATATTCAGTGTTTCTAACAAATGCACTTTTGAGTGTCAAAAAATTCTTGGCTTTTAAAAATAAAACAGCTAAAGATGCTGAACAGTTCAATTTAATAGTTCAGACAAGGATGAACTGCTCGACACCGAACCTGGATCTGGTTATTCTAGTTACGACCAGCAGGTCATTTAAAGCTCAGAAGGTAAATGAGAAATAATTGCAACAAACATTAATGATGACTCTTCAGTGAGTAATGACATCCTTTTCTTTGCTTGCATTCTTCTTGTTGTTTGTATAATAAAGTATCAGGTATTGTCTTACAAGATAGCATGCATCTTCTTTATTTATCAGGTGTTCATGAAGCTGTTTGTGACCTGACTAGATGGTAGATTCAGATACCTGGTCCAATCAATGAAGCTCTGTCTGTTCAGATGGTTTATTTGTAATGTTCATTTGGTGAAGATGATGGGTTAACCAACTAATTCATTGACTAGACAGTACACATTAATAAGATAGTTAAAGGAGAAACTTGTTAACTGATTGTCCTGGAGGGTATGGACAATGGTGCTGGCTCTTTTGACCTCTCTCCCTTTATCCACTTTCTTAACTGCTTTTTCTTTTTCGGGTCACGGCGAGCTCACGTCACCAGCAGTCACTGTTCGAGAGGCGAGGTACACCGTGGACAGGTCACAAGTCCATCATAAGACCACACAGAGATGAACAACTCATGCACAATTTAGAGTTACTAATTAACCAAACATGCATGTTTTGGCCTGTGGGAGGAAACCTGCATGTGCACAGGCAAACATATCCAACATGCAAACTCCATCCAGATAGGCCCCAGGCTGGGAGGGGAACCTATGATCTGTTCGCTGAGAGGCGACGGCTGTACCAACT
Organism: Cynodonichthys magdalenae; assembly: GCA_031762555.1. Lineage (NCBI taxonomy): Eukaryota > Metazoa > Chordata > Actinopteri > Cyprinodontiformes > Rivulidae > Cynodonichthys > Cynodonichthys magdalenae. Next base: position 13,140,156 of record JARVJO010000227.1, on the reverse strand, counting down.
GTACCAACTAGTACCTTCAATGCATTCCTTTGTTTTATTCAACACCCACGTAAAACAGATTGATGCAAAAGAAAAAAAACAAAAACACATCTACCAAATTAAAGAATAAAACCTTTTGTGACTTTTTGACACATCAGTTCTCCTGTCTCTCGTGCACTCACTGATTTTTTATTTATTTTTTTTGAACAGTTGAGTTTTCTCATCCTAATCATTTCATTGCATTGTTGGCTTGTGTTAACCTGCATATAACAATAAACCATTGCCAAGTCTTGTACTGATAACCATACTGAAATATATTTATTTTATTTTTTCACTTTTTGTCCTTTTTTTTTCTCAGGATGGGGTACAGCATGCTCATGCATTTATCTACAGCCCTGAAGCTTGTCGTTTCTGTGACGTTGAACAGAACCTTGATGGTAATCTCTCACATTCACAGAGACATAAAGATGGTGAAAAATGAATTTGCATGCTTGCTTTTTAGTTCTTGGAGAAAGGTAAAACAACCTCATCTGCTTCTATACACCATGCTTGTACAGCTCAAGTTAATTGAAGCTGCAGTTTCTTTGGTTTGGACTAATATTTGGTCCACTATCTGAGGTAAACTCGTGGCGGTGCTGAAATTTCCTCTAACTCTGCACTTTGAATGCATGTATAACATGACGGAACACACACTATTTATCTTGTGCTTTGTTCTAAGACTTCTTATTAAAGTCAACTGCAGTTTGGTCGTGACACAAAGTAATTCACAGGTTTACAACTAAACCTTTAATTTTGCTCATTTTTACAGTGAAATTTGAGCATATTTAAACATCTAAAATGTGTAATTCTTAATGCTTCCTCACTGGCTCTGTACTCCACACAGGTCCTCCTGTGCTTCACAGCGGAGTGAAGGACATGAAGGTGTTAAAAACCACCCAGTCTGGATTCGAGGGGTTTCTCCGCGATCGCTTCACAACACTGCAAGACAGCAAGGACAGGTGTTTCTGCACCACTGTCTATTCCAGGTGGCGCTACAACAAGACCCAGGATGTTGACTTTGATGCTGCGTGGTAAATATCAGTGAGAATACAACTTTCACCACTCCAAACTTCTTCTATCGCTATGGTTTGTGCATGAAAAGGGTGCACAAAACAGAATACATATTCCTTTATTTGGGTGGAGACTCATGAGTTTATCATTATTATAGGAAGTGTGTGAGGGATACGGTTATCGAGAAGTTTGCTGGCCCCTATCATTGTGGAGAGTACTCTCCATCTGTGCAGAAGACTCTCTATGAAACTCAGGTTCTGGTTCTGGACAGAATTCCTGCGGTAGGTCAATCATTACTCAAGACACAACCCAAATATCTAAAACAATCATCATAAACAGTGTCTTGAGTGCATTCTTGCTTTAGTCTTGTTCATCATATTTCCCCCCCGTTTTTAAATGTGGAGTATCATTAGCTGGACTCAACATACTATATTTTATTTAGGTGGAAGAAATCGAGATCGTCATGCCCAACCAGCATTACTTCACCATAGACATGACCAAAATGGGTATTGCCAACAAAGATGAGGTAAATTTGTTTTTATGTAAAATCTTGCAGGTTATTTGGTGATGAAATGGATTTTTAATACATTTTTTTTTTGTCAGGTTCTTCTTCCTCTGGATAATCCCTCTGGAAACATCACAGGGACGGTGTGTCGGAAGCAGAGAGCTCGACTTTAAAAGCCACATCACAACCTGAAAGTAGTAGTAAAAAATGTATTCATTTTATTTAAAGAAAAAAAAAGTACTGATGCGGTCCTCAGATATTCACCTAAATCATACCTGTCAAGTTTTTGATTTAAAAATAAGGGAAATTTTCTACCAGGTACCGCGAGCCGTCCCACCAGTACAACC
>JARVJO010000227.1:13126055-13137329 GCA_031762555.1 Cynodonichthys magdalenae | reverse complement strand
CTTTATCCACACCCCCCCCCCCCCCCCCCCATTCTTTATCCACAGTTTATTCTTGTTCTTCCAGTTTTTGACTTAATTGACAGTTCCTAATACAATTAAGTAGCTTCTATAATCTCTGGATACTAATAAATTGGACCTGTGCTCTAATATTCTCTAAAAAAATAAAAAAAATAAAAACAGACATTCTTTGGTGAGAAAGGAGCACCATTTATCACAAATCTGGATATCCAAACTCCAGTGTTATGTTACACACATGTTGGTCATTTACACTTCAGTACAATTCTCTGTGCAACAAAGCTGAAAGCACCACAGGTAGGTACATAAGAACAATATTTACACAATTTTATATCAAGAGCCCCGAGCTTAATAATGCAAAATCAGAGGCTTTTCATTTAGGTTCTTGTGCCTGGGAAAACAAAACGCTTCATTGTTACATGCTCTGGACAAATCATGGACTCAGATGTGCAGTTTAGAACAAATACGATGAATTTAGGGAAATATCAATGCAAATAACTTTCTGCGTGTATCAAAAAGTTAATTCATGACAGAACATAATGATTTTTCAACTATACATCTTCTCATATACAAATACTTTAAAAAAAACATCTTAGGTTATTTGACTTTGCACACACACACACACACACACACACACACACACACACACACACACAAATCATACCCGCAGAGGACTCACTCCAAAGTTTCTTCCTTTTAAATAGAAACACAAAAAATACATATCTCAAGCAGCAGAAATACAAATGGCTGAAAGGGTAAACAGCTGAGTGGACACCTTGTCCCAACCATTTTTTTTTTTGGGGGGGAATCCTGTCTAAGGTGCCACTGTGGGCAGTGGAGACTTTGTGAAGCCGTAGCTAACCAGGAGGGAGGAGGGGAGGGGGTCACCTGACACTGATGATTGTCACTGAGGTGGGTGGGACGATCGGCGGTGCTACGAGGCGTTGCTTTTCAGGTGCTGAGTTTGCAGCGGCTTCACGTGGTACTCGTAGATCTTCAGTGCAGGACCGAGTTTTATTGACAGCCCTGTTAGGACGTCATTGCGTGTCATCAAGAGCAAGGACTTTCCGTCGATTTCCTGTCAGATGGAGAAGAAAAAAAAAAGTTTAGGATCTACTGGCATCATGAAGTTGTAATATCGTGAAATAAAAGCAAAATAATCAACCTGATCCTGGAAAGCTGTAGCTTGTTCCTCAAACCCTGTTGCTTTAAAATAATTGACAACGTCAGTAACTCCCCAGTTGGACGGGTCTGGCAGCTGACCATTCTCCACTGGGCTGTGGGGGCGAAAGTTAAAGTTAGCAAACTCAACTTAATACACACTGACTGAAACAGTAACTAAGTAAGTCATTTCAAAACTTTAATCAACAAAAATGTTAACTTATTGTTGAGGATACCTTTTGGTGTCGACTGAGCCATTTGCCTTTTCCTCCATACTGGCTGTTAAAAGAAATCATAAAGGCAAATATGATTAATGAAACAATCTAATCATCAAATCAGACCAGTTGAAATGATGATTTAGTTTAAGTAAATCAGAAAATGATCAGCATTAAAAACTTTTGGTTTTGTGTTTCCATTTTTATGATCTGCTAAGCAACAAAAATTGTATTGAAATAAAAGTTCTAACTCATTTTCTACTTTGGAGTGAACAATGAAACAAATGCAGCTTTTTCTGCCTGCTTTTGCCAATGAATCATTTATAAAAAGACTAGCCATTTTGTTATAATTCCGTTTCAGCACAAAAAATATTGCTCCTAAAATTGAATAATTCGAAACTCTGATGAAACGAGCAAAATTACATAAATAACATGAAATGAATATTCTAACATTATGCACTGTGGAACGAGCATTTAATGGTTTCAATTTTTAAGATTTTTTCACTTTTATTCAGTTTAATGTGCATCCTAGATGATATAAAATAAAACTGCAACACACAAAAAAGCCTCAACAAACTTTTGTCATAGCCTTACCTCAATAATTTTAAAATAGTGTTTGATTTTTTTTAACTTTAAGTACCAAGACTCTTACATTTTGTGTCGTTGTAGTAATTTTTCATTAGACTTCTTTGGGAGAACTCAGTATCTTGGCAAATCAATCGCTATCATCGTCAGTCTGCTATTCACAGTGGATGTCTCTGCTAAAAAAAAACAAAGAAAAAGAAAAGAAAGTGACACAACACCGTAAATATACTTTATTAAAACTAAATCATGACTTTGTCTGTTGCAAAATACGCGTATAGAAACCATGAAAAGACGACTCACGTTGTTAGCTGAATTTTAAATGGAAGAAAAATAAAAACACCCCAAACTAAATACCACACTATTCATAATTTAGTAGAAAATATTTCGGTAAAGATAACATATTATAAACCAGCGTTACTTCGAACGACGACAAAATATTTTCATCATTCCCTCTCGGTAATTTGTACTGACGCTAAATCGGATAGTTAGCTTCGTTTGCTAATGCCAAATTGAACACTTACCTTATTTTCAGGAGATTCAACCTCAAAAATAATTGATCGTCCAAGCTGCAAACTTAATTCAATTAGAAAAAAGTTTTGTAATCACCGGAGTATTTTACCATTAAAAAAACGGCGATATTTATTTGATAAAATCAATTTATAATCAAGTAAGACAACTAGCTTCGTCGCTTTCGCTTCCTTCACCCACAACATCTGAGAATCATGGGAAATGTAGTGTTTTACCGGTTGAACGCCAGCACTGTTTTAATGCCAACAAAAGCCCACGAGATAGACGACAAACATGGCAATTCTTTTTTACAAAAAGATTTTTTATTATAATGACGTAACCTTTGTTACATAAAATCTGCTACAGCAAAGTATATTTCCCTTGCAAACACAAGTAAATATGATTGGGAAAAATGTGTCAGCTTTCAAAGTGATGTGCAAAAAATTTTCACAAACTAAATACAGACACATTTCAGATTATTAATCCCATACTGGCACGTGTGACTAGCTACAAGAACTCAAAACTGATTTCCTTCAGTTAGGAGTGTGAAGTGGCTCGGAGGAAAAGGTGCCGTCATTTACAGCAAATCCAACAAACATCAAACACACAGAGGATGGGTAGAACAGATATGAAAGAAGAGATGTGGATCTCTTACACATTTTACACACAAGCAGTTTGGACAGTGACATGCTTGTCCCAGGTATAGTTTCTAAAATTGGTTGAAACTGGTTGTATTGGGAATAATCATCTGTTCACCTTTCAACCAGCAAATATTGATTTTTTTTGGATAAATTTGATTTCATAAAGAAAAAAAATACACATAATAAATTTTGATTGACAAGTGTTGTCAACGTACATCAAATATAAATGTCCATTTTCAAATAAATAATTCCACTTATCCATTTTCATAATTCTTTGGAAAATAGATTATTTTCTAATTTTATTTTGACCAAGACCCACATAAATCTAAACATATATTATTAGACATTTCTAAATATGATTAAAAACTGCATATGAAGTAGTTGTGTCTTTGAGTTAACTCAGGGGCTACATAAAACACATCATGTGCTCATTCTGACATTTTTTCTTACAAACTTGATTAAATTGCGTGGTTTGTGGACTTACAACTGACAGTCAACAGTGCATTTTGTACACTTCATTGTCTCCACAGCTTTGAGGGTCCAACCAGCAGATTTAATGTCAAACTTCAGCTTCTGTGCGACTGACAGGCAGAGAAAGAGAGGAACTCTCTAAAGCAATAAAGGGTTTACAAAAGCAGAAATTATCTGCCATCTGGAAGAGAGAAAAGCCACCAAGAAGACACGGTGCCTGTGGAAGTACCAAACTTTTGACAAAGATTCTTCAGATGCAATGTGTTGTCCAGTCACAACGAAGAGCTTGCAGAGAAGCTACATTATAGCAGCAAGAATGGTGCCAAGTGCAGAGGAATCCCTAATAAATGCTGCATTTATATAATGGAGGAAAATGAATTTACACAAAATATAAAGAGAACTGGCATTTAAAAATAGGTTTTGCTCTCATTTCTTTAAAAAAACAACAACATATTTGTCCATTGGCTGTCTCAAGCTGACAAGTCTTGCAAAGCAGAATAAGCAAATCTGGTTAGAAAAAGAAGCAAAAGCTACAAATTATAACTGCAAAAAATAGATGGGTCAGTGCAGCAGTGACCAAGATAAATTAACACATTTTGATTCCTATGAATTGAGCTACTATTAAATATAAAATTATCTGGCTTTGATGTTTTTGCCCAGAGGCAGAACTATCTCTTCTCCTGCTTTATTGTCACATGCGGTGGCACAATTGGAAGGTAACAGAACAAAGAAACAAAAGAAGATGATAATATGTTTAACTTGCTGTGAAATGGCTGTACAAAAACATGCACAATTAAAAAAAAAAGAAAAAACACTCAACTATGTTGAGTGCTCTGCTCAAACACAGCTGTTAAAAAATAAAGCAACCCAAAATTTGTCCTTGTGAGCACCACTGCTTTGTATCCATGAGAATCAAACAAAGTGACCCTTCGGCTATTGAAAAAACACCACGTCAGTTCAGTTATGTATAAACTTTTCAGGTACCAAAAACAAACGATCTGTTGCGTGCAGAGACGGGACAAAAATGTCTTTAGATTCCATTTATGTAAACAAAATTTGTACCTGAAATGTAGATAATTTCTTTCCATAAATTAAAAATAATTTGCCATGACTGAGGTAAAAAGCCATGATCAGATATGGATAAACGATGCTGCTTTTGATAAGCTAACACAGCTAAGTGTTTCTGCTTCCTATTTATCACTTGTCTGTGTTAGTTTCTTCATTTTTGCAAACTAAATGAACGAGTCAAAATTCCCTTTCCATCACAGAAAAAAAACTGAGTTTAAATTTTGGTCATGCTTAAAAAAAAAAACAAAAAAAAAAACTAACTGATGAGTAATGGTTGCAGTCTCGACATATAAATAAATACTCAACCAAACCCTGAAAAACACTGGGGAATGTAACATACAACGGATAAAAGTAAAAAAAATAAAACAAAATAAATCCCTTCATTCAAACCAGATGAATAAAACATGTTAATACTATCACTCTGTGCCACTTGTAAATGGAAGTAACTTTTGTTTTGCATTTTTGCTTTTTAAGAAATAAATAACAAGAGGATACTCAAAAGTGGCAAGCATTACAAAAATAAAGGACAATAAAAACAATGGGATTAGTACTTCGCGTCGCAGCACAAGGGGGTGTCTGCATAATTTGTCTGTATGTCGAGCGGCGCTAACAGCACCTGGGAGAGGGGGGCGTGGCAAAAAACAACCTCATTCAGCTGTGTGGAATGAAGAAACGAGGCAACGATTTGGAGCACGAGATGGGCCTCAGTTCCACCTTTAACTTTAGTAGCAGAGTGCAAATATCCCAAAACAGCAGAGCCCTGAGGGGACCAGAGCCCTGTTCACTAAAAGTCAACAAACTCTTTTGCACACTTTTCTGTTTGAGAGACATGAATGTCCTCCTCTTCATAGTCATCAAAGTTGCTCGTGTCTCCTGGTCCTCTGCACTTGGGCAGGAAAGGGGCTTCAACCTGAGAAAGTAGATGTAAAACTTGGGTAACCGCATATTTCTAGACTCAAACTGGTTATGACATTCCCTTCCCTTCAGTGGTGAAACGAAGCCTCACCTTGCGCTCATAGATGGCAATCCAGTCGGTCGAGGAAAACCACTTGTGGTTTTTGATGTCATTCACACCGTTCTTCAGGTTGCCAAATCGCTTTGTCAGGTCCACCTGCAGCAGGTTCCTCAGCAGGTCTTTTAGATCAGAGCTAAAGTGGGAGGGGAATCGTACCTGGAAAGAATAAATTAAAAAGCAAAGAAAGACAAGGTGAGATACAGCAGTCAAGTTGAGAACCTGCACAACCTGAGAGCATTAAAAGATATTGTGTATATGTACATTTTAATATTTAAACTTGAACTTTTTATCACTGCATACCTTGCCAGACACAATCTTTTCATAGATCTGGATAGGCTGATCAGCAAAAAATGGAGGGTAACCAGCAGCCATCTCATAGATAAGAACTCCAAGTGCCCACCAGTCCACAGCTTTGTTGTAGCCCTAAAAGACAAAACAGTTCTTATAAAAAAATAAAATTACCTTATATGACAAACAAATGTAACGTTTCATCTAATACAGACATATGAATCATACAAACTGCATTCATTGCGATAGCTCAATAATGTAATGCTAAAGATTTGGGCTTCATTTCTGCCTCATGACTCACAACAGGAAGGATATTTTTGTCTTATACATTTTTAGGCCACAATGTGTTTGAACGTTTATGTGAATTTTTTAATTCGCTTTTCTTCAGCTGTGATGGACATGCTGACATCTAAACACCTCAACATTCAATTTTCCCCAAGTGATGATGCACCAGGCCTGTTCACAACAGTCAGCTCCAATTCTTGCTTGTGTCAAAGGCTCCTGACTTTCAGATCTTTTGTCTGAGTCAAAAGAAACACAAACTCAGCTCCACTGAATTCAGTCAACTGCCTTAAACACTCAAAGGCAATCCACTGTTTGACAGCAGAAACCATTTATCTGCCCTCTTGAGTCATTGGTTGCTCTGTAGGTTCATTTTCATGCCCAGTTAAGCAAACAAACTAAAATAATGTCAGCCTTTAATTAAAGTTTTCAGAAAAGTCAAAAAGTCTAAATGTATCGGTATTATTTTCTTGAGCCCCTCTCAAGTATTTCACATATTGTTGTTCTACAAATGGCTGCTAAGTTGTTTCTAAAGAATGTTGTTTCAATTGTTGCTTGTTAAGCCACAGAGCACTGAATTATAACTCTATAAAACTCTATAAAAGAGGTACCTAACTCAAAGGATGAACCACTTTCGTGTCCAATTCTACATTATTTTTAAACTTCCTTTTATGAGTAGGTGGCTGGTCACAATTAATTAGTTTCTTTCTCTGTGGGTAAATATGTGCCTCCTTCAGCGGCAGTGTAGTAACACAGATGAAGGGCTCACCTTGCTGAGGATGATCTCTGGAGCCAGGTACTCAGGAGTTCCACACAACGTCCAGGTCCTGCCTTTTACTCGTTTGGCAAAACCAAAATCTGTGACCTGAGAAAAGAAAACAACAATACAACCATAAAAAAGCAAAATGTATTTCCGTACACTTAAGTCATATTCATAATCAAAAAATTAGCTTGTTTGATATTTTTAAAATATGACTTTGACTCCACTTGGGCTTTTTGTAGCGCATTCTTTTTGTCTACAAATAGTCTGCAGATGCACTTGTTTATTTTTATGTTCTAAGCTCAATACCTGAATGTATCCATGTTGATCTATGAGCAGGTTTTCAGGCTTCAGGTCTCTGTAGATGAGGTCTAAAGAGTGAAGGTACTCAAAGGTGAGCACTATCTGAGCTGCATAAAATCTTGCATGGTGTTCACTAAAACAGGCAAAGAAATGTGGATGTTAATGCAAGACACAAACACACGTCTCCTCTGTAACTAAATGTAAATAAATAATACAACGAATGTGCACCACACCTGAACCTTCCTGTGCGTCTGAGGTGCGAGAACATTTCTCCACCTGGGACATATTCCATCACCATGTAGAGGTTTGAGTTGTCCTGTCAGGAGGGAAATATATTTGGTTTTAGCCACATGAGTATAAAGTACTTAAAACAACTACATAAAAATACCTTTGGTAAAAGTGAACTTCCCTGATAAGCAAAGTACTTAAGGAGAAATCATAAAACTGCTCACAATAATTGGGAAAGTGAAAGTAAACTCTAAGAAATGAAGGGCTGAATGTACTTAACCAAGTTATGTTAACTGGTTCTACTTGATCGAGTCGAGTAAACTTCTTTAAAAGAAAAGGTGTAAATTACACAATTTGTTCAACTTGGTTTAGTGGGATCAGTTGATATAACTTGGTAAGTTCAACACTTCCTTTTTAGAATGCACAAAACTATTTTCATGATGAGTTTGGTAATATGTAAATTTGTAGCGTGTAACAAGGCGTTTCCTTTTAAAGTAAAGAGGTAAAATTAGCATTTTTATGTTTCGAATGTGATGAAATAAAGGTAAAAGTTTAAAAAACGTGAAAAAGTGCAGATCTTAAAAAAAATTACTTAAGTACTGTAACGAAGTAGACGTACTTTATTACTATACACCTCTGGTTTCAGTCAGTGCTATCTGTCTCCTGTTTTTGCTTTATTGTGAACCAGGATGGAGTAATCTGCTGAATTATATTAGAATAAAAAAAAACCTGAAGATTCTGCTGTAGCCTCTGATTACATTTGAACAAATGTTACAGCAAAACAAAGTAGTACTAGAAACAACAGCCTGTCTGGGATTAAGAACATATTTTCCTAGCTGCCCTCTTTTCTGGTAAAAAATCATGTGTGACCAAACATGACACTGATGAGGGAAATTACAGGAGTACTATGTCATCAAATTAAGAAATAAGACAGGTAGCAAGAACTTTCTTTCTGATGTTTCTTGCTCAAACAAATGTATTATTTATTAGCCTTATCACACAGCTTTGTGAAATACTGACTTTTCCAATGGTCTAGGCCAAACATCAGGGATCTTGTAGCTAATGGCCGATTTATGAGACTGATTTGTTTTTTTTTCTTTTTGACCCATTAACATATTCATCCAGGTGTCTTAGATCCATCAGTACCTTGAAAGCATATTCCAATTTGACAAGGAAAGGGAAGGAGACGGCCTGTAATATTTTCTTTTCATTTAGCGTGTGTTCAATCTGTTTCAGCTTGACCACCTAAAAATACAAAGCAAAAGAGAAATAAATGAAAATAATATTGTGAGAAGTACAATTCAAGTCATCATATACAATTTTATAACTAAGCATTCTGTGTTTGTCTTTGTACGTACCTTATTAATGATGTAGTTGAAAACAAAGTTTTTTGTCTCGTCATCATAAACACCATGTTTTTATTTCTTGCATTACAACATAGTAAATGAGTTGAAAGCAAAGCAGATGCTTGTCAGTTTGTTTGAAACTAAAATACCATTTCAGAGCTAATTTTTTTTCTTATCTTTTCTTTTGCTGAAGCCTTATATAAGGTCTGATATTTATATTGAGCTTCAAGATTTGCAAGTCAATACAAGCTGAGCGGCATTAATCAAATTACAACACTTATAAAAAATATGTAACACGTAGCCTAATATCTGCTGCGATACAATTTTTACACTTATGGAAGTAAATTTGCATATTCTAGCGATGGTCATCTGTAAATCTTGAGAGCTACAATCCAAAAAAAGTATGAAGTTCGAATAAACACCTTTTCGTTTCACGCTCTAAATAATATATAGACAACCGAGAGGAGCTAATGAGAGTTTTGCAAACCAAGTATTAAAAAGCAAAAAAGACACGGGGAGAGAAGATCGCAGCCATTCTGGTGAATTGAAACTGAAAGCTGAACAGGTCCACTTCTTTTAAGCGAACAGACGTGCACTAGAAGTAACACACAGAGGACATGCAAGCCAGTCTTTACCACTTTCACATCATTATTTAAAGATCAAAACTCTCACGTAAAGGTCCCTCTGGGTTTTCAGTGATAATATGCTAGCAGTGCACAAGAGGAAGCACTCCATTTCCTTTCATCAGATACTCAGCATCTGCATGTACTTGAAACAGCTTTACAGACCTTTCACTTTTACTAATGTGGTGTATTTGCAACGGCTCGTTCAGATGAATTTTTATTTATCACCGTGAACTCACTTTTTGTTTGTCCAAGATCTTCATGGCATAGAACTGATTTCTTCCTTTATGCTTTACGAGCATTACTCGTCCAAATGAGCCTGTGCCCAGAGTCTTGTACCTTTCAAATTCATCCAGCGTCGTTGCGCACTGAGAAAACATAAAATTAAGGGAAATAAAGCAACAAATTAATGAAACTTTAGGATTTTGTATACTTTTCCCTTTCATGCAGGCCATCAATATTTTTAATATAGGTATAGAAACTCTAGGTGAAATTTGTGGATGAAAGTATTTTTAGTGCAATATTTTGAAATAAGGCATTTATGTAATCAGACTGCAAATAATTCAACAACATTGGAGCGACTTCTAACAAAAGGAAGAGATTACTGTATCAAACATTTTCTTTACTTTTTGGATAATAAATAGATGTAACCAGTGGGCTAAAAAAGACACACAAACAACTTACTTGTGGCGGACACTCCCATTTTCTTAAAAAATCTTCTTTGGCTTTAGCTAAGAATTCTTTCACTATATATAAAAAAGACAGAATTGCAATAAAAAATAAATTAGAGTTTTTGAACTCAATCTGTTACACTTTCAAGGAAGTTAAAAAGAAAAAAGGCAGTTCACACATTCAGGGGAATAAAATGCACTGAGGTCAAGCACGTGTCAAGAATTGGGGAGTGAGGACTACACTCGAGACAACAACAAAAACATGTTCATGTACATTTCAAAACCACACACCTAGGCAGGAAATCTGAATTCATAAAGTGATGCAAAGAGCTCTGTGAAACTTTACGAAAATGGCCAAATTGGAGAGAAGCTATTCTGCATCTCTTTCAGGAGTGGGCAGGGTGGAAGTGAAAGACAGCAACAGTGGGCGGAGAGACAAAAGGCACAACATACATGTAACTGAGAACACGGAGCAGGCAGCAGAAAGACGGTGCATTGGTAAAGTCACAGCCGACATGAGATGTCCAAAGTCAAAGAGTTGTTAGAGTGGTCTAAAGTCTCACTGACGTTAGAGTTTGGTCATCTGTGTCTCATTTATTTGCATTGATTTATGTGTTCCCTATTGGCTACTTAATCTGATAATTCCCTAATCAAGTTAAACTCACAATTGTTTAACAAGAAGTTGAGAATGTTGAGCCAAAGGTCTATAAAAACACAAATCAATAAATTGCAGACAATTGAAGCTTTATATTTGATTGATTTGTTAGTGAATTGTAGGGTTGGGCAATAGTGGCAAAAAAAACTGAGCACGATTAATTGTGGTATTTAGCCAATAATGATTAAGATGACAATTAATCCCCTGGAGTTCCTGGATGCCTCATATCCTAGTCACATAACCAATTTAAATCACTAAGTGGGAAAGATTTTCTCTCTGTAAAATTCTGTTCCAAATTGTGTCAAAAGTACAGACTTCAGGTTATATATCAATTTTTAAATTGTGTTGATAGGCCAAGTAAAACCGTCCGTCCGTCCGTCCGTTTTCTTCCGCTTATCCGAGGTCGGGTCGCGGGGGCAGCAGCCTAAGCAGAGAGACCC
>JARVJO010000227.1:13110134-13121268 GCA_031762555.1 Cynodonichthys magdalenae | reverse complement strand
TAGGAACAGATACAATTTGACTTAAACAAGACCACATGTTTTCATTTTAGGTTGATATCACTTTAAGAAAACATGGTCCACTGGATTCAGACTAACAGGAATAAAGATAGATTAAACTGCATCTTGTTTTGTGATGTTTTCTTGCTCCACCAACACAAAAATAACACTTAATTTAAACACATTGTTTTAAAGGCACATGGGTCTGTGTGTATTCCCTGCTGTGGGGACCCTCTCACAGTCTGAACTGTCATATGCTCAGATAACAATAAGCTGTTTTCATTATTTGTAGCACACTTTAACTCCAATCAGCAAACTGACGTAGTTAGCAGAAGGTTGTAAACTGCTCTGCCAAACATGGTTCTTCTGTGCAAGGTCCGCTGCTAAAGGATGCTCTCCACTGTGACACATGCATGCTCACATCGTGAAATAGTTAGGCCAAACGGCACTGTATGGTTTCCAGATGCTCACCGCTTTCTTGTTCATTGCCTTTCTTGGCAGCTGCTGCGTTTCCCATCGTAGGAAGACAGACGGGCCGATCCACAGCTGGCTAAAAAGAGCGATGATGGTGGCCGTTAGCTATATCAGCCTGGTCCTCTGTGTTAGCTAGCTAACAAAATCAGCTTCTCCCAACTGGCTGGTTAGAAACTACATGAATATTGTCCCTCTGTGGACAGAACCTCGCCTTACTGGTCTTTGTTTACAAGGCCTTTTTGTCGTTCACGTATGCCTCCGCTGGAATGACAACATGATCCACACTTTTCACCTCTGCCTGCTGTCGTCCTGTGCTGCGTTCACGTCAGATGGGAATACCCAGGGATGCACTTGACAGGGACAACGTTGCATTCACGTACTGCTCGAAGATAAGACACCCGGTCAAAATATTACATTTCTGGGGGATGACTTGTAATAAATTAGGTATGTGTCTTTATTCCATCAGCGACCGTGAATTAAGAATTATGTCTTGAATCTTGAAAAAAAAAAGAAAGATAATATTGTGCTGTATGATTGCGTGACTACAACTATTGCTACAATTTTAATGATAGCTAATCACTTAGAAATATAGGTTCGTTATAAAACTGAATAATTAAATAAGTAAATTAATTAAATAAAACAAAAACAAAAGTAGATATATGTTTTTGTTTGTTTTGTTTTGATTGTTTTAATTCAGAAACAAACTCAGCAGAAGAAAACACTAAAAAGCTGACATTATTTTGCATATCTTGTTTTTGTAACATATTTTCAGACAAGTTTAAACAAATAATACTAATGCCTACATGCAAAGTCAGGCAAAGAAAAAAAGGAGACATGGAACAAACCAATACATGGTCAATATCCATAATGTGTTGCAGACAGAGATGTCAGCCAAAACCTGACACGCCAATGGCTTGGAAAAGGTAGGCTAAAACCTGAAACAGAAGGATGCATGATAGCTGCATAAGACCAAGTCTTACACTACTACATGCATAAGATAATTAAAGATGTCTCCAACGCAGTTTGCAGGCTATTCAACAAAGGTCAGGAAACTATTGACCACCTAGTTTCTGGTTGTCCTGAGTTAGCCAAAACTTTATTTATTCACAGGCACAACAAGGCAGCTTCATAACTGCACTGGAACGTCTGCCAGGGACATATTATCAGCATGTTATAACCTCAAGCCCCAAAAGGTTTTAGAAAACAATATCACTATTCTCCATGCCTATTCAAATGGATAGGGGATATTGGTGCTAAAAGGCCAGAAATTGTCAGAAAATAATAATAATAATAATAATAATAATAATAATAATAATAATATAATCTAAAACTGCCTCGTTATCAGTATTTCCATCATACCAGAAAATAACACCTCTTTTCAAGTTATTGAAAAACTGGCCATATATAAAGACCCCACTAAAAACAATATATATATAATTCTAGTATTTGGCATAGCATTGAACATATTTTAAGAAAGGCACAAACAAGCCCTGTCTCCAGTTATGCCTCATTATGAGAAACTTCATTTATTCAGTAAACTTGAAAAAGAAAAAGAGCTTATGGGTGTGTTTTTCTGTGTTGGTGTGAGTAAGCCTTAATCATTATAACCAAAAAATACAGGTTTTATATAATTTTGTTTTTAGGAAAACAACCAAAAAATTAGGCACAAAAGTATAATTTTTTAGGATTTGTATTCTTTCCTTACTGCAGCACAACCTCCAATCTAATGCAGGCAAACACAAATGCATGTGCCAAGTGTACTATTTTGTTGCTGACAAGAAACTTTCACCCCTGGAGGAACACAGCTCCTCACAATTATATATCCTACAGGGATCAGTGGGCTGTTTCCAGCATACATTATACAAAGACTGACTCTTGAGGAGAAGTAATGTTTTAGCTTACCCTAAACAAAAATATGTTGGGATTGTTTACATTTTGTTTTCAAGGTTTTGAGTACCCACATGAAAAACATGATAAGCACTGCAAAACATATCCTAAATGAATATAACGATAAAGTTGTGAGTGTAAAAATTATGTTTTTAAATGATTGAATGACACAGTAATGAACTCTGAGGGACGCGCCCATTAGCGGTAGGGATGTTTTTAGCACCATGGCCAGCGACACAGTTGCTAGGCAGCTGCACCTTGTTTGCATCAGCGTGAAGTGACGGAAAACCTGCATCGAAACTGGCCATCAAATAAAACCCGTTAGCGGTTCGAAGTCAAGGTGAAACTTTTCCCAACCTATAAGTATATAATATGTGATAATTCTATGCAGTGGTAAGTGAATGGCAGTTTGTGAACACAAACTTCAGCAGTTCGCTCGAGTCCCCCCCCCCCGGTTACAGAAATGGTTTCGCCCACGGACTCGCTCCAGCAGCACTCACACACAGCGGCCAAAAGGACTACAATACATAGATTTATTTGTTTTTGTTAGGAGACAACACCAGTTTTGAGGTAGCTACAACTCTACACAACCGCTGAATCATTTGAAATAATATATCTGGAACTGAACGTTTTTTCCCCACAGAAGGCCTCGGTGTTTCTATGGCAGCTGGAGTCCGAATGAGAGCAGGAAAAAAGACTGCACCACCAGCGCGAGGTAGGAATAATATACGGTAACGTTGACGGGTCATTTCCTTTAGAGCAGCTCGGCTGTTCGGCTAGGCTAACTGCAGAACAGTTCGATCTCGTTTGATGCTCTTTCAATTTTTAAATTGGCTTCCTTGTTAGCTTGTTACACCTGATCTAAGCAAGTGGCTAGCATCCTAACGTTAGCAATCATTCCTGCATCGGCTTGGAGAGGTTTTATTTTTAAATCGCAAGACATTTCCTTTGAAAGCTCCACCATGAATAGTTTATATGTTAGATTAAAGGATTTCAGTTTGTACTAATGCTGAAAAACGAGCAAGATATCCCAAAGGGGGGATGGCCTATAATTCTCAGTGATCTGGAAGATACCATATCGACTACTTTGCTGAGGCAGGTTTATAGCAGGTCCCATCTCTGCTGCTGTTTGCAGCACAGCACCTTAACTCTTTGCAAGACCCCTTAGTATATCTGTCTTTGACTTATATGATCACGTATAGCAGGGAAATAGGTTCCAAAAGCCTGGGAAATTAGTTGGAAGATTTAATTTATTGTGACCTGTTTGTAGTCCAGCGTGCCACATGCAGACACATGCTGTGGCAGAGCACCCTGGATTATGTAATAAG
This sequence comes from Cynodonichthys magdalenae, assembly GCA_031762555.1. NCBI lineage: Eukaryota > Metazoa > Chordata > Actinopteri > Cyprinodontiformes > Rivulidae > Cynodonichthys > Cynodonichthys magdalenae. The sequence continues at coordinate 13,117,582 of JARVJO010000227.1, read as the reverse complement.
AGTTTAACGCATGAGTTCTGGCACCCTGCCTTCTGGCCATAACCCAGACATATGGCTTAAGTCGAATATGATCTGTAAAATCTTTTAATAGCATAAAGGCAAGTTTTTGAATCAGAGTGCTTAATGTTTTTTTTAGATGCCTGGTATTTGGCTCACTTGCAGTCATTGGTGCAGCTGAGATAAAACTGTCTGGGCCTGTTTAGAGGAAACTTTGATGTTTGAGGTCAAACTGTGGCACTTTTTTGTAGTTTTTAAATAGTTTTTGTCCTGCTGCATCATCAACCATTAGTACAGCCCTTGCCACAATCTGAGTTGATGGTGTGTTTTTTGTTTTACCATGTTGTTTGGATGCTCATAACTTATATCTAGTTTTTCAATGTTTTTTGTGTTCTTTTGCCCATTGTGTTTACAAAATGAATGTTTACAACTGATTAAGGGATGTGTTTATTGGCAAGAGTTTCATGATAGGAAACATATCACGACACAGAGGTCTAATATTATATATTGCGATAAGGCAATATTTTGCCATTATTTTCTCCAAAATATTCTAATTTAAAAAAAATCTCACCATACATAAAATCTGATTAAATTCTGTTTATTTGTTTGCCATCAAAAGTTCACTGAACTAGAGTGAGAACTGCAGTTGTATTTCACATTTTTTCTTACAACATCCTGTTATTAAGCCTTAATAAAAATTGATACAGTGCTTTTGAGAATAGATACAATATCGATTCAGTATCCGTTTTCAATGAAATATTGCAATATTGCAGTGTAATAATATTTTCTTAAACCCCTAAACTGATAAACCTTTGGAGTCATGCACATTATAATGTCCAACACAGCAAAGAGACCTAAGCAAATGTAAAAATAGACTCAACTCAGTCAGTTGTCCAGATATTGATCTAAACTTTGGTGTGTTAATAGCTGAAAGTCATCCCAAACATACTCTAAACTCATCAAGAAATTATTCTGTGTAAAGTTCTATTGCTGCATGTTCTTTAGAGACAACCTCAACTCCTATTTTTCTTTCCCTGTAATTGAGAAAATGGATTGCTTGTGAAGGCACATTTTTATATCAGTGTTTTTTTCCTTATCAGCTCTGCAGCTTCACAGCAGTGAGGTGTCACTGTATTTACATTTCTTTCTTTAGATTAGCTGTTAATTTCACACCGGAGATTTTGAAGGAAGACGTTAACCAGCTCTGTTAAATAGATATTCAAATTTCATTAGCACTTTTGGAAATGTATGATTTTTTTACAGCTCATTTAAACTAAGATTGTGTCTGTTTGTCCAAAAGCTGTAGTTGATTTTTACATTTGTCAGTTTTTTTTTTCTCTAGCAGAATAAACTTTCTCAGATGACACATTCACTTGTGTTTTGGAGTGTATTTCAGGACTCTGTGGGCTGATAGCTCCCACACTTGTTCCTCTTATCTGGAAGAAAGCGCAAAGCCAGAGTTGGGTCACTAGTTGGTGGTAATTTTAGATCCACTGGTTTTCTGAACATCTACTTTCTGCGAGAGTTGTTCACAAATTCAGCTATCGTTTTACTTGTGGCCTATATAGATAATGACAGAATACTTATCAGTGTCTTGACACATTTTACATTTACTTCTCCGAGAGATTGAAAAAGATGTTCCAATAATAGTACAAGACGCATTCATTCTGTATTTTCTTTGGGGAGTACAAGCATGTAAGGGCCAGCTAGTGTAATAATGAGAGGAGTGCACTGAAAAACATGTTTAGTCCTACACTTTCATTACAAAACAAGATAATGTGGTGTTTCCCAAAACCTTTTGTTTGTGTATTTGATGCTTGTTTTCATGAAGAGTCATGTAATGTGTCAAGAACATAAAGCAAACTCCTCAAGGATGTACCACTGTTGTGTCATAATCTCTCATCTAAAATATCATCTGCCGCACGGTCCAAGTTTTTCTTTTGATAAGACTTTTTAAACAGCTGTTTGTGTTTTTTTCTTGTTTTGCTTTTGGATTTGAAAGAGAGTTCTCTCAAACTGGCTATTTATCAATAAGATAACCTTTTAGCAATAGGGTAATATCAACACAAATCAATCTTTTTAATATTAATATAGTTTTAGTTTATTTATAGAAGTGTTTCACCATAACATACACTGTATGTCATCACATTTATTGAGCTAGTTTGTAGTGCCCACTCCCACATGGGCCTTTTGCTTACATATAGGATAGTTTTAATTACAAACATAATAAAACCCTTAGTAAGGCCAGACAAACATAAATAACAACAATGACAAAAAGAAAAATAAAGTACAATAACATAAATACAAGAGAAGGACAATTCAGCAATGAGGCAGACATTTGTATAAACAAGATGTATGGCAACAACCTGTACTGGATAATAGTTAGAAAATTGTATAGCTCTGCACACACAGACAGATATACATTTGTTATTATTGTTCAGTAAAACAGAGCGAGGGATGCACATGAGCGTCACAAAGAGCTGACTCTTCACAATGAAGCCTTTCTGTCTTGTTCAGCTGCAGGACTGAAGCTCGGCACTATTCCTTCAGTTATATTAGTCTTTGGCTCCCTCTGCTGGTCAAACTCTGTTGTTGCATCAATGGATGTGCTCGTTCCTCATCACAGTGAGGATCGTTCTTCCTGGGCTCCACACAAAAACATCCAAACTTTATAATAAAACAACTCACAACCCCCTTCCCCACACATTATCTGATTCCCTGTCACTAACATAAAGGCATAAAATAGCTAGTAGCTACAAAAGTAAATTATTTTCAAGCTAATTATGTATGGCATAGGTTTGTAATTTGGAGTATTAGGATTTTATATAGTTGAAATAACTGTACAGTCTAAATTTTAACATCTGTAGCACTGTTTTAATCATTTTTCTAAACCCAAAGAATTAATTAGGTGTGAAACAATTAAAACAGCTTTACACACTTGATGTTACAGAAGAGGTTGCAGCTTGAGTTTGACATTGAAGTGTTTCTGTTTTCAAGAGAATGCAAGTTAAACCAGCTGGCTCCTTAGTTTATAATTATCACTACCAATTGAGACAAATTGGGAAAACACCAGAATAATTCATTTAGTGCATATTATCAATCAGTTTTACACTAATGTATCTCATATGTGATGCTACATGAGCTCCAGTCCAACCAGCTAGGTTAAAAATATGAATTGATGTTTTATTTGAAAAAGGGTTAGAGATGCACAAATCACTGCATTATTGTGCTGCATAATAATAAGAGATAACAACAGAGTGATTTATTGTCTGGACGTGGTAAATGCCATTTCAAATGACCTGCCCTGGAAAATGCATAGCTAGAAAATCTTTTTTGTTGTTGTTTTTTATTGAAACGTATGTGTCTTGCACTTGTTCTGAAGGCTTACAGGGCACTAAGGGTTGGTGCTCTTATAGAGACGGTGTTCCCTGCATTCTGCACACACAGAGTACACCACGGTACACCACTACACGGTGGGGGCAGATTGTCAGCAACAAAGCTTGCCTCGCTTTATCACTCTGGGTCTTTGTTGTAGCTTCCCCCCACACACACACCCCCCTCCCCCCCTCTGCTGATCTCATCGCAGTCAGGATCAATGACCTGTGCTTACCACAGGCAGACCGAAGAGGCTGACAGTATGGACTGCAGAGTGATCAAGCAATGCAATCAGATTGTTTCCTCATTCTCATTTGTCTAGAGGCTGATGATGGAATCAATAAGGTTGCTTTGTAAGCTATCTTCTTAGGCTCCAATGCGCTCACTGATCTTACAAAGTGGGCTTGTGGACAGTAAACATTATTAGGCTAGGAAAATATCTTTTCAGTGCACTCTCACCACTAGAGGCTACTGTTGATCTTTTTGTAAAATGAAGGCGAGGGACAAGAAAATGTAGCATGGTTTGAGTCGCACAAGATTATATTACCTATGATTTATAATTCATTTAGTCTACATCACGTTTATAGGCAGTATAATTCATTGGCCTGTCCTCTATAGCTTGTATTTTATAGTGCATTTTTTATTCAAAGTCTTGACATAATATTTGGGATTTAATCTTCAAACAATGACGCTTTTTTTTGCCTTTTATGGACAATGCGGCATAGTTAAATTTTTAACATAGTAATGATAAAAGTGCATACATGTTGAATTTATGCTTACTTACATTTGCTTATCCATGAACACATTAACACAGATTTACAGACTTCACTCTTTGAGGTACTGCAGAGCACAAACTTTTTGCACTAGCGTCACATTACGAGGCAGTTCAAAACCTCGACGCATGACTGCATTCAAATCTGTGCAAATTAAACCCACAACTCCCAGCTAAAGTGACACTTGCCAGTATTTGCATCACCTCACTTATTTTAGTGCATCAATTTGTCAGGAAAATTAGCATTTCAGACGCAACTTTTATGTCAAGCGTTGCTTCATGTTGCTTGATATTTTGTTGATTTTATCTTGATAGCATTGCCTGAAATAGGCACGTCTGATTACTACTCCTGCAGGTTTTAGTTTATAACAAACGCAGTAGGTGTCTTTGCATTTATGTGACATTTCTTTTGTTTTGCAATAAACACCACTAGAATTTAAACTAAGAAGTCACTTTGCTCTCTTTGATTGCGATTTGCAGCTCCTATAAAGATCACTTGTCTTTTCTGTCCTGTCCAGCTGAAATAGTTTTATGGAAATGTTTAGAAATAAATTTTTGCATTTTCTTTATTTATGGTGAGCCATCTGCTCTTTGTCACATTGGTTTACAAGATAGTGATCCATTTCCTCCCCCATGTTTCTTTACCCTCCTGACCTTAGATCTATCACACTTTTGAAAAAGACATTTAGCAACTGCATGAACTGAAATTATTTGTGAAAGCTTCAAAATATTTTCACAAGGTAAAATTATTCCTCGGTCTTTAAAAAAATAAAAAAAAGAAAAAAGAAAACACAAATCTTTTGTGTTCATCAGCACAACCACTGTGTAACATTTATCCAAACCAGGACAGATGAACTTAAAAAAAAAGATCAGGCGAGCTCTACTAAGAACAAAACAAAAACAGTGGCTTCAATCGATGAGAACCCCTTTTTAACTTTGATGGAGCGCTTCTAGTCACAGAGCCACTTCGCTTGCCAAAGCCAGTAATGGCATTAATGTAAACAGGACATCTCTACAATAGCTGATTACTTCCAAAAATGGTTTGAGGACACACTTAGTGACAAACAGAACCTGGCTGGTGACTGGTGATGATATCCCCGAGGCAGTGTTTTAATAAACCACTGTAAAAATGCCATCTGTTTGAATGAAGTGACCTTGCAGCCGCTGAGTTAAACCCAGCAGGCATAAGACACCGGGAGATGCTGGAAACACTTTATGTGACACGAACAAGATTGTTTCTCAATGATAACTACCAATTATTCCTGCAGACAATATTAGATTATTTAATCAGCAGTGTGCAGTGTCAGAGTATATGGATCTCTTCCAGGTACGTTACATTTAACATGTGTTAACCCTCTACTGCAATACACCTATAATGAATCCTTTTTCCTCTCATTTACAGGACTTTCTCCCTCCCCTTGTCCGCCCCTTCCCCACTTTCTCCTCCTGAGGCTCTAAGTAAGCTTGGGTTTTGCAGTCGCTTGAGGAATTCTCCCCTTCCCTCTCCTTTCCCACCACCGCTATCCACTCTGACTCCCCTGCTTTACTGCTGAAGGGGGCCGGGGAGATGCTCAGATGATCCATTGGGCGATTCCGAACCACATTGTTCACACAGCCCCGAACTGAGAAGAGTAAGTAGCGAGCTTGTGAGAACCCGCGGAGGGTGCTCTGAGCACCCTGTGAGGTCGCCCACGAAGCCTGGCAGAAAGCTTGGCTTGCCCCTTTCCTCCTTTAGCCCCTGAGATGCCCTCCCCTCCAAACGATGGAGGTGAGTAAGACAGCTTCATTCCTCTTAGCACTGACAGTGTCTGTCTGTCTGTGCATACAGTGTGACATTTTTAAATACAGCTGCGCACACGCAAACATACACACACACAGACATAATAATTTAAGGACTATGATGTATGGAACTCCACTAGGCAAGATGAATAATCCACTTACGTTCTTCCACCATAAACAAACCCCTCTAAATCCCCTGAAGTAATAAGGAAAATACATTAGGCTTCTGTTCCTCTCCTGTTCTGGGGCACAAGCTGTGACTGTATCCAGCCTTGTTTGTATGCTTTCTCTCCTCCAGAGGATCAAGGAGCGTCCCCCGTGAACGGCCCATCTGTGGGTTCCTACAAGAGCAGCGGGAAGAGGAAAGTGCATTCCAAGAAGAAGAAAGGCACCATCACTGCCAATGTTGCTGGCACAAAATATGAGATAGGTATTACACTTTACCCCCCCTAAAGATTACAAAACTTTCTTTTTTAAATTACAAGAATATTTAAAAGAACAAACAAATAAAAGTTGGCGAGGAATTATACAATTATCATTATCTAGGGCCCTTTAATTTGTATTATTTTTTTCCCAAATTCCATTTTGTCCATTTTAATTTTTCTGAATTTGGCTTTTTCCCATCCCCCCCCAAATTCCACATTTTTATTCTAACCATTTTTATTAACATAAAAAGTGTGTAATTATAATGCAACTGAAATATAGTTTAACAAATGAACAGCCACAGAAATGCAATTGTATTTTCTGTTATTTCACATTCACAACTATAACAAATTGCTGTGGTTCAGCAGAACATTAAATGCTTTTGCAGGGTATTTAAAATTACTTACCTGTGTACACCATAGAATCTCACATATCTCACACTGAAAAGTTATTTTTTTGTAAAATAAAAATGCTTTAGCATGAAATAAAACCTATAAAGAGTAACAATTTGTGCACACTTGCCTATTGAATAGGATCTAAGCACATTTTTATTTCTATTTCTGCAGAGCCCCTCCTTGTTTACAGTGCTTTATCAAAAAAGGATGAAGTTTTTTCATTTTTTTGTAAAGGAAATCCACACTTAGCAACAAAATCTATATAAACGAATGCCTCCCTTCTACTGATGTAGCTCGTTGAAGAGTTTGCAGGTGTGTCTGGCTCGCTAAAGCTTGCTTCTTCTCTATGCCTGATTTAAGTATTTGACTAGAAGTGGTCATCTTATGTATTCTTTATTTTTTTGCCACTCCAGTAGAAAACATAAGTAAATACATAAGTAAATATTAGTTTCTTCATCATTAGTGACATTATCCCCCCCATAGAAGAAAAAATTAAGTGAAAGTGAAAGAAAAGATTGAAAGAGAGACAAGAAGATGTGTGAGATTTCCATCCAGAAAACACAAGACAACACAACTGATATCTGCCTCCACACCTGCAAAAGGGGACAGAACAAAACAAACAAACAAACAAAAAAACAAACCAACACAGCAGCAAAATACATGTGCCTATAATAACAATAATTATACCCTCGCTGAACAGTATACAC
>JARVJO010000227.1:13096459-13110034 GCA_031762555.1 Cynodonichthys magdalenae | reverse complement strand
ACATACACATTTAGTGACTAATCCAGTCCAAAACAGAATGTATGTCAGAAACCCCTGGATCTGAACTCCTAATTGAGTGCGGTTGTGTGCATGCATGTAATTACAAGATTTGGAATATTTATTAGTGACTGTGGAGGACCACAGACCCGACTCCCGAGGCCCAAGGCAGACATGATGAAGACCAGAGCCAAGACCCCAAGAGGGACCCCAAGCATGGAGCCCCCAGGGGCACCAGCAAGGGAACAACCGCTTACCCACCCCCCAGAGCAGACCAGAGGAGAGAACCGAGAGAGCCTCCCAAGCGACCCCACGCAGTAATCCCCCGGTGCCAGCAGCAACGAGCTCATAGGCCCCGCCGAGACCGGCTGCCCGAGAAGGTCCAACCATGGACACAGAGACCCTGGCCCCCAGGGCCCGCCACCCACCAGCCAAGGCCCGAGTGGGCCAGAGGACTCAAACCCCACCAGGCAGTCACCGGGCCGAGCCGGCCCATGCTCGAGCACCCAGCCCCAAACACCGAGAGCCAGCAGCGCACCGGCGGGCAAAGGCATAACCCACCAGAGGGAAGTGTGGCAGGGCGGTGAGGCCCACCCCCAGCAGTGGGCCCCAGATGAACCAGAAGAGGGGGCAGTCCTTGTCCCAGCCTGACAAATATCCAAGCATACACAGACAAAATCACACAATCCCACCCTCTTCCTCACATCCAGTCATTCAAAGACACACAAGATGGACTTAAAGACACACAGGATGGACATCACATGTATTCTTATGTGATGTGGTCTGACAAAGCTTACAGAAAACTTGTTCTCCAAATTCATGAAAATTGGTGGTGTATTGTTCTGCCTTCAAATTTTTGGAAGACGCTGTTGTTTAGCCTCTTCTCCATGGCTCGGCAGCTAACTTTTATTATTTTTGTGTTGAAAGTGGAGATCAACCCGCATGCTCATAACCAGGTAACGGCAAATATGGGGAACGGAAGCGGTCACAATCTCTCCGACACTCACTCAAATGAGAGGATTATGTGAAATTTTGCATTTTATACTGGATTCCATTTTGTGTGGTAAATTCCGCGATTCAATCCTTGTTTTCCACGTCATAGGGCTCTAAGTATCCTAATTACAAATCATAAAATTTGACATAGTTTAGCTTGTTTTTTTGCAACTTTAGTTATAGATGAAGAAGACTTTTCCTTGACCTTTGACCTTTGACCTGAGAGCTGAACTGTTCCCCCTGCGTTAATTGTAGCTGTGGTGTTATTGTGATATTTAAATATAAACAGGTAAGTACTTTTGCCATATAAACTCAGCCAAAATGACAGCTTTCTTTGTTTGGTAGGCTAATTTTCTGATTACTTCAGCTGCATTGTGCTAAATTCTAAGAATTTTAGGCTTGTGAATTCATGTTTTGATTTTCCTCATAAAAATGTCATGAGCGAGCAGTTTTAGAAAAAGCTCTCAGTACGGCTTCCCGAGTCCTTCAAAACACCACAAATCCGATTCCAGTGTTGCCTCAACAATAAAATCTAATTAACTGTGAGGGATTGCTTGAATGAGTTTTTTCGTCCTAAATTAAACCTTAAAAGAAGCAGTCCAGCTGAACAGTTCACACAGCTGAGCCTTATATACATACATAAATCTTTGGTGAGGTAATTTAACTTGGCAGTGTTTTTTTGAGAGGGGCTAAAAGAGCACTGTAAGCACTCCACACAAGTTCAATATATTGTGTGGCAGCAGAGTTCTCAGGGGTGAACTACCTATGAAACTAAGGAGTCAGCAGCCGTGAGTAGAAGTTGGAGGCAGTCGGGATCCTGTCGGTAGATGGAAGTCCAGCTGTGAGTCAGTAAGCTCGCTGTGACGAGACCCTCACAGTGGCCATTCTGAGAGCAGTTCAGGTCTATTTTGAGGGAAAATTAACACCACAGGCCAGCTGGATGGCTTGTTTTTGCTGTTTTTTTTGCACCTGTCCTTTTTTTTTGTTGTAGGACAAGTAGTTTTACAAATTAAGTTTTATGGTTTGGGAAAATTATATTGAAATTCTGCTTTTACCCCCACCAAGGAGGGAACGCAAACTATTGCACTTAAAATGCTTGTTTTGTAACACAAGCAAGAAAAAGGATCAATTATAGCTTTGCTGTACTAAAGGACCTTACTGTTAACCATATGTCTGCTTTGATGTAAAAATCCTCCCTGTTCCATTTAGCAAAACACTGTTAGTCTCTACTGACATTAACAGATGGATGGAGTCACATTGGAAACATCTTTTTCCCATTCAAAGTGCCATCACGCAACATTAGGCAGGCCTTCTCCAGGTTTGTGGAAGCTCTCAAGAAATTAATTAATACTTTGTTTTGTTAGGGCATATGAATTTTTCATTAACCCCTGAATAATGAATACTTGTAGGATTAATGTCCAAATGGGCTGCCACCTATCTCTCATACGATGGGCTTTCCGGTGGGATTTGAATGCATTACAGTCAATTAATTTATCTTTTTCAAGAGAGGCATTATGATTAGCTGCTCTGCAACCATTCCATGAATAGTAAATATTGCTGTGAGCTTTTTTGATCTATAGGCTCGCAAATTTATATTTCTTAATAGATGGAAAACAATATTTAAGCCTAACAAAATGTTTAAATGAAACACTGATCTGAACTCTGTGTTAGCAATAGGATTTTTGTGCTTTAAGTGACATACTGTATTTGAATTTAACGTTTGCAAAATAAAGTTTTTTTTGTGAATATATCTAGCTAATTTTTAGGTGGTATTTAAAAAAATATTTTATATTCATGCAAGACTGTAAAGCTCAGTTTGTTGTTCTGTTACTTCAACAGAAACTAACGTGTTCTTATTTGCACCCCAGTTCGTACAGTCATCAGCGAGATGTACTTCATCAAAGCACGGGATGATGATGAGACCGCCAACCTCATCTGGAATGACTCTGCCGTGCAGCACGATAAAATTGCTGAGCTCAGGAACTATCAGGTATACAGAATCATGTAAAGTTTAGTGCACCTTGATAGGGTTCACAGTGGCCTCAAGGTCAGATCGTAAAGAATCAAAGAAAAATCCTAAATTCTAAATGTAAATAAAGTCTGTTTATAATAATAAATTAATCATAGTTCTGCATCTAAAAATTCAAATTTTTTCTATTCCTCTGTTTTTCCATCATTCAGCAAACTAATAGATTTCTGTTTTTTTTAAATTTTATAAACATTTTCAAGTTTAATAATGTGTGACATATCCATTTTTTTGTTTATTCAGTCAGTATTTAATACAGCTGGCAAAATAAAGTGTTAAAATATATTGATCTGCTTAATTTTTTTTAAAGTCAAAATATTATAAAAGATTAACCCTTCATGTTATGGAAAGACCTGGAAAGAGAAGGTTTTTAAGAAAATAGCTGCTTATCAATTAATCATTAGTTGAACAATAAAATCAATCGACTTTAGATGAATTTATCAATCAATAAATTGCATCCCTAAAGTCACCTAAAAAGACTACTGTATTTCTTTAACAGCAACAAATAAAAAAAATGCATGAAAAACAGGCAAACTCCAATAGTGAGGTTATGAGACAAATAGATTGGTGAGGAAGAGTAATTAGCAGAACCATTAATTACCATCTTAGGTTCAGCTTTTGGTAAAACTGAATCAAAACAGAACGCTGGAAGTCATATAAACAGCAACAACAAAAACAGCAGGGAATTGTGTAAGCAGATCAAAAAGCAGACACATTTAGAGAAATATACCTCTGAAAAACAACAGCTGTTGAAGATTCAGTAAGAATAGTCAAGACACGTAAAGACTGAATTGTTAGATTTATGTCTAAGTGAGAGAAAGATTCTAAATGTGCCAATCTGGTTTGTCTAAAACACAGGGTGGTAACACAGCAGACATGAAAATGGATGGACATAGTGAGAGGCAACAGCAGAGGTAAAGCAGGGATGGAAGGATTGACAGGTAGACTGACAGGCTGTGAACAACAGGGGCTGGTGGGGCAGGTTTCAGATGTCACTAGTGATGTTGATAAGATGGACCTTAACAACAAGGGTTACGCTGAGTTTTTTTCTGTGTTGGTTTGAGAGTGATTTTACCTTTGCTTGACCCCTCCCCTGTCCTGCTGAATGAACTTGGCTGCCCTCCCTCAGCTCTGAGCATTAGCTATTTCTCTTACTGAGATCTTATTTGATTAGACTGGGCACAAATGATCGATTAAATCAGGGGCTAGTCAGGAAGAGGGTGCCTTGTTAGGACGGGGGCGGCCAGAGTTCAGCTAAGAAGATTGAATACTACAAAAACTGAAGCTGCGTAATGTGTGATGTTGCTAATGTTTTACACAGTACCAATGCTTTGACATTTGTTTCCGTTTTGCTCTTTCATGCTGATGTCATGAAATGAATTCTTAAAGCAAAAACAGAAGTCCCTCAGCAACTGATTTTGATTTGCACTCACGCCATGTAGTCTAGCGGCAGTGGCATAATTGTGCAACCTCTTCAGATTTCTTAATTATGTCTATCTCGTTTGGATAATAATGACACATTCCTTATGCAATATTTATTTTTTTTTCCATTTTGCCCTTTCCTCTTTTTAATTTGTCCCCTTTTTGTTTTTTGGGATGCACAATGAGAGTTTGCTGTCAATTTTCAGTTCATACGAGCCTAATTAACGCCCCCTGTTCAAGCTCATTTGGTCAAAGAATACAGAAAACTCAGAGTTTTTCCTTTACATCCACCCCTTTTTTACGGCACATTCAAAGCAATTCATTCAACTGTCACCACAGGAGCTTGCAATGCAGAACCAATTACCTTGGCCCCTCTGAGTTGAGATTGATTGTCTTCTTTTTTCTCGCTTCTTTCCCTCCCCAACCTTTAAAGTATTAAAAAAATAGGGGAAAAAAACCACAGTAAACTAAATAAGGGTTGAGAAAGGTCTCAGCGTCACCTTTTTGTTTTGAGTCTGTAATTGGGCATAAATGTCAGAACATTGTAAGCTCACTTCAGGTTGCTGCCTTTAATGTGCTCATTTTTATGAAGGGGTGGGGGTGGAATTGAGTGGCTTAATGGTCCTAACAACATTATTATGTCTGCTTGTCCCTCTGCAGAGAATTAACCATTTCCCTGGCATGGGCGAAATCTGCCGCAAAGACTGCCTAGCGAGAAACATGTCCAAGTAAGTTTTGTTTGGTCTCTTTTAATATGTAAATGGAACTACTTTGGATTGGTTGTGAAAAAACAACTCAAGCAACATAAGCATTTCAAAGAAGGTATTGCTGGTTACCTGTAGCACTCCTCAGTTCAAACTAAATATGCAGGTTCTGCTCTGAAATTGCAATATTCATCTTTAATTTATTAAAAAAAAGAACAAGTGCCAGACTCCAGATTATTCTAAATTTATAAAATCTTGCGTCTCGTAAAAGAACACTTACACAATTGCTCTTTCTTTCCCTTTTTACTGCAGAATGATCAAGTGCCAGCCTCACGAGTACAGCTTTATACCTAAAACCTGGATCTTCCCAGCTGAATACACTCAGTTCCAGAACTATGTCAAAGAGCTTCGCAGGAAACGCAAGCAGAAGACCTTTATAGTCAAGCCTGCCAACGGTGCTATGGGTCACGGGTATGTCAGAAGCCAAGTCTCCCAGAGTGATCTATACACATTGACTGACAGAGAGGCCAAGGGTAAAATAAAAAAAGATAGAATGGAAGGAGGGAGGGAGTAAATTAGCAACAGAGCAAATAGAGGACAAGCGCAACAAAAACAAAGAAATAAGAGGTTTGTGACCCTGGCATGAGTGTGTGTGGAAAGGGCATGATGACTGGTACCAGACTGAGTATTAGAGTGGAGATGGGGTGTTGAATCTCATTGTGGGCTTCATTGTCCTCGATGGTCACACTGTTTATAAATCAGAGGTTATCGCTACCAGCGGGACACACACACACACACACACACCCACACACACAGTCCCTGGCAGTTACTGTAGTTCCCTTCCCTCAAGGTCTCTGCATGTGATTATTGGATTCCTTTATGAGGCCCCATCAGCAGAGACCAGTCAGACTAGAAAATGGACAAAGACGGCTGCTGCAGGGGACTCTGTCTCTCAATGGCATCTTTTTATCAAATGACAATCTGGTTGTTGTACCTGAATACATATTTCATACTTGCACTCCCGTGGGGTGATAGCAACCTTAAAAATGGAGTGTCACATTTTCATTGTGTGTTTTGTTTTTGTTTTTTTTTTGGAAGCTGAAATCATTAGGTAGCCATTATTTTTAATCCCAAACTGAATGAGTGGTAGACAGAAGGTCCCGACAGAGCCAGAGAGGTGTGTGAGTAGATATTAGCTGTGTTTACATGCTTAAAATCCTTTGATCGGATGGAAATGTATTCAGATTGATTAATCGAAATGTATCGTTTATATGGGCACAAAATTAATTAATCCGATCATGACAAGCGTTAACATGCACAAGGCTTTTATTCAGAATAGAAGTAGTAACATGCTTAGAGTTGTAAGCTTTCCCCCCCAAAAAAATTCTGATTGGGGTGTTTACATGATACATTTTTATTTCAATTGGTCGTTGATTTCGATTACTTACTGTATGTCCATGCAAACATAGCTAGTGTTAGCTTTTTTATTTTTATGTGTGCTAATGGAGGTAGGCTATATTTGTAATTCCAATATGTCTTTAAAACAACATTAAACTTAATTATTGATTAGAAAAACAGACTTTCATCATACATACAGTATGCAATCTCAAAAATACTGACCATAATAACCCTTGGTAATAGTGTGCTGTGCTTTAAATAATTGAGCTTTTGAGACTGATTATGAATCTCCCTTACTTTAAAAAGAATTAGATGGGCTGAATGTGATTTTGGCTGTCCACATAGAAAGCCTGAAAGCTTGTGAAGGTGTTTTATTGATTTAGAGTAAAGAAGTAGAGCCATAATACCTGTGGAAAGTTTAGAAAATTCCCAAGGAAAGAAGCATAAGAACTAAAATTTTTGTCCTCAAAACATAGATTTTTTAAGTTGCTTAAACTGACCATTAACCTAGAATTTTATTTATTCATAAAATTATATATTTTATGGATTCTAATGGTCTGTGTATAAGTTGGACCAGTTATTTTGCACTCAACTAAAGGAGGTCAAGACTAGATAAGCTAAATGAAATAAAGTGAAAATAAAAAGTGAAATCAGGTTAAAGTTTTAAAAAAAAATCTGCTTCCTAAAGTAAATGATAACTTGAAGGAGTGAGTCCTATTTTTGCCTGAAATTTCCTTTTGAAAAGAACCCTTTAAATTTTGTGGCTCTCTCAAGAACCGTAAAATTTGTTGAAACTGCAAAATATAGTATATTTAGTTTTTTTTTTTTTTTTTTTTTACATTTTATTTGAAAATATGATCTCTGAAGTGTGCGTAGTGAGAAATAATTTGGATCGACTTCATCACTGGCATCGATAGATGGGTATATTGAAGTACAAACAACCTCACCTCTTTTTCTAGTTCGCTTTGAATTTGTCCTTTCTAGTATAATGTGAGCATTACTTATAACTCCATGCTGCACTAAGCCCTTATTTATTAAAGAATAAAGGCTGAATTATTGCAATACATAAGGAATATGAAAGATGATGAGTTTAGCTCGACCACTCAGTGGCAGACGGCTCACAAAATTAGATTTTTCGTTCTTTTTTTTTTCACAGTGTGACGCGGCAGGAAATTAAGTTATATCTACCCCCTGTAATTTATTTTTCTGTCGGCCAACTAAATGAAGTTATTGTTTATGTCTGAAGCCTAGCTTGTTATAACGGAAACAAAATAAAAGCGCGTGTGGAGCGTAAAAAGCCGAGCTCCCCTCCAGTGTCAAATTAAATAGGCAGGGGAGAGTGGGCTGTGATTATCTGACACTCCAGCTCATCAATCATGTCGTCTTCTCCTCAGCTTCTTCAGCTCTACTAACTAACGTGGTTAACCCTGTCCTCATCATTCAGCTTGCTGTCAAGCCTGTTACGAGGGGCCCTCACATAGTCGGTCAGGCCACTAACAACTTCTCCCTGATCTTTTTTTTCATTCAAGTACTGCAATAAGCGGGTCTGTAAAGTGCTTGTCTGTTGGCAACAGTAAGATGTGATTGACACAAAGGTACATCTTAAAGCAAAGGAGGCTTCATTAAACCCACAAAGAGAGAGAGATGAACAGGGAAGTTTTAAAAACTAAAAATTTCCCAACTAAAAAGCTGGTTACTTTTTTCCTGTATAAAATCTCATTGGAAGCTAGTTAATTTTATATTTTGCTTTATTACAGTTAATCGGAAAAGTAAACTATTCAGTTAAGAGCAACATACATGTTTTAGGATAAGTTCTGTCTGTAAAAATAGAAGCCAGTATATTGTTGTTTCCTTTGATGTCTCGGTCCCACAGCCTTTCAATAACAACAATTATTGAGCAATCAACTGTGCACATCTTGACCTAGGCTCGTGTTTTTGTGTTGTGTGACTGCTTGCATGTGTAGACCGGAGCCGGCCTGGCTGTGCATGTAACCAATTTAGCTTGAGTCAGCCTTAACTATGAGTGATGGTGATATAGGTCAGTTGCATTGCTTAAACTA
The DNA here is from genome assembly GCA_031762555.1 of Cynodonichthys magdalenae. NCBI lineage: Eukaryota > Metazoa > Chordata > Actinopteri > Cyprinodontiformes > Rivulidae > Cynodonichthys > Cynodonichthys magdalenae. The sequence continues at coordinate 13,101,434 of JARVJO010000227.1, read as the reverse complement.
TAGTAGAAGATTGTTTAGAAATGACCCCACACCCTCTCTGTACACATACATATGTCTTCCTCATGCATGCACGCTTTCAAACACACAACTTCAAAAAAAAAAAAAAACTGCCTCTAACATTTGCAGTGCCACACATATGTCTACAAATTAACACAGCTCATTCTTCAGCCCTGCTAGCGACGGTCTGCATACTATAAGACCTGAGTGCTAATGACAGGAGACCAAGGCAAATGAATTAAAATGGGGGTTGAAACAGAGCAGTGTCTTCACTGGTTAACTTGTGCATTGGTTAAAGACCTTACCAGAGGTAAGCAATGTGTCCATCCAGACAGAAAAAAAATTACAATATTATCCAGATACCAACAGAATGCAGCTCAATTTATGCATTTATCAATTCAGTTTATTCATCTTAGCACCAAGTCACAACAAACATCATCACAGGGTGCTGGAAAAAAACAATCAGTCTAAAAACACCAGACGATTGCGTTGAATCTTCCCTTCATCACAGCCTCCCATCCTGAGCAGCACATTGACAACAGTGGAAAGGAAAAACTCTCTTTTAACAGGAAGAAACCTCCAGTATAATCAAGCTTAGAGCGAACTGCCATTTGGCTCGACTGGCTGGGTTTGGGGACAGGAAAAAGACAAACTGGAAGAGAGACAAAGAAATACAACAGCAAACATGTTGTTGAGAGTGACCAAAGACAGCAGAAGAGGTTGTGGTTAGTTTGTCCTCCAGCAGTCTAAACCTATAGCAGCACAACTAAAGAATAAGTCAGGAAACCTAAGCCTAACTATAGGATTTATCAAAGAGGAAAGTCTTAAGTCTAACTTTAAAAGTAGACACAGTGTCAGCCTCACGGACAGAAACTGGAAGTTGGTTCCACAAGAGAGGAGCTTGATAACTGAAAGCTCTGCCTCCCATTCTACTTTTAGAAACTCTAGGAACCACAATTAAACCTGCAGTCTGAGAGCGAAATGCTTTGTTAGTAAAATATGGAATGCCAAAATCTTTAATATAAGATGGAGCTTGGTTGTTAAGAGCTTTGTATGTTAGAAGTAAAAATTTAAATTATATTCTGAATTTGACAGGGAGACAGGCTAAAACTGGAGAAATATGATCTCTCCTTCCAACTTTCATTAGAATTCTAGCAGCAGAACTTTGGATCAGCTGAAGACTTAAAGGGTTTTTTGGACACCCAAATAATTGATAATTACAGTAGTCCAGCCTAGAAGTGATAAATGCATGCATAAATCAGATTTTCTGCAACACTTTTGGACAAGATGTTTTTAGTTTTAGCGATATTACGCGGGTGGATGAAATTTGAAATTTAAAAAATTTTTTAAAATAGAGTTTAACCCAGGGAAGAGAAGTGTTGCTCTTACCTACATATTTTTTAAATGAAGGTTATGTGGTGTTAAAAAGTCTCATGAATACCAGGGCATCTTGGCTCTGACTTTTGTCTCTTCATGCTAAAAATCTTTAATGGGGGTTTTAGGTTCATTATCTGCACAGTAAGGACACATTTTAATATTCTCCCCCATTGGTTGCATCAATTGCTTGTAAAATTTATAGTTATTATCCATTATCTGTTACAAAAAGCAGAAGGCCAAAGTTAGGTTAGGGATGTGCAGACTTTATGTATTGCCAAAATGGGCAGAAGTAGCACATCAGAAATATGCCTCCAACTTTTACCAGTGACTTTGAAATGAAATATTGCAATGAAACATAAAATACGTATCTTGTTTGCCTCAATTTTTGGCTTCAACATGGATATAAGACAGTGCCAAAATCATCAGTCATGTTCATGGGCTCTGCTATGCTTCCATCTATCATTTTTTTAATTATCTTTTTTTGTCTTTGTCATGCCATATTTTATTATGCCACCATAATTTCCCCCCGCGAGGATTAATAAAGTCTGTCTCCATACAGGATCTCGCTTATTCGTAACTGTGAGAAGCTGCCAGCCCAAGAGCACTTTATTGTTCAGGAGTACCTGGACAAGCCATTTCTGATGGAGGGCTACAAATTTGACCTGCGTATCTACATTTTGGTCACTTCCTGCGACCCGCTTCGCATTTTCCTTTACAACGACGGGCTGGTTCGTATGGGCACAGAGAAGTACCATGCACCCACCGAGGCCAACCTGGTAAGTGACAGATGCTGACTTTACAGTTTAGGATTAGCACTGAAGCCTCTGTGCATAAAACAATGTGCAACAATCATAGAAAGGCCTTTTCAAATTAATAATATTACAATAATTCTTTCCTTGAAATCAAAATACTGGTATACACCAGGGCTAAAACATAAATAGTGAAAAAATAAATTTTTTCGCATCTATTGTTCAGTGAAAAATGATAGTAGACACACAAACAATGAGAAAACATTGAAAAAAGAGTAATCTACAAATGATCACAAAGCATGGATTTACTTTTATACACAGTCAGCAGAGCAAAATGCACACTGCTTCAGTTTAGGGCCAATATTGTTTCCATACACACACATGCACACACAGACTGTGCAGACATACTGTATACACAAAGCTGAGCAAAACTGTCCACATACCAGATGTATCTTGTGATATCAAACCATTCATATTTGCCTCGAGGTTCTGCACCTGCTGAGGCACAGACTGTTGCAGATAAAAGGATGTCCACACACACACACCCGCACACACACTGCTTTTTATCAAGCATGAAGTTTGCTAAAATTTTGAAAACACACACACTCACAAAGACATCCTGGTCGATTTGGGAAACAGAAGTTTGTATTGTCTTACCAAGAGTTTGACACATCATGTCATAGAGATGGATGTTCAATCGCCCGGGGAGTGGTCTCCAGACGGACACCAGGGGTTGGAGTATAGCCTGCAGATGAAGCATTAAATCCTTATTGGCTAACGACATAAATGTATTGTTTTTAAGTTTGAGGAAATTACAAGACATATTAAGTAAATAGTTATAAATAATAAACAGTTATTGACAAACTGAAAGACAGTGTAGACCATAGGATAATACAGATTTGTTTTTTATCACGAATGCCTAATAATGTTCATATCTGTGATTAAAAAAAACAAACATGGTACGTTGGAAGAATTACAATATGCTTATGGGTCTTTTGTATCTGACCGCAAAACAAAATACTGTATTCTCTTGCACCACGTCGTATTGTCAATAAGCAACTACGCTAACTTTAGAGTAGGGGTCTTCAATGTTTACTAGTCTGGGACCCTAAAACAGATGGAGAGATGGATCAAGGACCTCATATATATTATGTATACTGAAATAAGTGACTTATCATTAAGAGCTGCAGTATTCTAGAAATATTGCAAAAATGACAGCACTAATAGGCTAATGGTTTGTGTGCAGAACTCATGGAGGCTCAGGCTGTGAGTGAAGCAGAATTCAGCTGGTGTGCTCACTTAATGTGTGCATTTCTGACTGAATTACTTTATTTTATTTAACCTTTAAATTATTTTGTAACTCCCCTGCAGTACCTCCCCATTGTTGAAGACCTCTGCTTTAGAGTATTATCTTTATTTATCTTTACCTCTGTAAAAAATGATTGAAAGTTTTCTTTTACAAATCAAGAAGCCAGCAATCCATTCAGTGCAATTATTCTTTTTTCAATTTGTGATTGTAACTTATTTCAGAGCTTACAGAAACAAGTCTGTTTATTTTAGGAAACAGACCCCTGATTTAGCTGTCACCTTTGATAAAAGTGTAATTTGATACAGAGTCTACAACCCCTATTCCAATGACGTTGGGATGTTGTGTAAAACATTAATAAAAAAAACATATGATAATTTCCAAATCCTTGGTAACTTATATTCAATTGAATACACTACAAAAACTAAATGTTTAATGTTGAAATGGAGACATTTTATTGAATTATTTATTTTATATTTATTTATTTGGATTTAATTTTGGGCGGTACAACGGCTCAGTGGTTAGCACCGATGCCTCACAGCACGAAGGTCCTGGGTTCGACCCCTGGTTCGGACCCGAGGTCTTTCTGTTTGGAGTTTGCATGTTCTCCTCATGCTTGTGTGGGTTTTCTCTGGGTACTCTGATTTCCCCCACCCCTAAAAAAAATGTACCACCGTCAGGCCCAGGCCTTCCTTGAAAAAGAGATCTGAGATCTCAACAGGACTTGCCTGGTTGAACAATGGTAAATAAATAAATTAACTAATTTCTGCAACATGTTCCAAACAAGCTGGGAATTCAACAAAACAAAAAACAAAAAAAAAAGGGAAAATTGAAGAATGCTCAGAAAACACAGCATTCTACAGGTGAACAGGTTATTTGGAAACAGAGTTTCATAATTGGGTGTAAAGGGAGCATCCCTGAAAGGCTCAGTTGTTCGCAAGCAAGTTTAGGAACAATGTTTCTCAGTCTACCAATTTAGTGGTTTCATCATCTACACTCAATAATACGTTGCCTGGCCAAAAAAATTGTTGTCACCAAAAAAAAGGTCACACACACACAATATTTTATTGGACCGCCTTTAGCTTTGATTACGGCGCACATGCACTGTGGCATTGTTTCCATAAGCTTCTGCAATGTCACAAGACTTATTTTCATCCAGTGTTGCATTCATTTTTCAACAAGATCTTGCATTGATGATGGTGCAGTCATTTCATTTATTTATTTAAAAGGACAATGCACATTAATCAATATTCTGTGCATATAAATGCGGTGGAATTATCACAAAAGTCAGACCACTGCGCAAAGCCTTTTCCAGCACATTCCAAAGATTCTCAATGGGGTTAAGGTCTGGACTCTGCGGTGGCCAATCCATGTGTGAAAATGATGTCTCATGCTCCCTGAACCACTCTTTCACAAATGGAGCCCGATGAATCCTGGCATTGTAATCTTGGATTGTGCTCGTGCCATCGGGGAAGAAAAAAATCCATTGATGGAATAACCTGGTCATTCAGTATATTCAGGTAGTCAGCTGACCTCATTCTTTGAG
>JARVJO010000227.1:13078684-13096359 GCA_031762555.1 Cynodonichthys magdalenae | reverse complement strand
ATTGATGGAATAACCTGGTCATTCAGTATATTCAGGTAGTCAGCTGACCTCATTCTTTGAGCACATACTGTTGCTGAGCCTAGACCTGACCAATTGCAGCAACCCCAGATCATAGCACTTAGTTAAATCCAGGTCGACACATTGAATCTTTTAATGATACACTGCCCGGCCAAAAACAAAGAATCTGGACAAATCTTCAAGTAAGCAGCATGGCCAAAAACCAACATTGAATGCCCGTGACCTTTGATCCATCAGGCGGTACTGTATTAAAAATCAACACACTTGTCAGAAAACCATTGTCAGTGAACATAGTTCATCTCTACATTTACAAGTTCAAGTTAAAACCCTACCCTGCAAAGCCAAAGCCATATATCAACAACACCCAGAAACGTCGCCGGCTTCTCTGGGCCCAAGCTCATCAGAGATGGACTCACACATAGAAGTAAAGTGTCCTGTGGACTGTCGAGTCTACATTTGAAATGATTTTTGGAAATCAAGGATATCGTATCCATCCGAGCCAAAGAGGAAAAGGACTGTCTGGATTGTTATCAACACAAAGTTCAAAAACCAGCATCTCTGATAGAATGGGGGGGTGACCTGCACATCTGTGAAGACACCATTAATGCTGAAAGGTACATACAGGTTTTGGAGCAACATAAGCTGCCATCCAAGTTTTTCAGGGACATCCCTGCTTATTTCATCAAGACCATGCCAAGCCACATTCTGCACGTGTTGCAACAGTGTGGCTTCGTAGTAAAAGAGTGTGGGTACTAGACTAGCCTGCCTGCAGTCCAGACCTGTATAATAAATGATTATTTGCAACAAAACAATACATTTTATCTGTTTGAACATTAAATATCTTGTCTTTGTAGTGTATTCAATTCAATATAGGCTGAAAAGGATTAGCAATTCTTCATATTCTTTTTAACATTGTTTTACAAAATTTCCAGACTTCATTGAAATTACGATTGTGTATTTTTCAGCGTAAGTGAGAGTGTTGAACTTTTATAATTTAGATCTTTTCCCACACCTTCAACATCAGAAGTGATACCTGGTTCTACTATATTATTTTGTCTTTGTAAGAGATTTGGCACTCAGATAAAGTTGTTTTTGTCCTTTTGTATCTCCACAGAGCCAGCTCTACATGCATCTGACAAACTACTCAGTCAATAAACACAATGAGAACTTTGAGCGAGATGAGACAGTGGACAAAGGCAGTAAGAGGTCCATTAACTGGTTCACGGAGTTCCTTCGCACCAATGACTACGATGTGGCCAAGTTCTGGGGAGACATCTCGGTACGTGTGCAGTCCACAAAATCAAATGCAAACATAAATCTTGGTGCAGCTGAAAAGATGTGTATTATGATAACAAAAACACTTCGCAAAGACAAGCAGCAAATGTCATCTCTTAGTATACTCCTCTATATACACACTCTGTTCCTACCAACCATCACACGCTGGAGACAGTACACAAGTAGACCAGCCAAGGTTTGATATGATTTGTTATGACAGTGATTTGGGGAGCTTGTTTAATTCCAGCAAGCACTCAGAGGAAACAACATTCCTGGAGGGTGAGCTTTTCCTGTCTAGCTCGACTCTCAACTCATCCAAACACCTTTTTTTCCCTCCTAAATAAGCTCCATCTATCCCTGTCATGTGCCTTTTTGTCTTTTCTTTTGTCTTTTAGTTACTTCTTTCTGTTTGAGCCATCTCTTCAGGGTTCTGTTCATGTTTTTCTCCATCTTACTTATCTTTACCTTGACTCTTTGTCCTTAGTCATGTGGGTTGTGTTGTTCCTTGGTGTTTTTTTTGTCTTTGGTTTAAATGTTTGCTGTCATGCTGCACTCACATTTAGAAATCTCATTGGTTGTTGCTCTCTTCAAGTTTTTTTTTCTTTCAGCTTTTTTTACACTTCTATATTCACATGCTCTGTTTTTTACCTGCTAGGTCAAGTTCTCATTTGGGTAACAGTTCTTCTTTCTTCCTACCCATCTTATATAAGCTGTTCATATGCACTATTTTGCCAAGACAGTAAGAATTTTTGTTATATATTCTACTCACTTTTCGTCAACCTGATTTTTTTTTTCTTTTTCATCCTTTTGAGCCTCAGTGACACACTCGAGTGTCACCCTCTGACTCAACCAGTGCGTCCAAGCTCTTCTCACGCTCTCTCTATTTTTTTCTGCACTTTCCTCTGATGCATCACTTTGTTGCTAGTGCTGTCTATTCACACAAACCTTCATTTTAACTCTGCTCAGTCTCTTACTCCTTCTTTTTTTATTTTAAAATGTCTTACATTTTGTTCTTGTATAGACCTCGAAGGCTGACTATACTCTTGATGTCAATGGTTTCATGGCTTCTTTGTCAAGCTTGTCTAGTAGAGCTAAGAGTGTTGTGCTTTTTTATGTGAAACACTGATCTCATTTTCAGATTGATGTTGATATTAATGTGCAGAATGTGGCCAAGGTTTGAGCTGCAAAACTTTTTTTTAATGCTGTTATAAATTATGAGAGAAGGTTTTGACTACAAATGTAAAAATATTATAGGTATTTGCTGTACACAGACACACAGATACACAAAGGCAAAAAAACTTGCATTTTACATGACATTCCATTGGAGAGAACACTTTTTTTTTGGTTTTTACATTTTTCTTAATAAGCCCAGTAATCTAAACACTTTTAACAACACCTTTAGAGTGATGTGTTGTTGGTTTTTTTTTTGTTTGTTTATTACTATGTTGAATGTTTGAAAATGACTATAAAACTTTGTAGTGCTTGGAGAACAAAACTTACAAAGCTGCTGGGCAAGATAATAAGTAATTTATTTGTTTATGTGTTAGTGGTTTTTGAACATCTTGATTTGACATATTCAACTCTGCCTGTAGTTTACACAGTTTTCAGTAAAACTGTACTTTTCTATACAAAGGACCCCCATTATTAAGGCATGACTAGGCCTGTCACAATAAATTTTGCTAGACGATAAATTGTCTAGAAATGATTGCGATAAACGAAAATATTGTTTTTTAGACCATTTTAAATCAATGTAACTAATGGATTGCAAGTTCTGCTGCTTCTTGGTAATTTTCTTATGTTTATGGTAGGGCTTCGGTAAGAAATCATGCAGATATATTAGTAATTTTAAACTGTTTATTGTAAAACTGAAGCAATGCATTCTGGGTAGGCTACAGGATGAAAAACAGGAACCCGTTCATTTCAAAATAAGGGCGTGAATTTAAACTGTTTCATGTGCTTCAATACGACTTGAGACAGTGGGTTGGAGATGTAGCGGGACATAAATTATAATTCCTCCCTCTGTCCCCCCAAAGCTCAAATAAGTATATAAACAACAATGTTGATGGCTGGATATTGTTTGTCTTCACTCAATGATCAGTGTTGTGTAAAGCGTCTGCAGAGAGAAAACTGTTTTTTGTTTCTGTGGTGATGATGATGGAAAAAAGATGTCATGTGAACATCAACTCACATTTAATCAAACCAGCTGCTGTTTCAATTTCTTTTAACAACTGACTTCAGACATATAAAATAATTTAAACAAAATAACATGATCCGTTCTGGACATCTCCTCAGCGCTTCTCATGAACAAATATACACGAAGTGTTCCTTGTTGTGTGTGTGTGTGATTATGGGCAAACGTCCAATGCGCTGCTGTGTTAAGAAATGCTGTTGTACTTTTACTGTTTTGTCTTATTTATAATTTTTTTTTGCTGTGTTGTCTCTAGAAGGAGGTGGTACAAACTGCACAGTGTGGTTCTGTTACAGCAGCAGGCACACAGGTGTTGAAGTGCTGGGAGGGACTGGGAATGTCGCCCAGTGACGTAGCTCCAATTGCTTCCTGCCACACAAAGAATTGTGTGAACTCTTTACTAAATGAGAATTGTCACCCAGAAGGACAGTCAGTGAGACTATATAGCTCTGTGAACATGAACCTGCCTTAAGGATTGTTTTTTTCACTTTGTGAAACTCCATGGTGTTGAGTTACCCCTCCAATGTTGAAGAAAATGATGAAGCTTTAATGATATATGTGACTGCAGAACGTAGTGAGTTTAGACGGCACTCTCTCTTTACTTTAGACAATGTTGGCGATCAAACTTGAAACTTTATTTGCGTTTAGCGCTACTCAATTCTAAATTTAAAAAACACAAATCCGCACATCATTTGAAGAAATTAGTAAAACCCCTAAAGCGCAAAGAAGAAATTTAAGTCCGCAATTAGCGCTTTTGCGCTTCAGGGGACTAGTGCCCACCACTGAAAGTGATCGAGCTCCTTTTAATTTATCATGCGATTAATTAATTTATTGCTTATTGCGACAGGCCTAGGCAGGACCTAACAAAACAAAATAGATGCAAGAATTAAGACACAGATTTACATTTACTATTTATCATCTTACAATAGAAGATGGCATAAGAAGATTTATTTTTGAACCAAAGACAAAACCATTTACACAATACCAATGATAAGAATGACTAACACAAACGTAGAAGTACTTATAAGAACTTAAAACAATATTCATTTTTATGTGGAAGATGATAAATTGCAAAAGAAAATAAATAAAAAAACAAGAGAATTTCAGAATAAATGAAGCCCCAAAACACAGGCACACAAGCACAAACAAGAGTGAATGCTGGTGGCCTAAGATAAGAAAAGAGGTGATGTGGTCAAGGACAAAGAAGACACACACACACACACACACACACACACACACACACACACACACACACACACACACACACACAGTCACTGGCAGGGACTCGGGGCACTGACATGGTAGTGGGACCAGGTGATGGGGCCGAGTAGCCTGTGGGTCAGATGGTAGACGGCTCAACTTATAGATGGAGGTGTGTGAGCAACACACAGATTGAAGAGGGAGCAGGGAGGGAGCAAGCCTTATCAGGCGAGGGCCAGACCACCGTACCCCCTCTCCTGCACCCAGCAGTCAGACTGAACTGGGCAAAACTGCAGTACAGCAGCTCTGCGTGGTGCTCGCCTGGTAAAGGGAAGTTTCATTTCATGTGTGTGCGTTTGTGTGTGTGTTTGTGTGTGTAAGACTGAGCTCCACATTTGAACAATGATGTAGGCCAGTAGGTAGCAGCCAGCAAACCTTGGTGCAAACACAGATGCACACCGGTTGGGCGCCACTAGCAACACAGATGGAACGCCACCAACACCGGTGAAAGTCTGTGCTTGCTTGAAGGAAATTCAAAACACTCTGTGCCAGTAATAGCTTATGATTCTCCACTGTGGTGAACTGACAGCAACAAAGAAGAACTCTGGATTGATTATTGTTTTTGGGTTGTTTGAATCTCTTTTGAGACTGGTTGTTTATTTTACATCTCACATGTGATATGTCATACTCCATGAAGTGAATACAGTTTGTTCTCAACAACACTGAACAGCAGCAACACCTTTAGAATTTTCAATTGTCAGTTCAATTTAGTGATTTGTTTAAAAATATATATATTTTTTGCTGTCTCCTGCCAGGAATTAGTGGTGAAAACATTAATAGTGGCTGAGCCTCATGTGCTGCACGCCTACCGCATGTGCCGCCCTGGACAGCCACCAGGGAGCGACAGCGTCTGCTTTGAGGTCCTGGGCTTTGACATCATACTGGACCGCAAGCTCAAACCCTGGCTCCTGGAGGTACTGCTCTAAATGTATTTGTTTATGATACTGTGTGTTTCTTACTTTTTTCTTTGATGATCTGTTGCTACTTAAAAAAAATCATATACATTTTTTAACACTTTTTCTACTTATTATTAAAAAAACACAATCTTAAAACCTTAAGATTTTTTGATTTGAAACAAATCTTTTTTGCAAATACTAATATATTATGTATTTATAATGATGTCTTTTTAAAACTGTAGTCCCACCTGTTACTATGGCAGCAGCTCCACCGCTGAACTACTGTGGCATAAGCAGGTGTATCTGAGACATTTCCACACACGGAAAGGGAGCATAAACACACACTGATTTTGCTTAAACACTCATATCCCCATACACAAGTGTACATATTGTAATGAACATTTACTCATGATCCAATAAATGCACAAGTGTTACCCATGTAAAATGAAAGCAATGTGCACAACCATGCATATCCAATTAGATAGGTGCATTCAAACATGTTGACACCTAAAACCCATAAAGAAATGCATGCATAAACAGAAGCATTTAAAAAAATAAAAACAAAACTCACACATATCCAAGACATAAAAATGTAGGTCAGGACTGCATTTTGACTTACTCAATATCAGCTCCTCATTTTGTCAGTGCTCGTCTCTCAAGCTCCAGTCATTCCAGAGATGAATTAAAGTCCATTCCAGGATTTCCACCTCACCTTTCTGATCCAAGCCAGTCAGTTAAAATGTGACCTAAATCCTTTAACCCAAAGTAGCTGCACCCCCACCAACACCACCCTTCCCACAAATTGACTCAAAGATGGGAAAGGCAGTGAAAATTGTAGTTTGTTTTTTTTCTGATTGTGCCACCCCAAAGTAACATCTTTTAAAAGTCTTATAGTTGTGGAAAAAAGGGTGATATTGTCAGGTTTTATGTTTAGGTACTGATGTTGGTTGCTATTGTAGGACTAGAGTTTTTAAACAATTAGGGATTTCTTTTTTCTTTTGTGCAACAAAGAAGTTAAAGCTTAAAACAAGAAGACATACAGGAAAGAGCAAAAGGATTGTGCTCCCTTTGACTGCTAGCGCACCGTGACTCTGTGTGCGTGTGTGTGTATGTGTGTGACACGTAGCAAACAGCCGTGAATGCAGTTGTTCCACTCCAGCAGTAATGATCCCCCCTGTGCTACCAGCAGCTCTGTATAACGCTCATCAATTAACATCCCATGTACACACACACACACACACACACACTTACACACATTTAACCCTGCTTCTCTTTCACGCAACATTTACAGCGACAATCATTTATTTCCAAAATTCAGCTGATTAGTCAAGGCATAAATGCAAGCGTAGAGGCCCCCTCTACAATCCTTGTATACGTTGTCAAGCCTAAAAGCAACATTATTACCACTTCTTAACTTGTTAGTGTTTCTATTCTGTTGGGACACAAAATATGGGAAAGACCCAAAGGCAGGTTGGCACGACTGCTGTCCTACGGCAAACCCTCAGGTCTAAATAACCTCTTCCCGTTTATTTCACAACATTTTGTGAAAGAAGAGAGATTTTGTTTCTATTTCATCATGCTTTGTTACATTGCAGTCTCCACAAAACAGTTAAAATGGGCCACTACCTGAAACTTGATCTGTGCTTCAGAGGTTTGTTTTGAATTTGTGGCCCTTCCTTATTGGTGTCACACTGAATTACGCACACCATGCCTTGTTGGGGCTTTACCCAGACTGCTGTTCCGGCAGTGTTCTCTCTTACTCTTTAGGACGTCAAAGTCAGTTGTTAAACATGCAAACTTGCAGCCAGGAAATGAAAGTTCAACCTGTGTAGACTCAAAGGCAGTCGGATACCTGAAAGCTGAATCGTATCACATTATAGAAGTTGTCAAATTTTATTAGCTGTGTCTTTTGAATGTGTATTTTTGTCAGCTGCTTTCCAAGCATACGTAAGTAAAAAAAAAAAAAGCATAGCTGACTTTCACATGGCATAAATATATTTTCATAAAACAGGCACTGATTTTGTTTATATTTTATCTCTTTGTAATTAAATTTATTCAACTCTTGTTCACTTTTGGCTTGTTGCTACACAAAAACCTTTTGTGTAAGATAAACTAGACCAGCGTTTTGTAAGTGAACATTCACAATGAGAATTCACTGAATATTTTCTGCTAAGGAATACACCCAAAAATGAGACCACAAGCCTCAAACCAGCTCCCACCTGCTAAATATCTTGTCACAGGAGTGAAAACACAGAAGACAAGAGCGATGGGTCTCAAACCGAGGGGAGGCATCAAACAGACGCATTGTGCTCAAAGCGAGTATCGCAAAGGGAGAAGGGGGTAGAGGCACGGGCTTTTGTGGGATCTTAATCTTAATTCAGCAGAGTTTTCGACACAAGTTTTACCTTCTATTGACATTTAAAACATCAGTATTACACAGGCAGACACAAACACACGTACACACACTCACACACATACTCAAATGGCGTAACCCGAGACATTCACTTTCATTAAACAGGCCCAGACAGCATCTGTGTCACGTATAGGAAAAGGCGTTTCATTGAGCCGTGATCTTCTCCTCACACACACACACACACCCCGACACACACACACCCACACACACACCCACATACGCACATAATCTGCTTAGACTGTAGTTTCTCTTGTCAGAACGAAGGCTTTTGCTTTGAGGGATTCATTGAGTATTTTCTTTGTTTTCTGAAAGCAAAATTAAAAATAAAGCAGAGAAAACATAACTAATGCACAAATTCAGCTCAGCTCGGATACAGCATTATGACAGGCTTCACTTTTAAATTCACCATGCACGTAGTGGGGGTCTTAAAATTGGGGTACATGAGTTTTGCATTCAGCACATGATTTAAACTCCAGTATGAGCCATAAGGAGTGCATTTATTCAATTGGGATAATACAGCAGAATTAGCGCCTCCCCCTGCATCTTTCTTAAACCTTTACTTTCTGTATCGAGGACCCATGACAGCATGACAAATGTTGTCAACTTTGGTGGGGAAAATGAAAAAACATTATCAGAAGTTTGGAGGGGGTACAAGAGAGGATGAAGCAAATACATACACACGTGTGCACACAATAAAACAAAGCATAACAAAGAAAATCCAATAAAGAGTCCAATTTTTGTTCTCATGAGGTTCTTACAGGTATCCATGATCCCCACTGCAAGTAGCAGTGGATTGAGGGCTAGCCTCATTATAAGCTCTGGCTCGCTTCATTGTTTCCCCACATAAAACATAAAAACTCCAGCTGGTCAACTCTAAACAAGAAGCAAGTGTTTGTAATGAGCACAAATAATTAGAAATTTGCCTGGTCCCTGCAAAGCTGTCTCTAACTGGCTCTGGGTAGCATAAAAAGGCTGGCCGACCTGCTTGTTAGCGACACAGTGAGCTTACGAAATTGCACATGTATGTGTCTATAAACACCTTTAAGTAAGCATCTGTGAATCTAATTTTGAATTGTGTTATGTCAGTGTGTGTGGTAACTACATTTATTTGCTTGTATGATAAACACATCATGAAAAAAAATGCCACTTTTCCATGTGTTTTATGTAAACGTGTCAACTCCCTGTTTGCGTGTGTGGATGTCTGGTCTTTGTTCGTCTGGGTATGGACATTCTTAATGTGTGTGTTTGTGTGTGTGGCTGGCTGTCCTCCAGCCCATCTTTTTATTCACTCAGAAAGGAATTTTCCCTAAGATGCACAAACAGTTCAATTCAAGATGCAAAATAATGAAAAGAGGAGGAAGAAACCCTTGTTTAGCAGCTATTTAGTCATTTTGCGCATCATTGTTTCAGATTGAGATACCATCACGCACTGATCATTGGGCAGCTCCATCATTGATGACATCTAAACTACTGTCTCTTTTCTTTAGTCCCCCTTTAGCACTTCTTTGCAGAGTGATTGGCAGCTAATGAGGCAAGCACAGTCAGGTCAACTGTGGCACGGGTTTGTTTGTGTCTGTGAGTTTTTTGTGTGTGTTAACAGACATCACGACAACAGCTGGACGGCTACCCCAAGGGCAGCAATTCTTCACCTCTTGGTGCAACCTTCAGCACTCTGTCTGTGCTCTGTGGCCAATTGTTTCAAGATGAGTTTGGTTCTCCTGTCCATCCCTTATATCCAACATAATCCAGACTTCCTTTCTTTTTGAGTGGGAGTGTAAGTGTGTGTTTATATACGTGTGTGATTATGCTGGGGGAGGTATTTGTGGGAAGAAATCGGCAGTGGCAACTGTAAACAGATGCCATGACGAACACACATACATGGAAACAAAGCATGAATGGTTTTCACTCTTCTCTGTCTCCAAACACACTCAGACACAACATATTCAACAGTTTCAGCTGCAGAAAATGCCGATTACGTCTTGTGTGGAAAAAAATACAAATAAATTGAGGCTCACATTTTTTTAAGATCTTGTTGGAAGTTTGATTTCATCCAAGTCTGACTTGATATTTTAACTCTTTTCTGTAAGTTTAAAAAGTAGCCCTTTAAAGCATCTTAGTTGCTTTTTAGGGTTTTTTACCCAGGTATTTTTTGCTTTTGTTTCTTATAAAATTAAAGAGCTTTCTAAATCCTTCAATAATCAAGCCAAACATTATGGGGTACTCAGTACCATTAAGGAGAAATTACTTACTACTGATGCTCTACATACAATTTTCATCCCCAATTATCAAATCTTCTAGAGTAGAAAATGAAAAAGGATAATAAATACTCTTTGATGTGCCAAATACACTTCATAGTCACTGTCATCTCCTACCACTGTGTATTTTCTCCCAACGTTTGATTAATTTTTGACTTTTTACAAGGTTCATCCTTTTTTTTTAGTATTATCCTTACATCTAAGGCAACCTCTTTCTACTTGTGAACCCTAGGTGGCAGTATTGACTTGTAAGCCATGGTTCGCCTTATACAAGCTTTATTAAAGAATAATTAGAATGATGTATGGGACTGTCTGTCTCTATCCACATCCATTTTTCCCCCAACATGACTATTTCATAGAATAAGTATCAAATTAGGAGAGCAGAGGCTTTGCATGTGGGGCAGTTGAAAACATACCCCAACATTTATTCATTCATCATCAGATGCATACGGCTCAAGTGGCTGTGTGTGTGTGAGAGAGAGAGAAAGAGAGAAATCGAGAGCGTGTATGTGAGAGCTTGTGATTGAGAGGGAAGGTAAAAAATTGAATGTTTATAGAGTGACATATAGAACTGTGCTGTGTGTGGTTAAGGATGTGAGAGATTTTAAACACTAACTTACAGTAAATTCTTATATGTTTATGAGTGGCAGCTTTGGACACTAGGCGTTTTGTTGATTTAGGCAAATATTGTCAGTACGGCCACTCAAGCCTTTTTCTGAGCAGTTTTGTTGCAACTTTAATGCCCGTGACCGATTGTATTTCTGAATAGCTTCAAACAATGACTCTCCCTGCCTTCAGGCTGCTTTATCTGACTTGTGGCTAAGCTGAGCACTGGCCCCGCTTCATTCTTGTGTACCAGCAGCTCAACACGCTCAGCTAGAGTTTCCCCATGTCCGAGTGGACCACATGAAACGCCACAAAAAGAACAGAACAGTGATTGATAAGACGGCTGAAACAAGAGAGCGACTAAACAGGGCGTCTAGCTGTCTGTCTTTCTGTCGCTCTGCTACTCATGCTTGGTCTCTCTCTCTCTCTCTTTCATTCTATGCCTCCCTTTCTCATTCCACCATTGTGCGGCAACAAACACTCCATTCTGACAGCGGCTGAACTGTGCCGATACCCTTGAGTGTGCGGGGCAAAATGGGAGGCTTGTCAAAGCAGTGGTTGTTTACCCTCTGCCAGAATAATAAGAAGGGGGTTGTTTTTTTTCTGTACCGATTAATCACCAGCAGTCGTCATGCTTGTTTTAGGGAGTATTCCACATGCAAAATAAATTTAGATCTGGAGAAGCAATTTGCTGGGGAAATAAGGCAGCTGATTATTGTTGGTCCGGTGTTTCTTTCTTATTAAGGTTTTGGGTGCACAGCAGACGCCACAGGTACAAACTTGTTGATGACAACAATATAATTATTTTCCCCTTTATTAGTTTGATTTATGACAGTAATGACAATGAATGGTGAGGTGGGTAATAAAGGACTGAGGAGTAGTATGGGAAGTAATGGAATTTCTGTGTGTGGAAATGGTTTATAGCTGTTTTGCTGGGGTGGTTTGAGTTTGCTGTTCAGCCATTATTTACTTACTAACTATCCGCAGGCAATTCAGTTAGTCGTGATACTCAGAAGGGCCAAACATCATTAGACAAACCCTGCAACTATTCCAGAGGTTTTTTTTCACTTAGAAATTAATAGACTACATCAAATTGAATAAGCCATTTCAATCTACTGTTTGCTTCTGGTCTGTTTTCTATTTGTGAGGTGTGATCACAAAACAGACTTTCATCTCATTGCTATTTTTGCTCAAAATGAGCAGCTGAAATAAATCAAATGAGGTTACCTTATCACAATCTTTACATTTGCCTTTATAAACAGTAGGTTTTTTTTTAAGTTGTATGCTCTGATCTCAAGTGCGGAATTGGAACCAATCCAGATGTTATAGAAATTACATGGTATCTAAGTACTTATCAACTTTCATCTCTAATGTTTTACATCATCTGCAAAAGTATTATTCAGTGTAAAGTAATAGGAGATTGCTTTTAATTTATCAATACAGACATGCATTACCAAAGCTATTTCTGAACTGCTGTGGCTAAATTTATATCTCGCTGATAACTTAAATATTAGTGTTGCAGCTCACCAAGACTGCCTCAGTAGGAGATGATCCCATTCAGGGTAACTGATGGCATAGTGACTTGTTTCAGTAAAGTTGGGAACACTAAGCTCTATGCTACATTTATTGTCACCACAACTTGAAAAAGCTGCACATTATTCAATTTTTTTGTGTATTATATGCTTATTTCAATTTCTTTGTGTGCACTTTTATGTTTCTGATCATGTCCCAAATTTAGTTACATCAAATATTATTTGTGTGTGTGTGTGTGTGTGTGTGTATGCAAATACACATTGTATTTTGTTAAAACTTAAAATTTTACATGCTGCAATTTGTAAAGTTAAGGTAGTTTTATAGGGATATTTTAACATAGTTATTACAAATAAATAGTGGCATTGAAAAGCAAACATTTTCTTCACTACGTGACATTTCTACAATGCAATAAGAGAAGAAAACACACACACATTATAAAACTTTGATGTTCATAGATTTAGTTGGATGATCAAATGAGGAAATATATGCCCTGTGAAAAATTATAAAGTCATCTTCATATTTGGCTTTTTGACCGAGCGATAGCTTGACTGTACTGATGTGATACTAAACCAAATTAAAGAATAAGTAAAAAGAATGTTCTAATCTTTTCATCTGACATTTTTATTGAATGCGTCTTAAAGCAACCAAGGGCTCTTTTAAACCCCTGCCAGAGTCACTTAAGGAAATCAGAGTGGGGGTTTTGGGAGCCTGCAGGGGTTCATTAGGAACAGACTGGTCCAACTTCCTCTGCCAGGGAGGAAAAGGAGAGCACAGATTCATGGAGAGAGAAATGAAGAGAGGTAACAACCAGGGAATCGGGGCTACAGCAAACGAAGCAGGGAAGAGTAGGAGTTCAGCGATGACCAGTCAGAAAACACTGTAAGGAAGAGAGTGAGAACAGAAATGAAGTTGAACAGATAGAGTGCAGTAGGCAGGGAGTAGAATGAGAGAGACAAAAAAAATGAAGAAGGGCAAAAAGATACTGTATATACTGCAGTGCCAGTTTATTCTGTGACAGCTTGACACCACAAATCAAACTAAGAAATGAAGACAAGTAACGAGACAACCGTCACCAGGATCACTGCCAGTATGCCTGTTACCTATTGGCTGCTGCACTCTAAAGCGGCACTCTTTTCATTGTGGCTGTCAAGCTGTGGAGTGCTCTAAATGAAAACAGACCTCTTCCCTTTTTTTCTCTTTTGTAGCAGAGGTAAGGCTCGGTAGGTCGAAGTGGAGCTCTGTCCTCAACACACAGTGGGACGTATTGTATATTTCTTTCTATTGAGTGAAAGAGTTGGATAGGGTCTCTGTTCCTATTTTTCTCTTTGCACTGGAAGACATTCATCACCTACCTTCTGATAAATGGTTGCTGTACACAAAAATACACATGTGGGTTCGCACACCCCCACCAAGGCTCACCCACACAAGCTCCCTTCATATTGTGAAGGATTTAGTAGCTCACCTGTGGCTGTGATGGCCCAACAAGCCCAGAAAAGTTAGATACTTCACAGACAGCTCTATTTCAAGAAATTGTTTCTTTAACTTGTGTACTGTTCTTCACTTATGTCTTGTGTGCAGCTACACATATTTGAACATGAAATACTAGGGAATTAAAGTCTGGTTTATTTTTGTGTTTCTTGACTTATATGGAAAGTAGGTACCTCTCGTTTTGATCTATATACCCTACAGTTGGCATTACAGTGAACACTGGTTTTCTCAGGTGCTAAAAGTCTGATTATGATGCAGTTTTCAAATCTGGCACACAACAGAGAGGGAGCGAATTTGTGTTATGGTTGCGATGGCTTCTTCAAAAGGTAATAGAGAAAATGGACCAAGATGATTGCAAAAACCTCCAGCAGCCCTTGTGTAGAAAATCTTTTGAGAAAATCAGCACATATTTTCAAAGGACAATCATTTATATTTTAAATAACTTAAGTTATTTACCAGTCTGTTTTCTTATCTGTTCTTTTCATTATGCTTTACTTATGTTCCCTGATAAGTAGTTCGTGTAAAACCCTGTTTAACTTATCACTGCTCTGCTATTGGAATATAATTTATGTTTGTTTTACCAATACTTAGTCTGATGGAGGATTAAGGTTACCAGATAATTTGCAGGACTTCTAGAACTTTTAAAAGTCATTTAAATCTGTACAACAAATGTCCTCTGTTAAAGCTAGTAAATATATTTTTTCGAAAAAAGTAAAAAAACAAAATAAGTTAATTAATCTTGGGATAAAGACTTTGTTTAATCATGTTGGGACAAAGAAAGGTAGGCAATAAATTATTGTGACAAGACTAATCAGTTGATCTAACAAACTAAAAGGTTTTTGTCAGGATCAAGTCAACAGTTTGTTGATTAAAATCTGATTTTTTTTTGCTTTGTTGGACTCACTGACAGCAAATGTGTGAAAAAAACACCATCTGTTATAAAGTGGCTATATTGGGCAAGGTTCTGTCTAGAGATTTATCTTATGTCTTTAAAGTCACTTATTCTTTTGTGCAATAAAGTCATTCATTGGTGACACTCACTGACTCACTCACTCACTCACTGACACATTAAAACTCATTCAACAAATACACCATTATTAAGACTATTGAAAATCTAATATTATCATGCCACCCACCCATGCTATTGTTTCTACATAAAAAAAAGAAAGAAAATGGGAGGTTTAAGCGTTTTGGTTGATGCCAGGAGGAGACCTGACTTATCTGAACAATCAAGGTTTATCAAGCCAAGCCAGCCTTTCAGTGGGCATCTGTTGCATTGTCATTTGAAGTCACCTCATAGAAAGACACCATTCCAATCCCTGTTGCCAGTTCTTTCTTTGTTGCTCCTTTTGTTGTCTCACATCAGCCATTTCTCACCATGGGAGGGAGACATAAAGGAACTCAACAAAGAGAAAAAAGAATTGATTTGTTGTGTCAGTATAATAACTGATATTTGAATACTTTGCACCGATGCTTGGAATTGTTCTATTGAGAAAGGTAAGCTCCTCTTGAATTATTCCCTGGATGATTCCTGCTTTTGTGCCTAAAATCACAGGTGGCTTTTTCCTTTCTTGCTTGGCTGAATCTCTCTGAGCACTTTTGATTGTAAATGGCAGAACCAAGCTGAGTGACAATAATTCTCTGATGCTTACAGAAAGGTTTTTAGTGGCAGTGTTGTAATGTTTGTACCACTGTTTCGAGCACTCCGCCGCCTGAACCTTGGTCACCTAAACAAACTCAACATGGATAGGGGCTTTTCCATCTGCAACCCATCTGCACCACACACAATTTATGCAGAAGAAAAGACCAAAACTGTTCTAAAGTGTTTCTCAAAGGAAAAGAGAAACAATAAGCGTCTTCCATTTTTATTTCCCACTTTTCCTTCTGTTTGTTTGAACAGTTTTTTTCTAAAACCCACCTAAATATGTTCCTTTGAATTGCACACAATCTCTGTCTGAAGAGTTTAGCAGAAAAATCTATAAGAAAACAGACATAGAAATCCTAAACTATTAATGTCTACCTTTTCTATTTTCTTTGACAGATCAATCGAGCGCCGAGCTTTGGAACCGATCAGAAGATCGATTATGATGTGAAGAAAGGAGTACTGCTCAATGCTCTCAAACTCTTAAAAATTAGGTATTGTTTTCCACTACCTTTATACACACAACCTATGTGCATGAAAGTAGACACTTGTAAATTGCATCAAAGAGCTATGTCAGGGTAAGTTTACATTGCAGGTCTTAATACTTAATTCCAATATTTTGCACAGATCCAGTTTTTTTGTGTGGTCGTTCACGATATGATTTAATATGACTGCTATCAGACTACAGTGTGAAACAACTGGCCTGTGCAGAAGAAGACGTTATGTCACACGCAGCACACTGTGCTTACAGAAGTAAATATGAATGTTACACATGTTAGCATGTGTGTGTCAATTCTGAAGTTGTTCAATCGGGACAAGTACATTTTTATCTGCCATGCTTATTCCATTCAATGTTTTACTCGGGTGCAGAATTGCACTTCTGGAATGGGAGCAACATACTGAAAGTAGAGGCGTGAAACAAACTTAAGTATAATCCCATTGTGCTAACAATGATACAATCCAATACTCTGGTATACCATTTTTAGCATCGTATGCTAGTGTAATTTCTCAGTCCTCCAGGATATGATAAATCTATAAAAAAAGACAAAGTGACTGGATTTCTGTTCTGTAGCTGAAGATGAAGAGTTCCACACTTTAAACTGCATGACAGTATCAATTTGTATATGCTTACCTCGATGATGTAAAGTCAGACGAAATGCAGTCACCTTAAAATACATCAGATACTGTATGTATGTAGTACCACATACAGAAAAGACCTGGGGTTTATTGGAAAAACTGGTTTGTCTATCATAAAAATTTTAATTGGTTGCATATCGACAAAAAAAAGATGGATTTGGGTCACTTTTGCTTGCACTGTGAACATAGCCTAAGTTACATGGACCGAGATGGGCAAGGCTCAAAAATTCCTTTCTTTATTTTATATTTTTACAAGACTCTTAATGTTTAAAGATTCTTACCAATTCTTTTAGTTTTTACTCTGAAAACTTCAGAATTACTTTGATACATGGTGCAGTTCAGCTCTTATCTTGTTTTTGTTTCAGGCTGAAGAGACAGGAGTAATAGTGTGAACATAACAAGGGGGTTAGCGCTTCGAACACATAAATTACTGTTGCTGTAAATTTACACGCTGCTGGTGTCTCTTTGATGCATACAAATCATATAACAGCTGAGGTGCAAAGCCATGCCTCTGTAGCACACTTTGTGCTCCCTGAAAAGTTAATAAATGTGCACAGGTTTGAGTGTGTGTCAAGTTCATCAGTAGTTTTGAATCTACATGTTTTACTGTTCTATGTGCATGTACTCAGGCTTCATGTGGTGCTCTTCTTCTTTGCTTTGTTGCTTATTTGTTTGCCTTTTTTGCTTGCGTTTACTTTTCTTTCTGTGTGATGTATTTCTGTGTATATAGTGTTTATGTGTGTATATGTGTGTATGTTTTGTTGGTATGCTTTTCTGTCCCCTGGCTACAGTGACTCTACTCACTGATTGATCACGGTACACAAGACCTCTGGATCTCTGCTCTCTTGTTTGCTTTCTTTCTGCCTGTCCTCTTCTTACTGCCCTAAATATAGTCTCCACTCTGGTAGTCATACAGAAAACACAGTGCACACATACACTTAAACACACGCCCCCATCTTGGGGG
>JARVJO010000227.1:13038161-13076147 GCA_031762555.1 Cynodonichthys magdalenae | reverse complement strand
ACATACATATATAGATAGAGAGAGACATACATACATGTGTATATATATATATAGATATATATATATATATATATATATATATATATATATATATATATATACACACACACACACATACACTAAGGGTGCAACAATACAGAAAATTGACGATTCAGTTTGATACTTTAGTCTTTTTTTATACAAAAAAGAGAAATTTCCATGCCCTTCTTAACTTTTAAATTAATTCTGAACATTTGTTTGACCTTAAAAATAAAGTTTATAAAATGTTTCGGGAACAGCAAGTTTCTCAGTGGATTTGCGCTTGACAATGCAGCCTAGGTGCCTAGTCGTATGAGCCTTAAACACAATGCATGTTCAATAAAACTGATAAAATACATTTTCATATCTGTATTGTTCGATACAGATGCGTATTAAACCTAGAGCACTGTATTGAACGGTTTGATACAGATGCATGTATTGTTGCATCCCTAATATATATATACACTATGAGAGAGAAAGAGAGAGAACATAAATTATAAACTTCACCTTTTTCTTTATGTCAGAGTCAAAGTTTTTTGAGAAATGTATACTGGCAATTATTTTTTCCATGAAATGAAAGAATCAGGGGAACGTTTTCTCCTCTACACGGTGAAAACTGCCAGCAACTTGCGTTTTAATGCCTCCCACCTTCTTTGATTAGCCTTTTGATAGCCACACTGGTAATCAGTGGGAACACGTAACGGAGCTGCAGAGGCACTCCTTTAAAAAGGCCACCACCTCATCTTGGAGTGCTGTTTTGGCTGAAGTGTGAGATCGGGTTTAGGTCGACTGAAACCTTCTATCACTCAGTGCTTAATGGTATTGCTGTGCTAGTAGCAAAGTGGTCACCTCCTTTGCTTTATGACAGGTTTAACAGCTAAATCCCACAATTACACCTTTGTAATGTACTCATGAGTGTAAAAAAGGGAAATTAAGAGTCACTGATGGAAATGATGTGTTTTCTATTGTGTACCTTTTATATAAAATTGGATTGTTTGGTACTAATTACTACAAAACACGTTCTTTCTATTTTTCCTTTTGGTGTAAATCTGTTTCTAGAAAGAGCGACTTGCACAAGTTCGCAAGCAGATTTCCAGAGAAGAGCATGAAAACCAACATCTGGGGAATTACAGGTAAGAAACATCTATCCGGTCGGACACTATGAGCGCTCTCTTTTGGAGACCCACCCACTGTCTTTGTGCCTGCTTGGGAGTCGTGCCAATGTGCCAGACTTTAGTAAAAATAAATATTGCTGGTGACAGAAGGAACAACTGAACATTTTAGAGAATGCAAAAGACTGGAATAATACAAGTTAAAATAGAAAGAAAGGAATCAGACAAAGTTTACAACGACAAACTGTTATCCCTCTCGGCACATTCCTAACTTTGCTGCATTTTAGAAACTAAATTTAGCATGTAAACTTTGTTTCCCAGCTGCAAGCTATCTTCTTTTTCCTCCACACTTCTTTTTTTTTTCTACTCAAACTCCAGCTGGTGCTTTGGAAGAAAGTGAGCGTGTTGATTTCTAACCTCGCAGATGGAGCAGATTTACCTTACAGCATGACTTAGCAAGTTCACATTTACCGCTTGTCCCGTGTAATTTGTTCTCTCTCTTTCACTCTCACAGTTTTTCTTTCTGCCCCCTTCTTCTTTATTCCTCGTATGCAGACACCTACGCATTTTCAAGCCTTGAATTTTATCACCTCCAAAGTTTTTGCACAAATATACACACAAACATATACATACTCAACTGGGCGACACACACACACACTCACCTGTCTTGCTGCCTCCCCAAGTCTAAGTGACTTCTTGACTCATCACTTGACTGGATGTCTAGTAAGAATGCTGCTCCAGGCCTGTGTGAAGTGCTGTCACCTCCTTCCTCTTCCTCGACAGGCTGCCAGACAGTCAATCAGGCAGGCAGAGGTCTGTCTAGAGCATCCCTAATAAAGACCTCTTAGCATTCAAATGGTGCCCCGGCGCAGCGGTGAACTCTGATTAACACACTGCTGCTCATTAGATGACTACGGGTAATGAACTCACTTACATTTGGCTGTTAGATGAAATCAGGTAAGGAAAGCCAGGACCCCGAGACATCCATGAGAAACCCAGCTGAGAGTTTACAATAGCCTAAAATAGTTTTATTTACAAATAAACTGATTGCTTGGCTGGTGACTGGAATTGGCAGATTTTCAGCTTGGCTGGTGATTGGCTGAACAAATTCACTTAGTATGGACTGATTCAAAATGATTTTTTTTTTTTTTCCCAGTCCGCAAATGCACCATCATGCAATGAAAAATCAATTTCTTAACAGTCCATCAAGTGGCTAATTTGAGCCACTACTAGCCCATATCTAGTGTGGATATTTTTACTGAGAGAAGAAGACTGAGAGTTAGCTACAGTATACTGTATATAGGGCTTTCAAAATAAAAGTTAGAGAAAGCACAAGAGGTATGCATACACTGAATTGTCTTTGGGGGTTTTACAGCTGTTCAGTTTACTGCTCAGTAACTAGTAAATATCAGCTGCCAATTAAAATTAAGTTCAGATTACTTTGTGAGAACTATAACTTTATGTTTTAAGATGAGAAAAATAAACAAAAGCCCTAATTTTTTCTTTTATTTGTTTTTTTTAGCTATTAAGACATTACATTACAGTATAGGCACCATAGTCAAACTTGTGTTTCATTCAACAAAGAAGTAGAAAAAAAATGTATGCTTCAAATTATTTCCTCACTAATATTTACTTAGAGAAAAACTGAAATTGGCCAACATCAAAATCAGCAAGTCAGACCTGTATAAAAATTTAAAATCAGGACCAACTTAGAAAATGCAAACTAAGTTATGACCTTACAGTTTTCAGTTAAGTGGTTTATGTTATTTTTTTGATGATTGACAAGTTCTAGTAGTTTTTGTTGTCTTCAGTTAAATAAACAGACCTTTTTGCTGTTTTGTCAGGCACATTTCAGTGAAAAATGTGAAAAAAAGAATACATAAACTCAAAAATTAGTTTACCTTACTTTTCACAAAGTAATGTAAAATTTCAAGCTGAATAATGTTAAGGCAATGTCCTCTAACAATTGGATCCTCTTTGATCTCAAAATTTATTAGTTGCTTGATCTGAACTGCAGTAAAAAGGAATTTGTTCAATTAGTCAACAATACTGAAAAACAAATTTTGACTACAGCAACACTGCATGGAATTATTAAAGCCAGAGGGGATTCAATTTAACAGTCAAACAGGTGATCTTTTTTTGGATTTTTGCTTGCATTAAAATTCACTGCCTTTTTTGTATTCTTGTTAAAGGTCAAGGGTCTGCTTCACGTTACTTCTTCTATACAAAACATAGTCTACATGCATACTCCTGCCTCCACCCTTATGGGTCACCTTATTTTCCCCTTTCTTTTGGAAATAGGTGTTTACAACCATTTCCATTCTATTGGCAAAATCCACCACCATCTGTCCTTCCTGGTTCCTTTCCTTGAGCAAACCTGCCCATCACTTCCTCATCTCTTCTGTTTCTTTCATCAACATGTTCATTCAGGTATGCTCTGATCACCACTCTCTCTTCCCTGGGAATACTTTCTGTTTCTTTATCTAGATCCTTCCAGAATTTATCTTTCTCCTCTACCTCACATCCAACCTGTGGTACGTAACCACTGACAACATTCAACATTTGACCTTCCACTTCTACCTTCAGTCACATCATCCTATCTGACACGATTTTCACCCCTACTAAATTCCTTTCAAACCCCTCTTTTAGGACTACCTCTACTCCATTTCTCTTCCTATCCACAGCACGGTAAAAAGACCTTAAACCCTGGCCCAATGCTCCGACCTTTGCTGCTCTTCTACTTGGTCTCTTGCTCAGATAAAATAGCTACCTTCCTTTTCTGCATCATGTCAGCCAGCTTTCTCCCTTTGGCTGTCATTGTTTCTACATTTAGAGTAACTTTCCTCAGTCTTACACTCTTGACTTTCCTGTTCTACCTCAGTCTCCTGGCACATTTCCTCTCTTCAACTAACAGTACCACAATTTTTGCGAGCAGTCTGTTTTTTTCCACCGCTGGTGGTCGTTGTCAATCTGGGCTTCAACTGGTCCCGTTTGGTCTCATTTAGACAAACTTGTATGTTTGTTTTGCAAACGTGGTGGTGCCAGATCTCCTTCCTGATGCAACCTTAAACATTTACCCAGGTATGGGACCGGTATGAGAGATGCACTAGCTTGTGCTCCCTAGTGGCAGGTTTAGGTCTTTCATTGTTTTTTGTGGTTCTTTTTGTCCCCTTGAATTTAAAATGCCTACTTATGGGAACTTTGACTCTTGATAATTCTGTGCTAATGCCAGACAGTTTTCCTTCTTTTGCACTTGCACCGGCTAGTTCTTATTTTCTTTAAAAAAGCTTACATTGTTTTGATATGTCGGCCAGAGTGATGACGCATGGGTGTTTGGAGATATGTTACGAGGATAACCAGACCAAAATGTGTACAATGTTCTAATTTCATCAGGTCTAGGGTAATCACTGAGCACTGTCAGGATGTGTTAATAGGTACATTGGCACAGACTACAAAAAAAAAACAATGAAGTGGACATCTTTATGAGAGTGAGTGTGTGTGTGCAAAAAGCAATTGCAATGATGGATTGCAACATGTGAGACTAAATGAAGTTTGCACATTTTCTTGACTCAAGGTCTTCAATTATACATGTCTTTGTATTTTCTCTTTGCTCCATTCTTCTGCTTTGTTTTCCCTTTATTCTGCTTCACGTCTTTCTTTTGTCCATTTCCTCACACCTTTCACTGAAATATTTTCCTTCCTCTATGTTTCCTGTCTCACATGCTCTTTTTCATGTTCAACCACCACTCACACCTGCTGTGATTTGACCTCTCGGTGCCTCAATTCATCCATTTGTCTTTTCTTTTAAAATGTTCTTTGTTTTGTTGCCTCCTATCCTCTGTGTACGCCTGCCCTTTATTTATCTTTCCATCTCTTTGGCAACACATTTTGCCTCCTTTTTCTTTTTTGCTCTTTTATACTGTACTAACCCCTCCCTTTGAAATCTGTTACTGTGCCTCTCTTAACCTCACATGTCTCCTTTGCTTAACCCCAATCTCCTTATTCTTGTTACTTTGGTGACCCTAAACTCTTTTCTCTTCTCCATCCTTTATTTCCCCACTCTCACTTGTCCTGTCTCCCAATGCTGATAACCCTTCTTTATTACTTCTTGTTCCCTGTATTTTATTTTCTCCTTGCCCCTGTCTCTCTCTGTCTCTTCGGCCTACAGACGTATTTACCCCCCAGACGACAAGCTGCTGTTGGAAAAGTATGAAAGCCTGCTCTCGGCCGCCTTTCAGACCTTCCTCGCCGGGCGAGCTGCCTCACTTCAAAAGGAAATGAATAATCCTCTGAAACGAATGAAGGCACGTACATCAGTGGCTGACTGTCACGGACACACACAAACACACACCAAATAATCCTGCAGAGATTCACACCTGAACATATACACACAGCATTCAAACGATTGCAGACAAAAAGAAGAGCAACACACACATTTCTATTAAGATTCTGCCCACAGAGACGAATGAGGATGTGCAAATAATGCGGGAAACGTCTTACAGTCCTTGATTTTTGTTCGAATGTTTGACAATATGTAGGAAGGAAAAGCACAATATGTGCTACTGTCCTACTGTCATTCATACTGTCGCTTCACAAATATTTATTGTATTTTGCATAAAGTTTTAATAGAAAATAAAATCCCACAGAACAATGTGATATTTGTTTCTTTTTTTAGTTCGACACTCTTCACTTTCTATCTGGTCTCTTTCTGTATGTTTCACATATTTTTGTTCTCTCTGACAGTGTCGGTTCTGAGTGGATGACAGCTGTTGCCCACTCATACTGTTTATTATTCCATTTTTGTTTAGATTTCAACATTTAACATAAAGATAAAGTGTTCACACATGCATTCAAAAGATTTATGCGGTTTGCAATAACTAAACAGGGTTAAGAGTCAATGTATGAATAGATTGTACATGACATAGGCTTTCAGTGGCACAAGGAATGTAGCTTCTGCCTAACAATATAGGTGAAGGTGTGAAGACAAACATTAAAATGAAAAACAAAATGACTGAAAGATACAATCATTGTTCAAATTGTAGAGTATGATTGAGAAGGTAGTTGCATAGTAAAGAGAAGATAAAATGCTTAAATAAATGCTTTGGCCCTTTTCCTGTAAAAAAATATTTTTGAAAGACTAGCAATTCAAAAAAGGACTTTTAGGACCAATTTTCTGTCATGTCAGTTTATTTGTTTATTAGGAACAAAACAACGACACTAAAAACACACAGAAAGCATTGTGACTTGTTTCAATATGCTGAAGATTAAAGCAACGACAGGATGCAGATAAAAATGAAAAACAAAAACAACAAAAGACTTAATTACTTTAGAAAAAAGTATCGATGCTATAAATTCATTTCTAATCACCGTCATGTACAGGTATTGCAACTTTATAAACTGACCCTTAGCAGTTTGCTTTTATAGAGATATGGTCTATTATCTAAGAATCTCTGCAGATAAACTTAAGAGATTTCAATCGAAGATTAAGCTGAACCCAAAGACCCAGATTTTTAATTTAGCCAGCTAAGAGATGTGGATTTTGTTCAAAGCAGTAAGGTAAGGAAGAGTAACTCTGCTGTTTCCTATCTACTCACACAATCATGAGTGACAACTGAACTGTCCTCTTTAAAAGGGACAAAGTGTGTGATACTAATCTAGACCATTTATGAGAAAGAAGGCAGGTTCCTGAAGTTCAGCACAATAATCATCACACCATGAATATTTCATTTTAAACAGATATTTCCTTGTGTTTTTTAAACATTATGTGTTGCTTTCATTTACTTTCTTGCATTGATTTTAGTACCACACATTCACAGTGAAGACAAAAAAGTCATCTTGAGATATTGGTAAGCTCAGTTTGTACTGTTTTTTGTGTTTGAATAGTGCTTCATGTTCGATTGTAGTGAAGGTTCAGTTTCTTTCAGGATTGTCATTGTTCAAAGCATATTTTTGCAAACACATTTTTTTGCATTAAAAATAATTGTGGACTCAATAATGAATTTTGTTTTGTAGTCGAAGGTCTTTTTGATGTCTTAAACAAGTTTTTGATTGCAGTCTAGATTTGATTAAATTTGGCATGATTAAATGAAAAAAATTATACCATTTATGAACAAATCAAATGAGTATTAAAAGATGTTTACTGGCCACAAGTTGCCATTATGACATATGCTTAAACTGCTATTTGCTTGTGGTTAAAAGTTGTAAGTAAAAAAAAACTATTTATATAGCACCTTTCAAGATAGAAATTACAAAGTGCTTCGAGAAACACAAAAATAAAACAGAGAATAAAACACAAATTTAAACAAAAGCAGATTTAAAAAAGGTAAGTTTTTAGCTGAGCTTTAAAGGAGGAGTCTGCTGATCTTAAATTCAAAGGAAGAGAGTTCCAAAGCCTTGGAGCCACATACAAAAAAGCTCTGTCTCCTTTAGTATTTAACTTTGTATGAGGAACAATGAGCATGCTTTTATCACAGGATCTCAAAGTCCTGACAGAGTGTAGAAATGGAAAAGTTCAGAAATGTAGTGTGGTGTCTGCAGAGCTCGCCAAGTCAAAACCAAAATTTTTAATTTCACTCGGAAATGAACCAGGAGCCAATAAAGTTGCATTAACAGTGGAGTTACATGCCAAAACTTTGAAGATCTAGTCAGGAGCCTGGGAGTAGCATTCTGCACAGACTGTAACCGGTCAAGAGAGGTTTTAGTTAAACATGTATACAACCCATTACCATAATCTAAACGAGATGAAACAAAAGCATGAAGTAAAATTTCCATTTCTGAACAAGATACAATGGGGCTGAACTTTGCTATATTTCATAGATGGTAGAAACTGGAACGAACCAAAGATTTAACATGATGATCCAGTGTAAGACCACAATCAAATGTTATCCCCAGGTTTCTAACTGAAGATTTTGCCAGACTACCAAGAGGCCCACTGATCTGCTTTATCACTGGAGTTATTATTTCTGGTGAAAAGATAACTTGATTTTTCTTCATTTAACTGAAGAAAACTCTCAGTCATCTAGCTCTTAATTAAATCCAAACATTTCAGTAAAAGGCACGCTTTTGTAACATCATTTGGAGAAAACCAGATGTACAACTGTAAATCATCAGCATAACAATGATAGGAAATATCCTCAAAAGATGACAGGATCAAGCAAATAAAGCAGAAACAACAATGGCTCCAAAACAGAGCCTTGCGGAACACCAAAAGGAACAGAACTGTACTACTGTAAGTAGATGAAGCCCAAATGGTTGATCTGTCAGATAAATAGGAGGACAACCATTTTAAAGCAGAACCTGAGCTACCAGCACAACTCCTCAGTTTAACAGAGTCGAATGATCAACAGTATCAAAAGCTGATGACAGGTCCAACAAAAGCAGAACAAAACAATTTCCTTTATCACACTGCATTAAAATGTCATTTGAAACTCTGAAGACTGAATTATTCTTCAATAAGACGTGAGACAGTGGGTTGATGATTGCACAATTTCAGCGTGTCTTTTCCTGACTGGTATAAATGAGCTGAAGACACCGTAGGCCAGAAATGATCATAAATCCTTCCTCTGCCCTCCCACAGCTCATATAAAATATAAAACCTACAATAACGATGGCCGGATAGTGTTTTTTTTTCAACTCAACATCAGTGTTAAGTTGAGTGAAGTAGAGACGTTTTTTTTTTGGTGACAAACACCAAGAATATAATGAAACCCCAACTAAAAATTTGCCCATTTGTTTACAGTTTTCTAGTAATTTTAAGTCGCCGACTAGTCTCCAACATTTGCAGCTTGGTAAGATACAAACTTTTGCAATTCCATCAGTAAGTCTGAAACATATTAGTGCCAATATACTTTCAAATCTATAATATAAACCATGTCACAATTCATTTGATCTAAACCCAACCACTTACACAACATAAATTAAAACTGAACCTAACAAGTTTTATGTCTAACATTTATATTAGTTCATGTTCATGTGCCACAAAGTACATCATCTAACCTGTACTTTTGTGGAAGCCAGAGGTCATTTGCAAGCAAACAATCAACATTTCTATCAGGTCTGGCAGGTTTTGCACCAAAAACACTTAGCTTGTCTGCTTTTGTTTGCTTCTCATCGTCAATATGAATTGAAAAATGTCACGTTCTGTCACTGTATCAAAGAAAGTAAAGTCTGTGTTGTATTCCTAGAAATAACATGTTGATTGACTGCAGAGCAGCCTCTTGCTTTCAGCTGCTGTTCTACAGACATCCCAGTGATGAGTTACATGGTTTTCCAAAGTGTTTGCATCACCCTTCTCCCCACTTTCATTACAGTTAGGTTGAAAGGTATGCATCAGATTGTTAGGTCTGTTGTTAGCTACGTTTTTTTCCCCCTGACTTCTCAGTTGCTATCTTTCCATTTCACCACTTTATTTTTTATTTTCAAATGAATACTAAATCTGAAAAGGAAAATGTCAAGCTGTCACTTGCTCAGAAGGCCTGTGGTTTTCTGTCATGAACATAAAAAAGTACACAAAAGTGAAAATGTTGTCTTTGCAAACTTCTGTCACAGAAAATGCTTTCAAAGAGGCAAGTTCAAAAAGTTCATAGACATGGCATGGATATTAAAATCTGTATTCTAACTAGGTTTCATTTCCTAAATGAACTTTCAAACACAATACATTTTAAAAGGAGTACTCAGCTAAAATAAATCAAAACTGTATTGGTGGTTCTCACAAATCATACTGCGTTCTGCAAGAATGTGCCCTTTGTAGTTCAATATAATTTACACTTTTTCAGAAGTGAAAGACAGTACAATTGCAAGAAAATACTAAGAAGTTGCCTATTATTGGCTTAATGCAAATAAAATTAAAGATCATTAAATTTTAAAATGCTGAACATCTACATTTGTTTGTTTCTTCTGCCTGACCAGTGCCACATTTAATGCAGTATATATACAGTACATTCATCTATCCATTTCACCCTGGACAAGTTGCAAATCTATTACAGGGTCACATAGAGACAAATGAGACAAACAAATATTCACATTCTCACAACAATTTTGTAAATGTCATTTTTATTTCATCTACATTTTCTGTGTGTCAAGTTTGTTTTTCTTCTGTGCTGTAAAGTAAGTCTAAACATTCCTGTAACCCACTTTAACAAAGTAATGGGCCGCCAGTAAATATTAACCACCATTGGTGTGGAAGCTTTCACCTCATAAAAAGGTTACATAGCTGGCAGCAGACTTTCATTGAGTCAGAATACCTGTTATTTGTAAATATTTCAACAACCTCTGGCAAAAATTATGGAATCACCGACCTCGGAGGATGTTCATTCAGTTGTTTAATTTTGCAGAAAAAAAAAGCAGATCACAGACATGACACAAAACTAAAATCATTTCAAATGGTAAATTTCTGGCTTTACGAAACACTAAAAGAAATCAAGAAAAAAAAAAAAATTGTGGCAGTCAGTAACAGTTACTTTTTTTGCCCAAGCAGTGGGAAAAAAATATGGAATCACTCAATTCTGAGGAAAAAATATAGAATCATGAAAAACAGACAAACAAAAAAACACTCCAACACATCACTAGTATTTTGTTGCACGACCTCTGGCTTTTCTAACAGCTTGCAGTTTCTGAGGCATGGACTGAATGAGTGACAAACAGAACTCTTTATCACTCTGGCTCCAACTTTCTCTGATTGTTGTTGCCAGATCAGCTTTGCAGGTTGGAGTCTTGTCATGGACCATTTTCTTCAATTTCCAAAGATTTTCGATTGGATTAAGATCCGGATTATTTGCAGGCCATGACATTGACCTTTTGTGTCTTTTTTTCAAAGAATGTTTTCACAGTTTTTGCTCGATGGCAGGATGCATTATCATCTTGAAAAATGATTTCATCATCCTCTAACAAACATTCTTTCAATTGATGGCATAAGAAAAGTGTCCAAAATATCAATGTAAACTTAAGCATTTATTGAAAATGTAATGACAGACATCTCCCCAGTGCCTTTACCTGACATGCAGCCCCATATCATCAATGACTGTGGAATATTGCATGTTCTCTTCAGGCAGTCATCTTTATAAATCTCATTGGAACGGCACTAAACAAAAGTTCCAGTATCATCACCTTGCCCAATTGCAGATTTGCGATTCATCACTAAAAATGACTTGCATCTAGTCATCCACAGTCCACAATTGCTTTTCTTTAGCCAATTGTAACCTTGTTTTTTTCTGTTTAGGTGTTAATGATGGCTTTCGTTTAACTTTTCTGTATGTAAATCCCGTTTCCTTTAGGCGGTTTCTACAGTTCGGTCCAGCTTCCTCCCAATCGTTCCTCATTTGTTTTGTTGTGCATTTTCTGTTTTGGAGACATATTGCTTTAAGTTTTCTGTTTTGACACTTTGATGTCTTCCTTGGTCTGTATGTTTGCCTTTAACAACCTTCCCATGTTGTTTGTATTTGGTCCAGATTTTACACACAGCTGACTGTGAACAACCAACATCTTTTGCAACGTTGCGTGATGATTTACCCTATTTTAAGAGTTTGATAACCCTCTCCTTTGTTTCAATTGACATCTATCGTGTTGGAGCCATGATTCATGTCAGTCCTCTTGGTGCAACAGCTCTCCAAAGTGTGATCACTCCTTTTTAGATGCAGACTAACGAGCGGATCTAATTTGATACAGGTGTTAGTTTTGAAAATGAAAATTTACAGGGTGATTCCATAATTTTTTCTTCAGAATTGAGTGATTCCATAATGTTTTCCCTCTGCTTGGTCTAAAAAATTACCTGTTACTGACTACCATTTTTTTTCTTGATTTCTTTTAATGTTTCTTAAAGCCAAAAAGTTGCCATTTGAAATTACTTTAGTTTTGTATCATGTCTGTGATCGGCTTCATTTCTATAAAAACAACTGAATGAACATCTTCCGAGGCTGGTGATTCCATAATTTTTTGCCAGGGGTTGTATAAAGCAGGGTAAAGTGTAATTTTCTTGTGAAAATTATCATAATATAACAAAGTTCAAATTTGAGTTTTTAACTCTTTATGGCTTCTTATACAAGTTGGTTCAAGCAAATATAGTTGCCTTGTTTTCAAAGTTTTTACCCTCAGTACTATAGAGCTTTGATGCTTTTTAATGTGTGTGTTATTTTCAATATGTGTGCTATTTAAAATAAGCTTTGCAGTAGATAGTTACATGATTCAAGGAAACCAACAAATATCAATATATGTACTGGGGTTTAAACTGTTAGACCCAGTTTACTGATTTATTTACGGGTGAGTTAATGGATAATGACAATGTTGTGAATTTATAACAACAATGTAAAAAACTCATCTAAAAAGCTAAATCACTTTCATATAACAATAAAAATTGTTTAACACAAAACTGGTGTACCTGATTTTACACTGGTTTTCTTGAATCAGAGGTGCAGCATGTAGCACAACTTTCTTGGTGTGCGATATAGTGGTTCCTATTTTACAGGCTCTGAGCATGTTTTAACACAGATTAGGTCTTCCAGATAAGAAAATATAGCCCAGTATACATATGTGCCCACAAATCAACGCTGTGAGTTATGAGATAAAAAAACAATCACTGAATTTAAGCAGGAAGTTGAAGCCTGTTAGGTCTCATTGTCGAAAGACATTAAGACCCTTCTTAATAACTGCCATCTGGAAAAACTTCACCATGCCACTGAAAACTATAATGCTTTTTTGTTGTACAAATTCAGCTTCTTTTGAAGTTAATCTTTTTACTATTTTTAATTGAAGAATTATTTGTTTTCTGGGACCTCACGTGACAATCACAGTTTAGGTACCCTGTTTGAAGTCAAATTTTTTTATTTATTTAACATTTTCTAATCTAACCTATTGTCTGTATGCTTTAATGCATAGGAGGAAGATATACTGGATCTACTGGAGCAATGTGAACTGGATGACGAGAAGCTGATGGGCAAATCCTCCCGGCAACGAGGCCCAAAGGTGGGTGAAAGGGAGAGAGGTAGGGAGACGAAGAGCAGAAAGAGAATAGGGTCCAGATGCCTCATGGGACCTAAAAAAGTGTCAGAGGAGAAGGGATGCCGGTAGTCAGATGCCTGGAGCTAACGCTCACAGAAAGCACACCGGACGTGCTTCCTAAGAAAAAAAAAAAAAAAAAGAGAAGGAGTAGCAGTTCTGCAAAGACTGAAGAAGAGCCTAAAGAAGAGACCCAACTCCCCAAGGGGACAACTGTCAGACTTTCTCCCTCGTGCTCTTCCTGCTATCTTTCCTTCTGTCTATCATCCACTTTTCTGTCGCTCTGTCACATCCACCTATAAGCCCCCTCACAATTTCTTGCGACAGTACATTACTCCCTCCATCACCTTGCTTCGCTCTCTTCCATTCACCCCTCTATCCCTTTCTTTCTCTGTACATGTACATCCATTCCCCACTTGAGGGCCAAATTGACGGGAACGCTCGAGGAATACGTTAGAGACCAGACGTCGAAGTTCAGCACTGCATTTGTGAGGTCTTTGCTGAAAGTGAAGACTTGTTCATACACAATCACTGTTGTCCAGAATAATTTGAGACCCGTCAGTTTCGATGTTGTAAAGCGTATGGAGGGAGACGTCGATAACATGGGAAAGAAAAGTGCTGTGACGGCTAGATTCACTCCTCAGGGTGCGGCGCTCACAAGCCATCTGCTGAAGCTGAACCAACAAGTATGTGAAAGTTTAAAGTGTGGATTGAGGCAAAAGATTAGAAACTGGATTCTGTCGGAAGTACAATGTTTGTTAGAGCTAAATATAATATTCAGGCAGAGAGGAATAAAGGTTGAGAAAGTGGAATGTTTTTACAGCCTTAATAGTTTGAACTCCACATCCTAATTTTGATAACTGCAGGTACTCTTGCTCTCTTTATCTATCCTTCTTTTAGCTCCTTATTTAGGCTCCTTGCCGTTCTCACACACACATCTCCCCTTAATGCATCCAAAATTTCATCTCATTTTTACAGTCTGATCTTTTGTCTTTGCCTTGCTCTCCACTGTTTAGTCACAGTCTGTTCTTGTATCCTTTTTATCCCCTTTTATGTCTAGAATCTCTTTCTCTTGGTGTTCATTTCCGCCGCTCTCGATCTATTCAGTTTCTCCTTTCTGTTCCTTTTTGCTGCCATGCTGAGATTCACCTTGCCCCTCCTCTTCATGTCTCACCTCATCAATCTGATGTTCCCATCTCCCCTCTTATTCTCCTCTCATGTATTTAATCTCTCTGTCTCTATCCTCGTCTATCACTCACCCACACAGCTACCCAGCGGTGACTGTGTAAGCCCTGTGATCACTTCCTGCTTATTAATTTGAGTGGCCTGACAGCACTGCCCGAGCTGAATGCTGAATAACAGATGTATAAATGCTTTATGTATGTTATCAGCTCATGTCTTTCCAGGATATGAGATAGACCAATATAATTATTGGTATACTTGGAAAAAAAGTAACTTCATTCACTATACTTGAACTTACAAACATAAGCGTTTTCACCTTGTTGCTTTTAACAAAACTGCCCTGTCAAAGAATCACCCAGTGATATCACATCCTATATACTGTATATGCAGTTATGTTCTTATTCATCTATAGAAGCATATATGCTAATGTATGAATAAAAGGTTTCACCTTGAATTTATAATGTACTTTACCATGACTTTACCATGACTTTAAGAATTTGTTGAAGGTTAAAGGATGGTCATGTTAATTTTAGTGTTACAATGCTTATAAAGCAACATACTGCCTGACTGGCACCTGGTCTCCTGTGACAAATGCTCACAGACTTAACGTGATGCTAGGCCAACATCAACTCAGTTCATCATGTTCATTTATAAGGGTGTGTGAATTAGAGGTTGACCAATTGATCCGTCTGCTGATTAATTAGTTTAGTTTTTGCTATTTTTAAAATAATCAGCATCCAAAAGTCCTAAGCATACCAAGTCAATTAAAAGGCAGGCATATCTGTTGGTAGAACAGCAATTTTACACTTGACTCTGTGCACTTGCGTCAATGTGCTTCCTGTGACAGGGGTGTTGTTTATGGCAGGGGTGCTTTTTTTGACACACTAGCAAATCCAAAAGAAAGTTACCTGGGATACTGTGATAATTTTACACTTTATTACCATTCTTTACAGTCTGTGGGTACTAACCAACGTCGTCACCTCAATGAAATCATCACTGGTGGCCCGTGTAGTTTGTGCAGCAGGCTGTGTAATAACATAAAACTGTGTTTTGGTGGTTTGTGTTTCTATGGTGTTTCTGAGTAAACATCGGAACATTATGCAGTTCCTAGTATTGATTATTGCACACCCTGTTCAAAGCAATAGCCCATTTATTTTAAATCACCTTTTTGTTTTACATAATATTGTAAGATATTAAATGGCTATATTTAAGGGCCAAATGCCAAAGAATAAATCAACTTCATATATCGACCGTGAACTGTCCTGATTTTTACAAACTGCCCTTGACAAAAAAAACTTCCAGCATACATACACATACTGGTACTCTAGTGAGTTTGCACTGGGATTGAAACATTTAGCTAAAGATTTTTTTCCAGTCTGAAATAATTTAGCACATTTAACACATTTTGCAATAAGGAAGCTAATTAGGTTAGTTCAGAAATGTTTATGTATGCATCGAAATTTCTACATTCTGGCCCTTAGATAATTAGATAGAGGATGTGCTTCATATCTGCGTATGTGTGTGTCCTTGCCAGCCTTTGACCACCATGCCAGAATGCAGTCAGACGCCAAGACGTCAACGACCAGATTACCTGGCTGACTTCACCAGTGGCAGCAGCGCCAATAGTTCCTGCTCCTCTTCAGATGAAGATGAGCAGGACAAGAGGATGAAAGCTGGAAAAGGAAGACACGGAGAGAAGAGAGGAGAAAAAAAAGTTTCTTATGACCTTGGCGAGAGCAAAGACAAGAACTTGGTTGAGCGCTCAGGTAGGTGAAAGTGTTTGGGAAGTCTTTATTAGGTAGGCAGAGTGTGGGGTTTTGACAGTGATCTTGTTTCCTATAAAAGGTTTTCTTTTCTTTGTTTTATGTTGGCTTACTTTTCCCAGGAAACTATGAACATTTGTAAAATTTATTGAGGAATACCCAAACCATGCATTTGAAATAAACATTGAGGATGATTTAGAAAACTTCAAATGATGCAGTTCTTTTGTGTCCAAGAAAATTTTAGCTAACACAGAAAGTTTGCTAAGTGACTCTGTTCTTTTTTTTTTTAAGACGAGACATTCTTTATGCAATAATTTTAAAGAAAATGGTTCACACCTTGAGAACTTACTTAGGTTCAACAAAAGTTTTTTTTATCTTTGAAACATTTTGTACACTTTTTACCTGCTACACAAAAATTGATAAGCTGAATAATGACATTTTGCCTATTTGATTCTTTAATCCAAAGGATTAAACCAGTGTCAAACTGTCACACAACCATTACCTATAACCCAAGCCATCAAGCTATACTTGTTCCATATTTTTCAAATTACATTATACTGTTAGTAGGCCTGTCATAATAAAAACAATTCTAGACAATAAATTGTCTCAGAAATTATTGCAATAAATGACAATATTGTTTGGAGACCATTTTAAGCTAATATAATGATCACATTCCCCCCTTAAGAAGCTTACAGAAGTTAAAGAAATTTACGAATATACCAAAAGTTACCGACTGACTTGAACCATAGAGTTTAGAAAAAAAAGTACACAACAGCTGCTGAAGCTGTAACATCACTACCCACCTCCTCTATCCAAGCCAACACAATTTGTTCTGTATGTTTCTTCATAAAATAATTGTGATCACCCACATGCAGCTTACGAAGTTTATGGAAGTTTACGTAATTTATGTAGTGTAAAAAAAACTCTACAAACCCAAGGTTTTGGCACGATGCCCTGAAGGTGTCTTGAGGCGTCGCCAGCTGAAAGAAGACATTGGAAAATTGACACTCCAATAGGTAAATATCTGACATGAGAGTTCATTCCTCTCTTCAATAAGGACCAAAAAAGAGGGAAACACAAAGAAAACAAACAAGCAGGCAAATTAAAATTATCAACCTAAACTTTTTTATTAACTTAATTTAAATTTATCATGTGATTAATTGGTTTATTGCCTAACCCAACAGGCCTACTTCTTTAAAACTTTTAGATTAAACATACTAAATAAAACAAAGTCTGACGTGATGAATAGATATGTTTTTTTTTTCTTTGATCAATTATGGTCTGATGTTGGGGTGCATTTGATGAGACGTCCAGTCTTGGGAAGTCTGGCAATTTTCTTGAATGTTGTCTTTTTGAAAAATAATTGTTTTTGCTCTATAACTCTAAATTGTTTTTATTGTAGACAATAAATAAATAAATAATAAAATAAAGAGTGATGAGTAGAAACACTTGCTTCATTAAGATCATTGTTTTGTTGCTCTTGTCTTGTTGTCAAACCAACAAAATATCTGAATTTATCAAAGCGCTTTCATTTTTTTATGATTCATTAATTCTGGTTGGACCAAAGTCATTTTATTGATATTTCTTGAAACATCA
Organism: Cynodonichthys magdalenae; assembly: GCA_031762555.1. NCBI lineage: Eukaryota > Metazoa > Chordata > Actinopteri > Cyprinodontiformes > Rivulidae > Cynodonichthys > Cynodonichthys magdalenae. The sequence continues at coordinate 13,058,488 of JARVJO010000227.1, read as the reverse complement.
AATCTTGAAATTGAATGATGTCTTTCCTTTTTCACCTTAACTTCAAGTGTTCATAAATCTTTTTATGTGATTGTTTAATGACTGAATAGATAAAGGGGATAATTTTCTTGCATTTTAAATTTTATTTAAAACAAATAATTATAGCATTTATTTATTTAGAGTAAAGATCATAGTTGCTGAGTTTGTAGGTAAATTAATGTTCACATGTCATAGTGGAACCACCTTTATAAAATGCTGAAGCTAAATTTATGAACACAGCAGTTATGTTGAATAAAAGGTGAAGGTAGGCACAGTAATGAATAGAAACTGAAATTTGATTGAAAAAAGAAGCAGAAAGGCCTTTTTGTTGGCTACCTTGAAAATACCTTGGGGTTTATGTTGAAAAATCCTGTTTTGTAGTGAGAGTGATAAGCCTTCCTTCAATTCACATTAGTCGCATGCATCAACTCACTTCAAGCTGTCGCAGGCAAGAAAGAGAGGATCTTTTCGAAGCGGTCTACCAACTGACCTTGAATAGGAAATTCACTGGTTGCACTTTGGGTTGAGGTTTATTGCTCACTAGAGATGCATTAGCTTATTCCATTTGCCACAAAATAAAGAAAAAGCCAAACTTTTTGTTACAGTATCTTTTTGTGTTTTTGTATGCATGTGTGTGCTGAGTGAGAGAGCAACCTTGCCAAGTCCTTCTGTATACCAAGCCACCAAAGGACTGCTACAACTAAGCCCTGTAATGCTCACATTTGGCAATGGTTAAACCTTGGAAGATTCAGGAGTCACACACACACACACACACAAACTTGAATGCTTGCTTGATGTTGCACACACTAATACATTGGCCTGTAGACAAGCTGGAACAGAGTCAAGGGTGAAAGAGAGAGTGTCACTATGTATTTTCTACTTCACTTTCCATGTCCTTGCATCTGTTTGTCTAATGTGCCTGAGACAGAGACTCTTTAATCTACCCCTCAACCAAACACAAACCAGACTAAGGTTTAGTTTCTGGTTCTGACTACACATGCTGTGGTCACTAATAGCACAATGTTTGACCGCAGGGCCAGTGGGCTACAGTGCAGCTATGGGAGTTTTAATGCCACACTTCATCCTGTAACCCAGGTGCTGCATGAAACATAGCAGAATGTGTGATTGGAACACTGGCTCAAAAATGAAAAATCATGCTCCTGAGCTCTAACACACTCTCTTTTGTTGTGTCCTCTTTCTCTTCAGGTCGGATGCACTGGAAACCTCCATTGAAGTCACTCAAAACCAGCACTGCTCCGTCTGTGTCACCTACACTCTCTGGTCCAATCAGACGCTCCATTTCTTGCCCTCGCTCTATTGCCTCTCTTTCGTCACCCAGTGAGGTGCGAGCATTTTCCACCAGGCCTTCTCCTACAGTTCCCTTGGCAACGCCTCTTACCAGACCGAGCTCGGCCACACTTCGCTCTCATTCGCTGAGCCGCAGTAGCTCCGCCCACCGAGTACCTCACAGCAACAGCTTAGGAACGATCCACTCTAATATAGTAGGTTTCTTAAAACACAAGTTAAGTTTTACTCCCTTCAAAATTCAAATTATGTTGTCGAATGAAATGCAAAGCATTTAAACCTACACTAATCATGCTTTCATAATGTTACTTTTACCAGTTTTCCTTTGATCCACTACTCTAAACTGGCTTAACGAAATAATCAAGAATCAACTTCTATTCCCAGAGAGACAAATCAGTATTATTTTATTTTATGGCCATTTGTTGCCTTCTACCTACCTCCTCTATTTCAACTGTTTTGCATGTATGCTTGTCTAAGAAAACATGATCAAAAATTGGAAGCCAGAATAATTGCGAAGAAAACCAAGTGAAATCTAAGTTAAAAAGGTTTATTCTTTAGTTTTTAAAAAACTCCATCTCATTGCTTAGAGCCACTGTCTGTGTGTATGGACCTGAGTCTTATCAGAACCAAAACAATGACTCCTGAATCTCCTGATTCTGCTGCTGGCTATGCTAAAGACCCCACAAAATCTTAAGTCTTATGTGTACCTAACATAACCCAAACATCCTGGTCAGACCCCTGGGGTACCTTTTACATCAGCATTGCTACATTGGTATGTCAACAAATTCTTGTTTATCCTGTTGAGGAGGAACACATTACATAGAAACATACTGAATCTCTTCCTGTTTAAAATAAATGACTAATTGATCAGAAAGTGTAAAATATAAGACTGTATCTAAAATTCAGTTATTCAGTCACAAAATTGCCTTCAACTCCCTCTCTTGACAAAAATATGTCAATACAAAACTAAGTATGTAATATGTAAACAGCTGTGCATCACAACAGCATATTTGTAAACATTTCCCAATGACAGAAATTAAATTTTTTATTTCACCCAGACAGCCACTTCAGATTTGTTCAGATTTGCAAACACATTTATTCCCTTTCCTTAGGGTCCTTAATGCTGTATCCATACCACGGTTGTCTTCTGGGAGTAGGTTTTACATCCTCATTCTCAGTTGACAGGTTGGGTTCTCCTGGTGGAGAAGAAGGGAGGTCTGGTCCTTCTCCTGTTGCAGGCTGGGTGAAATCCTCTTGTGGTTCTTATATTTGTGGTGCTAAGTAGAAGTCCAGTCATGGTTCTGGTTCTGCAGAAGACTCCTTGTCATTCAGCTGAACTTCATGTTACATTTCTGTTTCAGTCGGCTGTAGTTGTCCTTCAGGCTACTGAGATATTAGCTGATTACTCTCATGTCATCTGTCTTTAGCATGATGTTGTTTCACTGGTTTAAGAAATAGGCCATATTCGAAGCCAGCAATTCAACTTCAGACAAATTCAAAGTTAGTCCATCTGCATTAAACAGATGTTTTCACTGCCAGAAAATACTGACATTGTCAATAAAGGCTACAGAGTTCTCTTCACTGCCATTTTTGGGCTACCTATAAAGAGTCTACTAAAATTTCCATCACCACCTCAAATTGTAGATATGGGCCCACTGATGAGTACCTCCATCTCTAGATCTTTAACCTTATTTAGTAAGTGAATGATATCCTTTTTCAAGATCTCTGATTGCCACCACATGATGAGCTCCCATGTGGAAGACAAGCTTTTTAGAGGTAGATACTCAGCTGTGATTTCCAGTATCTATTATTAGCAAAGCTAAGAACCTTGGCTTTTTTTCTTGTTTCAAAAGCATTTAATCTCATCTGCAACTTTGTCATCTATCAGCATTTCTTGGTTTGTGGCAGTCCAAACTCATTTTAGTTATGGGCTGAATCTGGTCTCAGATCTCTCATTGGCATCAGAAAATAAGCTTTGTTCTAACTCGTAAATTTCTTCAAGTGGCACTGTTATCTTTAGTTGCTTTGATAACAGTCTGCTGTTGTCTTCTCCTTGGCATGGAGGAGAAATTTCTCTGTAGAACCGACCATTCTATTTCGTCCAAGTGTTGAATTTTTCCCAAGACCATTTTTTGGTTTTGTGCCAAAAAAATTCAAGGAAGGCCCACTTCTCGATCCACTTCCATTCTCTCTGATTACCAAACACAGCCTTCTCACTGTTTTGTGGATGTGGTGTCTCATTCAAAACATTCATTCCTTCTAGATGATGAATCTTAATTTCCAACTCTACTACCTTTTGGAGAAGCTGCCTGAAATCTTCTTTGAAAAAAATGATTACTTGGCTGTCCTCTGTCTCAGCAGTTGATGTCCTACAGCAATCTCAGCTTCTTTGATAGCAGTCAAAAATAAAAATCAAAAAATCACCCAATCACGTCGGGGTCACCAAAATTGTTAGAAAATTATGTTATTTACTGAGTAGGCAAGAACGAACTAAAAGACAGATTCAGATTTTAGACTTGGTGGTTTAATTGCAAAAAAAAAGTCATACACCCCCTTTTAGCTGGACCAAATACTGACCGGTGTTCAAGTCTTGAGGTATTTGGCCCTGAACCGCAGTGCAAGGAATGTTTTAACTAATCTGTCCGTTAAAAAGTACAGTGAGATGACCCATATCATGAGTCACTCAGAGCAGAGCACACACTATTATTTAGTCAGAGTTTAATCACAGTACAAAAATAGTTCAGGCATCTCAATGAAGAACAAAAATGTGTAGTGCAAGAATCAGTGTTAAACAGAATAAATGTTCTTTTATAAAAACTGCAAGATGATGAATAAAATAAAAGAAAGCAGAATTAAGATATGTCACTAAAATCAGAACAAATGAAGACATTTATTCAGAGCTTTTGTTGGCTTGATCGTATTTGCTAGTTGAATGCTGGAAGAAGTCATAAAAATACTGTATTTGAAAGGACATTTTAGATGTTTGTTTTCCGGCTGCTCCATTCTGCAGGGATTGCCACAATGTGTGAACTTGCATGAACAATTTGGCAATTGTTTTATGCTGGATAGTCTTCCTGACATTTTATTATCATTGTTTTGTAACTTGATGCTTATTTGTATTCATTTTAAGGGTGATCCATTGATAAATCTAAGAAGTAAAGAGCAGGAGGCTGAGCTGGTGCGTCAAACGCTGTCTGCGCTCATTGCCATGCGGATCAGGTTTCCTGGTAAAACTGAAGAGGAAGCTGAGGCTGTTTTGGATGAGGTGGGAACAGGATTTTTGCTGACCTTTGTTTTTGTTGTTTGTGTATTTCTGTACAGTTTTTAATTATGATAATTAGGTGTGTAATAAACAGGAAAATAACCACTGGAGGAAAGAGGAAAGTGTGAAAGAGTTTAACAAAAAATAAAATTAAGACATGGATTCCACTTGTTACCAGATGTGGTCACCCTGTGGGTTGACATGCTAATTTTAATTCTCAATAAGAGAACACAGGGACATTTGGGCCCTGTTAAACATGAATAATTTCTGTAAACATTAGCATTTTACCTATTAGTCGGTTCCCCACCACCCTTTTGTTTTAATTGTTAGCTTCTCTTTTTCTGCAAAGAAACTGCTATTTCATCTGTATTTACATGTTTGTAAGTGTCCTGTTGGCATAAATATTACTTACATTTGTGATTAAAAAAGTCCCCAAAAAGCAAACAAAAAAAAAGTTTTCTGTTGACAAAAATTGTATGCAATTGTTACCTGCAAATGCAGTACTGTTAAGGACCCATTAAACCCCATCCGAAACCGAACAATTGACGTGCAGTCACGTGGTTTGTTCGATTTCACACACACCTTTAGCTCCTGAGACACACCTCGCCGAGCTCTTGGGAAACCTCATTCCGCTGCAGTATACGTCACTGCATGTTTTTTTATATTTTAATTTTTTGCTGGAGTCTACACTAAACCTCTGCTTGCAGGTACAACAGTTGGATTCTGGAAGCGAGTAGTTTTTAAATTTATTTCTTTTTTTTTTTTAGCAAACAGATGACGCAAAATGCTTTCAGCATAAATACGCCTATGTACTTCTGACCAATCACACAGTTGTTAAGTTCTTATGCAAGGGAGGGGGGGCTGAAAAGTTCTCTCAGCGGGTTGTGACATGATGGGGTGGAAACTATTTTTGTCATGCAACTGCAACAATGAAAGCTGATTTCGACAGTTTGGATGGTGTTTTTTAACGCAGCTAATGATTGCAATGTTGTTATTCTAAGTGTACTACAAGCATCTTGTTTATGGAGTGAAATTACAGACAATGTCTAGATAATGTGAATTAATTTAAAAGAAAAAAGCAGAGGCTCCTATTAAATGACAGAGATTATACATTTACAAAAAAAGTACTGTACAAGCATCTTTCTACACTTATTCTGCCCTTCGTTAGAGCCACTGTTGTCCTCAAAAGGAGCCGTTCGTGCATTTTCATAGTGCGGAATGAGCAGAAACTAGCCAGTTGGTCTTCACAAGGACAAGTGACAAAAACATCCAGACTTTCAATGGAAAAACTTTGTTCTCAGAAGGATACATGTGGAATACACCCAAAGGAATAAACAAGAAGCTGGGTCAATTATTCTTCTGTGTCACATTTGAACTAAGGTGCAAGGTTCTTTTTTGCTTGGCTCCTCGATTTTTGAAATCGACAAGGGTAGATGCAGCAGAGGCGCTCCGATAACAGCAGGTAGACAGACAGCACAGTGACACTGTGGAGTGGACGAGTTTCTATTGGTGGGTTGAAAGTAAAGGACAGGGTTTTGGTTCTTTCCTTTAGTTTCTGTTTGAGGTAAACTAACACAACATAATTTATTGTGGCAAATCACAGTGTCCAGAATATTAAGAACAGTTTAGGAATGAACATAACATCTGGGTGTGCAAGGGCTGAGAAAGACAATTACCACAACACCTGTACTGATAACAAACACTAATGAGAGCACTGTAGAAACACAGCTGAGCGGATGCACCTGTACGGCAGATTCATTTTCTCAAGAGAGAAGTGTTCACTTGGCACAAAAACAATCTTTAGTATTTTTTGCTATGATTTAAAGTCTAGGTGTAATTGGACTAATGATGTGTTTTTTTTATCCGAGTAATTGCCTCCCTTATCTTCCTCTCAGAATCTCCTCCTTTTGTTGCTCTTACATCAATTGAAAGATGAAATGTTTAATGTGCTTTTTTGTTACATGTTAAGTGACTGTAATTTGTGTACATGTAAAACACAATGTGACAAATGAGCATGCAGCTTAGCAGGTGAAATAAAACGACTGAGTGATCAGTGATGCGCAACAGGAAAAGATTTCCTGCCTTGTTCTAGGCTCGTTATGAGATATTTTTAAAATGCAAAATCTGTACCGAACTACTGTGTTTTTGAGTTGAGTATATTTGTAATGCAAAATAAAATTTAAACAGTCAGTATAGGAAATATCCTTCTTTTTGGAGACATAAATTATTCCCATAATACAAATTAATAAAACTCCAGCAAGTAGTTATTGTTAGGAAATACCTACAGGAAATAAGAATTAAAAATAATAATAATTTTAAAGTAACTAAAATCCAGCTGTGTGCGTGTTTTGGTTTGTTAGTATACTCAGCATAATCAGAACCAGTTTGTAAACCCTGTTTGCTTGGATCTAGCACCATATGTGTCACTTACATGCAACAGCAGAGAAGTGCAGATTAAGTCAACACAACAACAGCAACAGTGCCTGTAGGTGCACAGTAATTCTAGTACTATAAGCAAGTGCATGGGCATATCTTGCACAGCTTTTGAACATAACAACATTCAAAAGGATTTTTTTGCCTAGATATTTCACGCAGAATTTCTTTCCTAAGATTCCGTTTTACCAGTTATGCTTGCAGTTAAATTCACCAATACATAGAAAGAGACTGAGGTTTTATGCTGGTTTTACATTTGACGATTAACCTAAAAGTTATTACAAAGCAATGCTTTAAATGCTTGGTTTTTAATAGTGTACGAACAAATGGCATTTGTTTGGTGATAGCAAGATAACAATACATTAAACACTGTCTCACCTCGTACCTTCCAATATTGCCCAGTTTGAAGTGCCAAATATTATGCAAGCATTGCAGCATTTTGTGTGTATATGTCCTGTTATAAGTAAACATGGAACATAGCGCTTTAACAAGGACTACTACGTGAAAACCTCAAAACAATGAAATGAACCGAGACACTAATCAGCAATGATACAAAGTCCATATAAGGATGTGATCTAATAATAGATATTCTAGAATGAGTTTGTGGAAAAGACCAAGATATTTGTCTTAAATTATTGAGCATTTAATGCCTTTAAAACTTTTATAAGTTAAACTATTCTCTTTGACAGTGATTAGTTGTACAAAAATAGCAAATTGAGAGCAGTGAATGTCTAATACTTAGTAACAACCAATCTTGATTAAAAGATGCATTTACTCTTATTTTGCACTGTAAGATTCTTTCTATTGTCTCTAATATGGCATAAATATAATATAATAAAATATAATATAATAAAATTCAGAATATTGCAGGCAAACCTGGTAAAGACTTTGCTAGTAACTGGCCTGTTAGTGGCCTTTAAGAATATGATTTAAATGTTTATAACATCATTATATACATTGTTTTATTATCAATGTTACTGCACAGATCCACGACAACTGGAAATACCATAAACCAAAAGTTGCATCTTATTGGCTGGTGAAGTTGGACACAACCAAACAACGAAAGGTGAGTTTCATAGAGGAATTCAAACCGCAATAACTAACTCCAGTTTGGTTTGTCTTTGTTTTGGAATCGTGTGTCGTTTTCTGCATGTGCGTTTATTCAAAACATCCAATTTTGTTTTTAGCATGTTTGTTTTATTTATATGAGATAAAAGTTTGCAGAAATGATTGCATTGCAACAAGTCTGCAGACAGAGGAATGGTTTTAACGTTATTTAGAGATGAAGTGTCAAACATTAGACTCTTTTATAAAACAATTCAGTGAAATGGTTGCACAGACCAGTTCATCTGTATACTCCCTTTGGTCAATAAAACAGTAAAAGAGCATCTGTTGCAATGATGCAAATAAATTAAATTAGGAATTAACCAGTTAATTTTAGATTTGGTAATATCTATAGTAGTCTCTTCAAATATGATTCTGAAAAAAAGTTTGCTTTCTAAAAACTCTAGTAAATCATTATGCAATTTATGATCAATTAAAGACAATTTCGGCAAAGAATGTTTTCAACTTTACCATGGGCAGATGTGATTTGAACCTTGTCTCAGAGACAATTCTTTGAAATAATCCTTCATTTTTTTTGGTGTTGGGGTCTAAAAATGTTAAGAAATGGGACACATTCATCTTTTGACGCCTGTATAAATGGCCTGCCTCTGCCGTTTGCTGTCACAAGTTCTATACTGTCATTCTGCACAAGAATGGACATTGTTAAAATTGGCGAATGTGACAAAATGTCACTACTCCTACCTATTTCTTTGAAAGCTTTTGAACAACTTTTAAAACACAAAAATAATCCCCAAATCTAACTTGAGAGAAAAAGAGGGGGAAAAAAAAGACCACCCCCCCCAAAAAAAAAAACATGACAAGCATGAAGATCATTACTGTGTCAGAGCATGAGAGGCAGAAACACCAAAAAAAGATGTAAACAAAGAAGAGGGGACAAGACATGAAATGGCATGCAGTAGGCGTGTCAGTAATGATGTGATCTCTCAGCCACTGCTTTCTGCACTACTGTGCTCAGCTGTGCGGTGGGCTGTGGTGGCGTGAGCACATGTTTATTTGGAGTGAAGCAGCCTAATGAGCAGCAGGCAGAGGTCAGGAACGTAGCACCCACCGCTCTGCCGTCTGATTACCATACCAAAACATATCTGTGTGTGTTTACTCATCTATCAGTTTGTCTGAGTGTGCGTGCATGCCTTGCTTATCTCGTGTTGCTGCAGGGAAATCTCACTTTTCGCATTGCAAACACACACGCGGATGCTCAGACGGATGGGCACTTCAGTAATGAGGAGCTAGGAATCAAAGTCAAAAAGGTCTCAGCGCTGCTCTGAGCTGGAATGAAAAGAGGAAGAAAAGGGGAGGAAGAGGAGGCTGTGAGGTGTGGAGGGATGGGAGAAGGAAGAGGGAGAAGATGGAAGGTTTGGCGCAGGTGTCTGTAGACCGCCCGGGAACTTCTGACACCTTATCTCCAAGACTGACATTGGTGCAGCAATTAGTCCTCTCCGAGGCTCTCCACTGTCTGCCCCGATAGTTTCCGTCCTGCCTATAGCACAGCCTCACACACTCACACACACAAATGAGATGTAGGCTTTAAATCTGTGCACGGAGACTTGTAGAAACGTAGAGCCAAAACTGCTCAAATACTTAATTGACAGAGATTTGTATGAAGTCATTTTTGATTTTTCTTTGGTAAAATTCTGTTTGTTTCCATTCTTGATTGTGCATTTTGGTCTGGATTTATTCATAAATGCAAGTTTGCTCTTTGTTTGTGAGTAGTCCTGGTTACAGTTGTGATTACTAATTTATGAGGAGGAAAAAGAGGAAGAAATTACATTTTGAACAAATGCCAAAATCTGCATATGAATAAGCAGCGGCATTGCTTTTTCCACATCGGAACTTGCAATTTGCTTGTTAACACATACTTGGTTTTTATCTTTTTTTTCTCCTCATCTCACTATCATCATTTTTTTCTCTCAGGTTTTAGATATTGTACGAACCAATGTCCGCTCGGCGCTGCAGCGGATCTGGAGGGAGCCAGATGTCGAAAGTCTACACCTCTATCGGCTGTTCCATCGTGTGTTCAATCGACTTCTCTGGAGTCATGGCCAGGGCTTGTGGAACTGCTTCTCCAACACTGGGTGAGGACGAACTGAGCAAGACTTTACCTGTCTTTGCTGTCCAGTTATCAAGCAAATTTGAAAAATGCATTTGATAACGTTAGTTGAACAGCAAATCATGTCTCTGTGTCACAATCTGCAGATTGTTGTCAAAAAGTGAATGTCAGTGTTATGCATGGATTTCCTCTTACAACAGTAGTGACCATTTAGAAAAGAAACGCGAAAAAGTAACAAACAAAACCTTTAAACTTGGCTGTATAACATAGTAAAATAGAGAAAGGAATTTTGCTAGTTGAAAATATTTTGTGGTTGATTGGGTTTTAGACACAGCCTTTATATCTCATGATGAGTCATAGTAATTTACTTTAAACAGGAAGAGAATTAACAAGTCTCTTTTTAATATGTGCCATGCTCCAGCAGGGTAAACATATAATAGTTTACATTTTTGGCATTCCAATGCTCACACAAAAGGGACCATCCCCAGGGGGTGTGACCAGGATTTTTTTAAACAAGGGCTGTGTCTTAATTCAGGGTCTGCAGCCTACCTAGACTATGGCCCATGGAGGCCACAGCCTACACAGTCCAGGTAGACTTCATAAAACGGCTGTGTAATGAGAATCCAGCCTTCACATGACATATGCATGTTTGCATGGCCACACGCTACTCCGTTACCATTGTGTTACATTTTATCTTGTGTTTTGAAACATAAAATGCAATGGGACATGTCTTTTCACTGGAGAATTAACTTCACTGTTAAGAATGTTATATGTAAATAAATAAAAAAACATCAATAATTAGGGTTTAGCTCCAGTATCAGTATTTGTAGTTGTGTTTTATTTAACATCTTATTGCAGCTTAAATTTCATCAGCTAAGTTGCTAAGCTTACATTAAAAAACAAATTCTTCAGACTGTGATGAATTTCCAAAATACACTGTCTTGGTAAAAACACAACTCTGCCATCTTTGTTTTTCTGTTTAGTTTTGTTGATGCACAATGAATCCCAAGATATCCTCAGCTTGGAAGGATTGTCAGATGAAGCCTTCACTTTCAGGATTTTGTGGGCCACATTCCTTGCCTTCATGAGAAGGAGGCCATGAATTGGGACAGCCTTTGTCGAGGGACAGTGACACAAGCGGCCGACAAATACGCACTCATGAGGATACAGACCCTATAATGAAACACAGCTGTTGTTTGAACATGTTATTCGTGGCCCTTTTTGTTTAGACTCTGAAGCCACAGACAGGCTCGAAGTGAAATTGACTCTTTAGATCTGAAAATAAACATTTAACTGAGAACTTAATCCGTTTTCTGCATATTACTTAGGTTTTCAATTTGAACAATTCCTTACACTAGGTTACAATCTTTTTTTTCATGACAGTGGAAATTTACAAGTGATTTCATCAGAAGCTGAAGAAGTTAGTTCATGTGATTAATCTTGAGAAAGTTATCTGTTATCTGGCATTACAGCAGCATCACAATGGAGATGGGCAGAGAATCAAAGCTAGCTAGTTATGGCTAATAAATTAGGCTAATTTTATCAGCTTATTCAAATAAATACTCTAGTATTCCTAATATTGGCGTGATGACCTGAATCCATAACAAAAAACTCAAACACACATACACACATTTGCACACACACAGTAACAAATTGCTCTGAATGTCACAAAAAATGAATGGAATCTAATTTCATTGAATCAACACAAACAAGTGATCACACTGCAGGCCAATTACCACTTTATTCACTGCATAATATCACTCTTCCATCTCCGTAACTAGAGGCTCATGTAGCACGCAATTTCTACATGCCCGCAAGCCCTCTGTTCATCAATATACTAGTTTTAGTGTCAGCAGGGACAGTTTGCCATTTTCATTCAGTGTGACTGCAGAAGAAATGCAGTCTGAAAGATAGAGAGTGACAGACAGATCGAGCAGACCCCGTTGCACTTTTCCTTAAATCGTGGCTGTTAATCAGAGCTTATTCACAGGTGAGAGCAAGACGAGAGTGGGATAGGCGAATGAAAGTGAAGAGGAGGTGAATGAAGGCCTCTTCAGTTCAGGCTGTTATTTGATTCTCTTAAAATTTTATTGTGATATCTTTTGAGGTTTTTTTTTGTGACGAAGTGACTTCCCACAACCCGATCCACTTAACTTAAGCCTCATTTGTTGAAGCCACATCACAACACACCAAATAGTATTGTTTCCCACAAGTGGTACACTCAGCTGCTTTTTTTCTTTTCTTTAAAGCACATATAATTTCACATCTCTGTCTCTCTCAAACTGTTCTCCAGCTGTTTATTTTACACTTAAGCATTTTCAACTAGGCCCTCATGTGTACAATACTGATATGTAGACAGCTGCGGTGCTGGTTGCTTTTCATTTCCTCTGAGATGAAGGTGTGACCTTCTCACATCTCCTCCTCTCCATATTCTTTACAGTTCAGTTGTTCAGTGCTGTGTTCCCCCTGACACAGAGGGCTCAGAGGGGGTAACCTGAGTCGCCGCCCGCAACTCTCCATTCTTCTCCCTTACTTCCTTCTGAAGTACTAATTGAGGGCGCAAGTGCAGAGGAGAAGAGCAGGTGACAGAGATGAAGTGACTGACAAGCCGGGCGAGAGAAAACGACAAACTGTCTCACAGAGAGAAAGTAGAGAGTGATTGAAAATGAGATACTGTAAGAAATGGCAAAGATTGGGTAAAGGGGTACTGGCCTGTCAGGATTAGTCAAGCCAGGTTACCCGGAGTTGGCTGCACCCCCGTTTAGTCTTTGTCTGATCCCAGCATGCCCTGGATGAAACAGCTAGCTTGCTAGGCTATCATCTAGCCCCTCCCTGCAACAGATCATGGTCCCAACATGGATGAACCCAACAGGGGCCTCGTATCACGCAGAGACAGTTGAGGCGGTTACAGCTTGAAAAGCACACTGCAAATCCAGGGTGAAGACCCCCCTTCTCCCCCCACTCCTCTCTGTCTCTTGTTTGATATTTTATCTAAAGGACTTAACAACAATCAAACAGCCCAGCAGCTTTTGTGGCCAATGAATTCAATAGGCTTTAAAAAAAAAGAAGACTTAGGAGGAGGAGAATGGAAACATGCAGTTTTGAACTCTTTCAGAGGAGGCACGTCCCACCTCCCAAGGAGGGGAAGACATCAAAAGTACCCCCTGGGGTTGTCTGTCTCAGTTGTTGAGGCTCTCTCAGTCAGGGGTATGTCTGGGATTGTTAAGAGGGTTAACTGTACTTGGATTTGTTTTATCCTTCCTCTGTGTGTCTTCCTCTTTGTCTGCACAATTGAGGATGTGTGCAAATGAATTTTCCACACAGTGAAAAGGTTTGCATGTTAATTTGTGTGGTCATAATGCAAACACCATCAGTTCACCATTGTGACTTTCAAGGTGATATCTGTAACCTGTGTCTTAAAATTGACTACTGGTTTTCAGTTCATCCTGGGAGACCATCTTCAGCAAGGGCAGCGAGGTGTTGTCGCCCCTGGAGCTGCAGTGCTGCCGGCGGCTGGTCCAGTTGTGCCGAGACTGCCTGCTGGTCGTTTACAAGTTTGTTTCAGAGTCCCGTGGATCTTTGACCGGACTCAGCCCCGAATGGGATGACACCAGGTGAGCGGGACCTCCAAGCTTTTGATATGTTCCTTTTTAAGAGCTTAAATGTTTCTTCTAGTATTCCTTCTTCGATAAATCAGCTGGAGAAGATTCAAAAACACATTTCAAGGGTCTGTCTGCTCCTTTGTTTAAGCTGCACATAATCAGTGTATTTGTTGGGTTGAGCTAAAGCTTTACAAAGAGTGTTAACTTTTAATTATTGTCCTAAAAGACTTCTTGAACCAACATCTTATTCTTTAGCTGTAATTATTTATTGCATGTAACACAATCATAAAACAAATACATTTACACCAAAAAAAGTTAATGTAAAAAACATTGATAAGCTTATAATGACCCAATATAGTGTTGAAAAAAATTGGGCCTCAACTGAAGGGCCCATTATACTCCATTTGAACTTCTGACCAATCACTTAGTAAGTTCTCATGTGAAGGGGGAAAACGTTTCATGGCAGGTTGTTACAAGAATGGGGGGATGACTCAAAACTGCGAACAGAATGATGTGATTTTCGTCACGCAACTGCGACAATGAGAGCAGATTTTGGCAGTTTGGATGGAGTATCTGGAGGCCTTAAGTTCCACCCTGCATCTCAGAAAGATCCCAAATTTGAAACAGTCCAGAAAACCAACAGAGCCTATTTTTAACATTGTGGCTCATTGGTGCATTGCCATAAAACCAAACAAAAAGAAATACACACAACACAGGGGCATTAAATGAAGCCCACTATGGTGCTAAACACGTGTAAAGATAACAGCAAACATCCTTGATAAATATTTATTTTGGTGTTTTCATCTGATATTTAGGTCGCGGTAGAAAGTTAATTAAAACAGTCTAAACCCCAAAAGTGCCAAGTAAATAAATTCCCTTTAGAAAGCACTGACAAACACATTGCTATGATACAGCTATCATCATTAAACCTCTTTCAGGAAAAATTTCCTCTTTACCCCTCTATGGAGCCTTGCAGCCATCATCTTCCTAATGCAAGCGTGATAAAACAAACAAGCAAAAATCAGCCTCCTTCTATTTTTAACGCCGAACCCCACAGGGGACAGCCGCTCAGGTTTGGAATGAGTGAACTTTTAAATCACACATGCTTTGGGCTGGCAGACAGGGTGGGAGCTGGGTTGGGAGTGGGGAGTGAGGGAGAGTATGCTGTTAACAGGAAATAATGGCCCACAGATTAGCACTCAGGTTAGCCTGGGGCCCCTCGAGGCCTTCTTAATTCAATTAGAGCCCAGATGAGTCTGAGCAGCAAATGACCTTACGAGAGAGAGCTCTTTTTTTTTTTCCCGAGGCCTCGCTTTTCATGATTCATAACTCTGTGCATATTTTAACAGGCTATCACTTTGCTTCTACTGTATAAAAAACCTGAGCTGTTAAAAATTATTCAGCTTTGTATAGAATCAAAGCACTTTTGTAGTTTTTTTCATTGTTAGTATAGTTAGTACTAATACTATAATCATGAGAATATTTTCAAGAATAATAATTGTAAATAATATATGTCATTGTAAAGGTTTTAGAAGTTGATTAAACACAGAACCACATGTTTGCAGATGATATTCTTTAGTGTAGCTTTAAGTTTGCATCTGTCTGTCTCTCTGTTTCTGATGTGTCTATATATGTCTGTGTAAAAAAAAAAAGCTTTCCATTTGCCGCTGGATCAACCTCTACTCATGGCTCCACTCCTGCTGCTGTTGCTGCTGCTTCTTCCTCCTCCTCTTCCTCCGTCTCTTCGCCCCTCAACGCAGGTCTCTGCTTGGTTTAGTTGCCCCATTCTTGAGCAATACTCACTGCTTTTCGCTGCCGCCACTACCTCATATATTTGATGACGGTCTGATTCAAATGCTTAAAGATGGTTGCTTTGGCTGCAGAACCAACAATCTGACATGGTCTCCTTCTCTTTTGCTTTTTATCATTTAAAATGACAAAGGAATTTTGTCAAAATAGCATGGGATTAGGTGTTGCCTAAAACTGTAAACGGTTTGTTCATAATTAAAATTAGAAGAGAAGGAAGCACATTCAGAATGTTCGGCACACTTTTGGTCCATGCTTCATTCAGCCAGCTTGCACAAACTTCCTCTGTGTCTGTCACACCCTTTAATCAAGACAACCATACTTTACACTTAGTATATTTTCTGTTCAAGTGGCCTCAGTGGGAACTGAGCGCCTCACTTGTACCACATCAGTGCCACGATCAACCTGAGCACCACACTATTCTTCACTAGAAGACAGAAAAGGTTTGGTTGACATCGTGTGGCTTGCGGCTCTGCAACCCAAATGGCTCGCATCTCTCCATCAGGCATGCAAAGGGCCGACACAAGCCAATTCAGATAACTCAGAAGCAATTAGGATTATTTTCTCATTGGTGCACATGCTTAACATGAAAGGCTAAATTATGTGTGTGCAAGAGCGTGGGTGTGCATGCTCGTGTTCCTGTGCCGTGGCAACATTGATCCCTCTCTCCAGACACTTCAGATGACTGTTGCATCAGTGAACCTATCTATTAATGAAAATATATGAAAATACATGACATGTCCGAAAGGCTGTTAGATGTATAGGTTGAAGAAAAATTAAAAGAACACAGGAGTGTTTTGTTTTTATGTGTTCAATACATGATCTAAACAAAAAAAAATAGTCAGTTTGTTTGCATAAGAACACAGCTGAAAAAAACAAATTAATTTCCATAGATCACACAGAAAAATGACAACTTTACTGCAGCAATTCTCCAACCTTGTGCAAATGAATGATTCTAGTCTCTAAGGTAATAAGTTAAAACCACAAGAGACATAAGAGGCTGTTAAAAGGAAACATGGATCATTTGTGGAGGTGATTGCAAACATGTCTGTTGCTCGGTAATGTAGAATTCATGTTTTTTTCTTTACAATGCTGCTCCTTCAACAAGCTCGAGAATTGTAGAATTATTTGGTCACAAAAATGTGTTCAGTTTCAATACAAGTCGGTCAGTTTAGTTTCAGCTTTACAGCTTCAATGAAAACAAAATAAATACACAATATATGTTATTTAAATTGTGTAATGTAAAGGGTTCAGTATAGAATGAAATTGTTAGAGTGGCATTTTATTGGTTGCTACTTACATATCCTAATGGAAAGCTGTGTGTGTATTATTTAAAGTTATTTAACAGTTTAACATCTCCAACAGTAATTGGAGATCTTTTCATTTGAACTTTTTTCCTTTTTTACCCAAAAAAGTTGCTAAATTTTATTTTATGCTCAAAACCTGCTTTTAAAAAAACATTTTTTTCTTCTGGCATGTTGAATTGTGTAGAAAAGATTAAAAGGCTAAGGACGTATATTCTGGTTCATATAAAAAGATGAACCACTATTTCTTTTTAGCTGGATTTTATTTGTACAAACACCTCTGTGTAGGAACAGAACACCATTTTATTCTGTGTTAGAGGGAGAAGGCCCTGACACTTGACAAATTTTCAAATAAACCAGAAATTAGAAAAAAAATATATTATCTCTATCGTTGGTCTATAGTATAGTTACAAAAACAGGAAATTAAAATCCACCTAAAACACTGCAACTAGTGCACAACAATCCTGTTTCGAAACAGCTGTACACAAACCAATGGATGTTGTCCGTTTTTAATTGTTGATTTATATGAGACTTCTGCAGTGTAACCACCTAAATATTTTCACTCTTTTAAAAATGCATATTGTATTTACTATTATTTTTCTTTAATTCAGCAAGCCGTCATTGGATTTACATATATGCAGAAGTTAACACACAAAGTAGTTTCCTTTTCTTCAGCTTTCAGCACAGGTCAAAGTTTGTTAACTGGGGTCCACAGGGTTTCCATTGTTAACCACACCTGCCCGCTCCTGTTCAAACAGCCTTCCTGCGTGGAGAGCTCTGATCAAGTGTGTCAAAAGCCTCCTGGGTTGGAGGACACTCATTGGGCTTGTGTGGGCTGATGAGAGGAAGTAGCCAAATAACCCCACTAATGATTTCCTTGTTAAGCCTGGAATTACTGCCAATACCTAAAGACAATTTTCTCATGATGACTAAAGTTTCAGATTCTATTAACTTTAATTTGTCTGAAAAGTGTGGCAGTAATTAGAATTAATTGGGGTGTTGAGCTCTGTGTGGGCTGCAGACAACCTTCGAGCTTCTTTATAACTCTTGGTTTATGATTGCATCAGCTATCGTAGCAGTCTCCCTCTGCATCCTTAGTCATGGTATTTTGTTTCGTCTGGCCTCCTCTTAATGCATCGTGGCACTTGCATCTCAATGAAGGACTTCAGATTGGCTTGTCAGGAGAAACAGTAGTGGATAGCAGCTTTGCATGTATAGATTTGAAGACCAGTATCTGTATCCGCTGATGGATTCAAGTAAAGCACAAGTGCGTGAACATGCCTCCCACTGGCTTTCAAGCATGCGTAGAGTTGCCAAGGCCCTCTCTGTGATCAAAAGGAGGATGGACCTGGAAGATACCGAATGAGGGTCCAATTAAATATAGCCTGCAGAGACAGAAGCCGCTTGGACGTGAGAGGCAACCCCCCCCATCCCTCTCACCACCTTCCTCGTATTTCACCACCACCAGAGTGATTCTTTATATGAGCTGAATATTCTCAAAGTGAATTGCAGAGGAGCTCATAGAACAGACACGTGGCCCCACATGAATGTTCAAAATTAAATTTTCTTTCTTTCCTTGTTTTCCTTCTTTCTTTCCTTCCCTCCTCCCTTACTTTCTCGACCCCCACTTTCATGCCTTGACTTGAGGTTTCCAACTTTGGAAATAGAGTTGTGATCGAAATACAATCCCCACAGATGTGGGTGAATCTCTTAGTGGAGTGAGGAAAAAAACATGGTGCTGAAAGGAAGGAAAATAAACACAGAAAACAGGGCAGAAATCAATCCAAGGGTGACATTTAAATCTTGGTATGAAATCATTTAATGCACTATGAAACTGTACTCTGAGCTACATAATGGACAAATATGTGAAAGGCAAAGCTTTCCCACCTCTCTGGGGTTTGAGTGGAGAACTTTTAAGAACAAATGTCACACTGAGCCATTGTTCACCTAGTCTGGGCTCAGATGAAGACTATGTGCTTGAGGGATACATACAACCCACTTGAAGCAGTTTCAAGGACACTCTCATTGGACTAAATCAATTTAATATGAATCCCTCGTAACTCTCCTGGGTTTGACGCTACGTTGAAACGGATGCCCTCAGCGACATCTTTTTTTTTTCCAGTTGACTTCAGGAGAAGCTGCTCAGCTAATTTGTCCAAGAGCTATTTCACAAGGAGCGAGAACTGTCAGAGAAAAATGTGCTATCACTACACAAGCTTTTAAAGAAGATATTATTCCTTTTCTCTAATCCTCAGCCCCAGTGGGTCCTTTTTGATTAGACTGTCACATCTAAAACACTTCCACAGGGACTACTTCTTATGACCATTGTGCTTGTTTAACTAAACGAGCATTAGATGTATATTTTATTAAATAAAGATCCTTGCTGAAGATGTAAAAAATAGGGTCACTGAATGTATAATTTAATGATTTAAGTCTTCTGGAAAAAGCCCATAATTGTAGGTCATTGCTCAAACTGATCAGTGTGGAAGAATTTTAAACTCCCCATCTCATATCTTCTAAACATCGCCCTAACGTTTTGCTTAAGCTTCAGTTAACCCTGAACAGAATCTGATCATCTCATCTGACATTGCTCTGACAACCGTATCTGACTCATTTCTAGTAACTAAGGAGGACTGGAGCAGGGTTGAGCTCCTCCTCGACTCTATCTCAACCTGACACTGGTCTCATTCTCAGGTACTGGAACGCTGTTAGCAGGAGCTGCCTCACTGCTCTGTCTCGGTGGAAGGTGTCATAGAAAAGTCTTAGAAAGGTACTGACGTCTGTGCCTCGGAATGATAGGTGAGGATTTTCTGTTCATGATACTAGAAATTTAAGGGTCAAAGTAGAAAAGCCAAACTGGCCTAAAAAGCAGCATGATTGTCACAATTTAGTTACAGAACACAGTTTTCTGTATAACTTTTTAAACAGGAACTTAAGTAAGGGCACTCTTTATAGTTTGGATGAACAGTGCACATTAAAGGGCTAAGTAGCTTGGTGGACAGTGCCACGGTCCTGCAATCCTAAGGCTGCGGGTTTGAGCCTGGGTCAGGAACTGCATCCAGTGTAAAACAATAGCCAGATTTTATAATGTGAGTTGCTCACTGTGTTAACCCCTGTAGAAGGGAGCAGATGAAAGAAAATTATTACTCAAAAAAAAGCTGCAATGATTCATTAGTTAAATTAATTTATCAAAGCATTAATCCCCTAAATAGACCTTTTCGTGGCTACCGCGATCTTTTGTGCCGGTGTGTGAACTGAACAACTGTGAAAATGGGTCTGGGAGATCTCTGTGCAGTGTACTTGTATATATGTGCAACAATCATCGCAGATATATGAAAACAAGTTAGAATATATACAGTTGTGGTCAAAAGTTTACATACACTTGTAAAAAACATAATGTCATGGCTGTCTTGAGTTTCCAATAA